>VZRR01013060.1:1496573-1554936 GCA_013398015.1 Oreocharis arfaki
TATCTAGTGTCCAGTCTTTTCTTAAACACCCCCAGGGACGATGACTCCACCACCGTCCGTGGACAGCCCGTTCCAATATCTAACCACTCTTTCTGTGAAGAAATTCTTACGTTATGTCCAATTTGACCGTCCCCTAGTGCAGCTTAAGGCTGCTCTCTCATCCTGTGTCTCCTGAGAGAAGAGCCCGAGCTCCAACCTGCCTACACCCTCCTTTCAGGGAGTTGTAGAGAGTGAAAAGTTCACCCTTGAGCTTCCTTTTCTCCAGGCTGACCCCCCCAGCACCCTCAGCTGCTCCCCATCAGACCTGTACTCCAGATGCTATTCCAGCTCTGTTGCCCCTTCTCTGGACTCGCTTCAGCATCTCAATATCCTTCCAGAATTGAGGGGTCCAAGAACTGGACACAGAACTCGAGGCGGGGCCTCAGCAGTTCCCAGTACACTGGGACAATCCCTGCCCTGGTCCTGCTGGCCACCATATTACTGATACAGGTCGGGCCCGTTGGCATTCTTGGCCACCTGAGCACACCTGGCTCATGCTCAGCCTTTGTTGACCAGCACCTCCAGGTCCTTTGCCACCAGATACTTCCCAGCCACTCTGCCCCAGCTTGGAGTGTTGCAGGATGTAACTGTGGCCGAAGGGTAGGACTGGCACTTGGTCTTGTTGAACTCACACTGTTGGTCTTGGCCTGAAATTTCAAACCTGAAATGCCACTATCAGTGCCCACATGTCCCCTAGCTCCTGCCTCCCCAAGTGTGTCACTGAGGTGCACAGGGTACCCGCACACCAACCTGCTGCCTGCCCTCAGGCACCAGTGAGTGTTCCTTTAGGGACATACTGCTAAGTAGTTATAAATAGCACTGGTACCCATCTGCTCTGGTTTTGTGCTTTGCTCCACTGCTAGGCTCTGAAGCACCAGTTGCTGTGCAAGGCCCAGAGTGACTCACAAAGCACAACAGCCCCAAGGCCCCAGCTGGGCACCACTCTTAGCAGGCAAATAAAAAGCTAGGTTGTGTTTAATGAGATGTTTGTCCCTTAAAGCTGGTCTAGGAGAGCAGCTACTGAGCCCTTCCTCAGCTGTAGTCTCTTGGTCGTTACCCCCTCATTAGGCAGGGGCTGCTGGAAGGCTCTAGGAGCTGTGGCAGGTGTGTGGCTAAAGGTGATGGCGCGGGGTCTGTGTAAGGGCAAACTCCAAAAACTGGCTTCTTGGCTTCTCTCTGGGTAAGCCCAAGTTGTGCCTCAGAGAGGGTACTCCCTGAGGAAGAGGTGAGCAAGGCTGAGGCCTGAGGAGAGGCTGCTGGGAAAAGATTACTGGCCTGATATGTGAGAGAGAGCGCGGAAAAGGCTCTTTGAAAAGATAATTAGGCTTGTGGCATAGAAATTTGAATAGATTCCGTGCCTAAGGGGAACAGATCTGAGTGCCTGAAGGCTTCTTTCCTCTTTGTCTGTAGGGGTACCCTTCGTCTTGACACAGTTCCTTGACACAGCCTGTGGTTACAGTGGCTGGATTGGGAAGTACTGTCTGCTGGTGGCATCTCTGCTGCTTCTTGGGCAGGTGTTTATGGGGCCTAAATTCCATCAATGTGTTTATTTGGTCTGTAATGATCTGGTTCAGTAAGTGATGATAATACCTGCCCCTGGTGTTGCAGGTGAGGCAAGAGCTTCAAAAGAAAATGAAGATTAGTTTTGGAGGGAGAAAAAGAGTGGCAGGGCAGAGAACGGCTGCTGGAAAGACAGCCCTATGGACTGTAATTATTGGTCTGGTTCAGAGATGCACAGAAAGAAAGAAAAGCCCTTGTAAGGAGAGGTATTTTTCTTTGGTGTTTTTGGAGGCTGCCTGTACAGCCTTTGGGAATTTCATGGTTTAATTTATGTAGCTAAACCCAGTAAGGCTTCATAATTTGGTTTACCTGTGTATTACTTGGCTTCATCTTTTATTTTGGTTAGGCTTAATTAATCTACTTTAAGAATGATCTGCCACACATACCTGGCTGGGCTATTTTTGATTGTACTTACTTACAGATTAATATGTTTCTAGAGAAGACTTTTTGTGTGTTTTTGTCATACAGGTTTTTTTTCTTAGTGGGCAGTCAGGTAGGAAGAAAAGTTAGGAGTGTGCGGAGGAGTGCTTCTTTGCCCTGCAGGTCAGATTTGCATTTTTAGGTGTTAAGCAGAATCAGCAGGACTGATAAAAGCGGTATTTGACATGTAAGGAATGTTTAGCATATCGTAGTATTTATGTTTTTCTTTGCATTTAAAAAACCCCCGAAAAAACTCCTAAAGCTCTAAGAAGGCGAGTTTGCACAAGCCAGTGGGGTGCCATTCTTATCTATGCCTATCGGGAGGAAGTTCACTAAAAGTATGATTCAGCCTAGACTTACCTGTCCTGGGAGCTGAGTGCCTTCTGAAGCCACTTCACATCTTGAGGCCGTGCTGGCAGCCAGACTGTGAGCCAGGGTTGATGGACTGTGGGGGCGAGAGGTGAACTCGGGGTATCAGCGGCAGCACAAGCCAAGGAGGCAGTTTAGAAGCAGTGTTTGCATGCTTTCTTCTTCCCTGCTAGAACAGCCTTGTTACTACAGGCCTGATTTATATCTTGCACAATCAAACTAGGTAATAAATAATAAGAGAAGTTCTCTGGGATCAAACTTTACATTTTATTTTTAAGTGGAGCTAAAGAATCATAAGATGGGATGATTAGCTTTTTATTAAATTCAAAGGCAGATAAAGAGCAAGGTGATGTTTCTTCCTGCACGCTACTTTTACCATAGACTTGTGAGCTGTACTGACAGAACACATTAGACACACAGCTGGCCTTTAAATTGCTTCCAAAATATGTTCAAATTGAGACTTTCCTTGGAGTCCAAAAATGTGTCCTCCCCCACTTCTTTTGGTATCACTTGCACATTCTTTGTTTTCTTCGTATGTCTTTTTTATTTTTTAAATAATTTTATTCTTCTTTCAGATAAGAGCTTTTCATTTAGTTCTAATGTTATTATCACACAATATGATAAAAAGCAGTTGCTATATGAAGGTTTGTTTGTTTCTAAATAGACTGCACAATTCTCAGCTCTTTGAGGTATTGTTTTAGCCTTACATAGGCACCAAAAGGGACTATTCAAACTCAGTTATTGTTTCAGACCTTTTTTTCATTCTTTATATAAAACAAATTTAATTTCTTTTGTAAAATGAAGCATTTTACAATGCTTTGTTAGAAATCAAATTAATATTGATTATTTTTATCACTGGAAAATTGGAAAGTTATCAATTTCATGTTACTACAAATTAAATAACCTCTGTTCAGGCTTATTTATGAAATTATTTATGTGTTCAACGTTGTCTCAACATGAAAATATGAACAGGCATCCGTAACTCCTGCTTTAATACTAAATAATCAAATTTAAATTATAAAGAGGTGTTCTGTTTAAATACTGCTGAAGAATGCAGTTACACTGCAAAAATTAAAAAATTGCAGCGCCTATATGGCCATTACTTTGGAATGTTTTTGGTGTCAGCTTTCATCAGAGAAGGCAGCTAGTGTATCATGCACACCATCTGATTTCTAGAACTTTTCAGCAGTAAAGAACGAAGAAAGGACATTAAATTGGTAGAGAATTTTAGGACTCTGAAGAGCCTGTTAGGAAGTGGGCAGCTCTAAAGGGCACAACAACCAGTTGTTGCCAGCCTATTGTTCCCTCACTAATCAGGAGGAGCGCCCTGCCTGCCTCTCCCTGAATTCTCTTGACCAGGGGAGCAGGCTGGGGTTTTTGTTATGGTCAGAACAACAGGTTTGGTTTATTGTCCTGCCCAGGTGTGGTGATGAAACCTAGGGCACACCTCGTTCCTTTTGCCACTTCCTGGTCCTGGTTTTTGCTGTCATTACACCTCTGTTTTTCCAGTGCAGGCTCCTCCCAAATAAACAATCCACCCCTAATGACTTGTTCCCCATTGGCCCCAGTTTTGCTAGATCTGCACTCAAATTTGGGTTACTTAGATACTGTGACTTAGATAATCTCAGCCTTATATGGTATTGCTGACACGATTACCTGGGGCTGGTGGCCTTGCATGGCTTTAGTCCCTGGAAGGTCCTTGGCTCTCCCTTCCAATTCTCTCTGCTGTCTGCCAGTTTCTCCTTTAACTCCTCCTTAAGCATCTGTGAGATCCAGCCACCCTCACAGCCTCTCGTAGTATTATTTGTAATTCCTAGTGATATTTTTTATGTCATGTCAGTAGTTTCACATGTTTTGTTCAGTTAACTGAATCTCATGCCAAAACTGACTCCCTGGTCTGTCATTTGCCTGCAGCCCCAACTGAGCATAGCTGAGAGAAAATCAGAAAGTTATTTACTTTTATCTGAGTGCTGGGCATGTTTTCCTTACAAAATTAAAGCAGACATCAGTGAGAAGGGGAATGCTGGCAGGTAGTGCTAAACAAGCTAAAAATCCTGCACTGTGGGGATCTGTAAGGAGGAGTGGGGAGGGAGATAGCTTAAGGGATTTTCCTTCTGAGTTAGCAAGAAGAATTTGGGAGTTCTGCATTTTTAAATGCCAAGTTATCAAGGCACTTGGGCTTTACTAGATTTTTTCCACCTGAAGGGCATGTGGCAACTCCTGGTTTTTTTGTAAATAGAGTGTTTTGAATTTGGATTTAGGTTTTGAAGTGTTTGGGTGTAGAGTCAGAGACCACAAAGCAACATGGATTGAGGGGAAAGGGATTTAATTTCTTCCTCACTGAAAGAGATTTCTGTGTGATGAACAACAGTGTTAGGTGTTATGTATAGACATTTTTCAAGATTGGGAGTGATCAGAAAAATATACTAATTAAATTTATTAACCTTATCTGTTCCTAATAAACTCTTGGTCATGGACCTTCCTCTGTGAGCCAGAGCAAGATAAATTGAAAGTTTCAGCGTAGTTTGGCATATGGTGTCTGAGCTGAAGTTATGAAGTGCTAAGTTAGATTATCAGACTGAATTTATAAAGGTCTTTAGCAAGATGAAAAGCCTTTTTTCCTAAGCTCAGGAGAAAGCTCAAAAGGATTGTTATTTTATCCTATGGTAAGAGCTGGATGAGTAAAGAAAAAAGTGTGTATGTATATAAAAAGCTAAAAAGCGTGTGCATGCATATACATGTTGAAAAGTTGACATTGCAAAGACCTTCCTTCACTATTTGAGTTGCAGCTGATTGGAACCCATATCATTGATTTCCCTGGAAGCTTTGTACTAAGCAGTGTTTGAGAACAATCTGTGCATTTGTATCTGTGCTATGTCTTAACTCTGGATAAGCATCAACACACTATTATTTTATTCTAAACATAATTTTTATTATTATTTGACAGGTTCACCTTGTGTAATTTTTTGGCTTGTCTGCTGTTCCTGATGTGCTAAAACTGTGCTTTGGGGAATTTTTATGGAATGCAGACCCTATTGCAATAGAAGTGTGATAAAGGTATGTTATGTGGATGTCAATAGTGAAAAAAGGTGGTGTGAAAATTAGTTTCTGTAAGGAATCAATACTTTACATTCAACAAAAAGAAGTGTTTTTAAGAATTTTTTCTAAATACCTTTTACAGACCCTCATTTAAGACTGGAGAATGTTTGTGAGAAGTTTATACATTTCAAACCCTTGATTTGTATTAAAAAAGCCAGCAAAACCAAAACATCTTTGCTGAAATACAATTTTGGAGGAAAAGGGAGAAGTATCAAAATCTATGCTGAAAATAAATCAGCCAGCCCTGTTGCAGTCTCTATTATGTAAGTTCCTGAATAAAGTCCAGGACTTCCTTCCTTGTTTTCCTAATACAAATATGTCATTGCTACTGTAATCATGGTAGACAAAATGTTTTTAATAAGGCTTGTGTTTGGAAAAAGTGTTTCAATTGATTAGGATGTAATAGTGCGTGTAACAGCTGAGATGTAAGAAGTAGCCTTGCTGTTGTTTTAGTTACCACGGTTTGTAGTGTAACTATGTTATGCTTGCATTCACTACTTCATTTAAGAATTTTCTTTTTTCCAGTGAGCAGAAAGTCCTTGAGCTGTAAGCATGCAATCTTTTGATTTTGCTAACAGTTCAAGTTCACTTACACTATAGGATCTCTTCATGTGAATTACTCTGAAGCCCTGGTGGTTGTGTGCACTTTTGCCCTTAACTCTGCGTGGAGTCAGAACAAAAGACGTTCTTAAGATAAAGGCTACATTTGGTAAAAACACCTGCAAACCCACCATCTCTGTATGCAAACACAGATTTACCCAGGTTTTGTATTTTCATACTTAAAACTTGGATCCAGCAAAGGTTTCCATATTTTTGCACTATATGCTTTTAACAGTCCCTCCTCTTAGGGCCTGTTCTCTGTAAAAGGAGAGTAAAATTCTCTGGAAAAAAACATTCTCTCATTTAATACTTTGTGTTGTATCTGTTCTTTATGTGAAGGCCTGTTCTCAGTAAAAGGAGAGTAATAAAGAAATTTTTGTGTCACATGAATGTAAAGATCCTATTGCTACACTGTTAGATGTATTTGGATTTTCCTGAAGTATGTTGCAGCTGTTACAGCTCAACCAGGCCCTCTAAAAGTAGAGTGAGCTGGGAATGGCTGTGAAGAATGGTAGTGAGGTAGTGCTGGGCAGACTGTACAGAGATTTGAGCTAGGATGAAAGAAACCATTAGAGAAGCTAACTGGGGGCAAACAACAATTGTTTAATGTTTACTTATTTTAAGAATGCTTTAGCAAAACCCCAAAACGAACAGTAATGTGGCTTCTGGAGGTAAAAAGCTGCCTCTGAAGGTCCATCTGCTATACAACATGCCTTTTGAGAAGAAAGGAGACAGCAAAGGTGCATAATATTTTGAGGCTGGGACATGTATCAACTACAATGAAAGTATTCTGTAGAAACAATTCTATAGAGGAAACTACACCTGCTCATTAGACTACTCATAATCCATCTTAAACAAAGCCAGTCCAGTTTTTGATGGAATCTTATCCTTCAACAGGGTAAACAGATTCCTGAAAGTTGTTACAAAATTCTAGCTGGTGATGAATTGTGACTCTTTCCTCTATGCTTTAAGCTTATATTTGTAATTTTCCTATAGCTAAGAGTCGAATTATTACTAGATCAACACACTTACAGTCAGTATTTAGGAAATGCATAAGGAATTTATTAGAAACTGCTGAGTATCAGATTTCTACATTTCCATTTTCTGTTGTACATGCTCTCTCCACTTTCTGTTGTCCCAGATAAATTAGTTTACGCAAAATATTTCACTATTTTCATGAGTGCAGAGACTACAAAAAAATAACAAAGAATAATATTTCAACTTAAGTTATGAAGGCATTTTCTCTCTTTCTTTATATAGCCAAAATATTGATGTCTAGAGTTATGTGTTACTTTGGAGAAAGTGCATCTGATAAAAGTTTTATGCTCAAGATAGATCTCTGTGCTTAGAAAAAATGCAGAGGATTGTCACATTTGGAGCTTTCCAAAATGAAACACTTTTACAAGTTGGAACAGTATTTCTTGACCAGTTCAAGAGTGCTGTTTTGGAGCTGTGTACTAAAGGGCACATCTATCCTTATATAGAGATTTTTATGAGTTTGTTTAGCTATGCACCAATACCTATTGCATTATTTGTTATAGTTCTAAAGGTAACTTCATAACTTTAGCTTCAGACTTGTTCCAGTTGATCTGACTTTTACTGTTGATTTCAGCATAAGTGCAAGTCTGGAGCTTTACCCAATGCCTGTTTGATCTTTTCCAATTTGAAACTTGTTTGAATAAAAAATTAAAATTGGAATAGTTTTTTTATCTGTCCTGAACTAATAATGTGGACAGAGTATCTGAAAGTGAGATTTTTGCCTTTCAGCTACCACCAAACTCTTTAGACTTCAGGAATAATATGTGTCTTAGGGGAGAGAAATACTAAAATTGATTTGCAGGTCCTCTCTAGCATTAAAAGCAGGAATTGTTTATTCATGCATCTGCTACCTTTGTACACTGTGTAAATGTGAAAAATAACTGTTAGCTTGTCATCATACTCCTCTTGAATTTCTGACTCATTTCTGACTTCTTCTGAGAAGTCTGGGAAGGGGGAAAGGTGAGAAAATAGACTCTCTTCCTGTGTTATTTAATGGCGTGCTTTTAAAAATTTTTTTTTAAATTCAGAGTGGGAAAAAAAGGCCTGAATATAAAATAATGAAAGGGTTTGTGAGAAACAGTGATACTTAATATATTCGGACTCACAGGCCTCAAAGTTGGCTCCCCTGATTTGGTCACAAGGTTCGCATGTAAGATTGGGAGTTTTAAGATCATCTGATCAAACTTCCCCCAAAATAAAGGCCAGCCTGCCTCATTCTCCACTAAGACTATTTGTGATATTAAGCTGTTGTTCTAAAGAAATTGCCCCAGTGATGCTTTGTGGTTAATGCTTCTAACAGAGCACAGTAGTCATGCCTTTCATGGGATAAATGCAGCATCTCCAGCTAAAATCTGATTTGCAAATTAATCAGGAAACAGGAAGAGCCCAGACAAAAAGGGACTGTGAAGGGAATCTGACTTTTTTTATGTGTGCGATTTTCCCACGTTTTAAATGTCATTTAAATAATCTGTATTACGTTGGACATGGAAGTTAGCATATTAGAGAAGTATTGGAGATTTTTTTTTTTTTTTTTTCTCCCCCTTCTCTCATCTCTGTAAGGGATGAAGGAATTTGGCATCTGCTGTCTGTGAAAAAAATGCCAAGAGAAACTACAGAAATGCTTAGTTCCACTTTGACTCTGCAAGTGGATACCCACTGCAACCCCCTCCAAGTCTACGCCCACCTCCGGGCCGGTTTCCTGCGCACAGCTGTGGCCGAGGGAGTTCCTGCAGCCGGGCCGTGGCTCAGCTCTGTTGAACTGGAGGTGACAGTCACTGGCGAAATACTTCTCGGCTAGAGGTCTGAGGCTTGAGAAACCTAGGCTTTCCTCAAGGCCAGAGCTCTCCCTGGAATGCTTTCCAGCCATCTCTGATTAAAGCTGGGAACAGTTCTTTAAGATCATGTGCCAAACGACTGCTGTCATCAGGGTGTGCTTTGTGCTGTGTTACATGCTAGCAGCTCCCTCTAGGAAAAGTCTGTGGTAAAGGACTTAAACTCGTTTCTCTTGCTACTTATTTGCATTTTTCCTGCATCTCAGAAATTTTCCATGTGGCAGTGCAGCAGAGGCAGACTGGCTCTGTGATAAGGATTGTGGATATTCCTAGTGCTGTGGGAATGTACTGCTGAAAGCAGTGTAGGGTGGCCATGCTGCCTGGCTGAAGTCTTCCTGCTCTGTCTTGATTGTCAGAGAAGCAGGCACACTTGGAGAAGAACAATCACAGTGGTTCATGTTGGGTATCTTCAGATAAACTTGAACTTTGAAATCTTATTGCTATCTGGAAAGAAATTAGACCCCCTCAAGTAAGACAATATGAGCATAGTTAATTTCTGATGAAAGCTGAAGCATGCAAAGAACACTTTTGTTTCTTTCTCATTTTTATCAGCAAATCTTGAAGAAAAAAGAAAGGGAGAAAAAGCCTGGTATTTAAATTGTGGCAGTTTTCCAAAATTAAGTAATGTTTTTGCTGACTTTAAATATATATATATATATATTTTCTCTGTGTTGTGACACTTGGGGATGCAGCTGACCTGGTTTGAATTCAATTACCTTAAGGTTATGAACTTCCTTATCTTCTGGATATTATTTGTCCTTCTTAATTGTCTCCTCTCATTAAGGGAGTGACTTTTCGTGGGCAGCAGGGAAGCTGAGCTCGTGCGTCCCCGGCGCGCTCCGGAGCCCCCGGGCCGCCACTCTCGCCGCTCGAGGGAGCTCTTGCTTGGGAAATGACTCCGGTCCCACCTGAACCTGCTTCTACCGTGCCCACATTTAAAAACCTGCTTAACCCCACCTAAACCTCACTTTGTCACACTAAACATTTTACATTAAAATTGCTCATCCTAAATTTTCAGCTAGAACAGATGTTTCGGGAATTGTTTCCATAGTAACTTGAAAATAGATGCTTAGAAACACAGTCTACTAAACTGACAGTAAATTTGGAATAATTTTGGTAATGGGACTTCTGTAAATTTAATAAACTGTCATTTTCTGCAAAATCTGGTCCATATTGCCCGGTCAGGTAGCTCTGGCAGTTGATTGTGTTTTACTATGAGGGAAACCAATTTGAATACAACCCAGTGCTTCCAGTTTGGATCTGGTAACAGAAATAATAGTGAGAAGACTAAGGTCATGCTTTCAAAAAGAAAGGAAAATAATACATTTTGAAACCTATAGGTAACAGCAGAAAAAGGGGAGAAAAAGATTTGTAAAAGGCAGACAAACTGAAAGCAGAGAGGATGACTTACGTTTGCAAGAGATCTTCCACTAACAGGGCAGTGTAGGGAAGTGCTGTGTCATGGAGAGTGGCAGCCAAAGCCGCTTTCCTATTTCATTTCATGGGAAGTGCAACCATCTCTCTTGAGTGTCTCATGATCGTAGATAGGACTTGTAACACCTCATGTTGTCGTTCAGTAGAGATCAAGCTTTGTTTGTTAAGGGAGTTCTTTATTTCCTGATCTTTCACTTTTGAGGAAATAAGAGGAAAAACTCACTCCTTTAAGAAGTTTAGAGATTATTTCCTAGGTATTCAAGTTATAACAAGGCCTGTCCTTGCCCTTTTTAATGTTACTTCCGTGATTTTTTAATGAAATAGTTAATCAGAATAGAATTTTGAAATTAAACAGTCAAATTTTCTGTTTTCCTACTGATTGCTAGGAGCTAGTGAAGACAACCTTTTCCTTTTAGCAAGTCTGTAAACTGTGAATGAATGTTTTTTGGAGCCTTCAGCTTGACTCAGAAAACGAAACCAAAGAACTAAATGGTAGACAGGAAGCCTTTGCCTGGTATCCAAGAAACACACATTTGGCAATAATCCTGGGGCTTCTGATTACAAGCTGAAAGGGAAAACTTCATTATTTAAAGTACAGAGAGGACACTGAGAGAAGATTTTTCTGTAGTATTCTTGATTGTAGGAATGTAGTCTGTCTTTTAACAGAGATAAAAACACTCTGCTGCCAAATCACTGGATGGCAGAAGCCAGAAATTGTAAAGTGAAAGTCTAGGGACAAAACGGGGTGATGCATATTGTTAAATTCTAAGGCATGTTTTGTGTGTATGTGCATTTTTAAAAAGGGACATAGTAACAATATCAATAATATTTAAAAATACTCTGTAGAAACCATCTTGCTTATTTCTGACTGTTAATGTCAGCATATGTTTAAGGCAGCATCCTGAGTGAGTTATGCATATATATTTGTAATAGTGATTTGCTGTAAACATTTTTGTTTCTAGGCAAGTAGGTTAGCATCACCTCAGGTATAATGTCAAGGGATTTCAGGTTTCAGGACAGACTTTTAAAAATACATCATTTTAAGAGGCTCAGCTTTGCTCTTTCATCATTTATGACCTATATAAAAATGAAGCTACGATTTGTGGCTTTTTGCTTTGATATTCCACCATAGAACTAGTGTAGTAGGGGTACAGACTTGCTTCCTAACTACCTGCACTGGACAGTGGAGAAGAGCTGTTTTGAACTGCATGTGGGAAAACATTTTGTGTGTTGTCAAGAGGTTGTTGCTTTATTAAGCTTTAAAACAAATTGGCTTATATAGGGGAAAAAAAGTCTGAAACCTTGGGGGTCTTTAATTCATTCAGTTCTATTGGCTAAACCCAGGAACAATCACAATTAGACAAGCTGATTTGGCTCAAGTAATGAAATTACAGTACCTGGTTTTGACATGCTGACAATTAAGTGAGCAGCTGACTTAGGCTGAGTATATTGATAATCTCGGAGCTGAGATGCCCTGGTGAGGTAAGGTCTCACAGCAATTCTCTCTGTTTCCAGCTGGAGAAGTGAGTAATGAGCCCAGCTGCCCTCTAGCATTGCTCCAGCTCACAAACACTTTACCTTCAGCATTGCCTGTTCCTGTCAAGTGTGGGAACATGTGGGCAATAACACCTCAGTGCTCCTGACAGGAAGCATCTTGGCTAATGCCCTGTGACAAAGGGGGAGAGCCAAGCACTGCCATAACAGTGGGAGGAGAGTTCAGTGCTGGTTCTGAGCTGACAGAGGGCACAGAGCCTGCCTACAACACAGCAGCAAGATGAGCTAAATCAAATAATAGTTTCCTCCTACTGCTGGCAGAGCTGTATCAAAAGAAGTGTGAAATGGCTAGAGGAGATCTATAGAGGAGGGAATCATCCCTTACAAAAGGGTTTAGACATCCTTTGGAAAAGGGAGTATGCTGCATTAATCCTGAGAGACAAGTATTGGGTATAAAATACAAATAACTACATAAATATTGAGGCTCTTTTTTATATTCTATAGTATGTATATGAGGTCTTGCAAAGTTAAAGAGCATGCTCAGAGAGTGCCTGTATATGGTTTTTTGGTTTTGTTCCCCTCCTAGTTGGCCAGCATGTGCCTTTTCTTAGTTCTGTGTTTGTGCTGAACAGACATGGAATTACTCAGCTGAACTGAATGTTGGGTAACTACACTGGACTAGCACATGTGAGGTAAGCTGTATGGGAACCTTGGTACGGAACTATGAATTAGCCAACTGTTCGAAGCAGAGAGTGGCAACGTGGGCTGTAGAGTACTTTACGTGGAAGTGAAGATTTAGGAGTTTCTAATTTTTAGTAAACACCTTTTGCAAAGGGTTGTGATGTCCTAAAGAGAAGAGGAATCAAAGGTGACTGCTTTTTAAAAAGTAAATTAGGATTTTAGTTCTAGTGTCTGCTGCTTTCCCGAACAATGTAAGCTCCATAGATTTATGTGCTAAGATTCCAAACACTTCTACTCAAGTAGTAAATAACTTGTTTTTCGGAACAACCAGATTTACTTCATTCTCCACTCTGACCCAATATCACCATGGATAGTAAGAGCAAGATTTACATCATATGTATTTGTTCTGTCTTAATATACTCCAATTTTCCTTCCAGTACAAATAAATCTAATAATTTATACTTTCTAGCCTGTATACTGCTGATATAAATTTATACTACCACTGTTCAGATTAAAATTTTGCTGGAGATAATAACGGGGAAGGGAGGACTGAGCTATTTTACATTTTTATATTAAGTATGAGAAAGATACTAGCCTGGCCACTAATTCCTCCTCCTGCCCTTTGGCCCTTATTGCTGTATTGCAGTACTGAATTTTGCCTGCATTAGTGAAAAGCCTTCAGCTGGCTTGGTGCACACCTGTATTAGCCGTCAAAACTCAATGTAATTTAAAGTAGCTCCTTAGCTGGTTGATTCTTTGCCTTCATTTCACGTTGCCAGTCTGAGCAATGAAAAAATGTCTGAAATCTTACAGTCATTTCCAGCATCTGAAGATCCTACTGGCTTGGTGTTTCTGGGAGGGTGTGTTGGGAGGAAGATTGTTCTAGAATTATTTTTTCTTTTTCTTTCTTTCATTATGCTTACAGCAAAGAAAGATGGATGTGGTCTGGGGTTATATGTAGAACTTTTGTGTAGAAAATTTGGATTTCATATAAAAATAAGTGTAATTGTGTACCTGTTTTAAGTGTATTATGCAGACTTCTCTTGAGTGAACTGATAGCTATCCTATTAATTTTCAGCTTAGTGAGGAGGTGAAGACTATGGGGATTATGATGATATTTACTTTTTTCTGAATGTCGTATTTTCTTTTATGTATTATGCTATAACCTTTCTCTCTCTGTAGTTTGCTTTGTATGTTAAGGCAAAATTGATTCCTGAGCGGGAATTTGACACAAGACTTGTGTTCTTCTTAAATTTCATGTAAACTCCAGCTGGTGTGTGGGATTTAAACTGGTATTTTGTAGAGTTGAACTTCACCTTTATGACCTGGTTAAGGCATTTTTTAACTTGAAATCAGCAGGTTGCTTGTGAGGAGAGACAACTAGTAATAGTTGATTCAAGCTTTGCTTTTTTCACACTGAATTTCCAGAAGCTTTGAATAACAGCTATAAAGAGTAATCCCTATTTCCTCATTGTCACAAGACTTTGAAACATCTGTTACCTCATACCTACCTACTGGTGCCAAGGAGGTGTCACTTCTATGTCCAAGGCTGTCAGTACACCAGATCAGCCCACCATTTTATCTGTCCCTATGGCCAGTTTGACATGATGCTCACAAATGAAGAAATTCTTGAAAAATGCCCGTCCTTAAAGGCTGATTTCAAATATATAAAATTTGAGGATTTAATTACAATTTGAAATTGAAGTTTTCATATATTTTACAATCCGCTTACTTGATGAGTATTTTAATTTGGACTCTATCAGTGCTGTCAGTCAGACATACTTGATGTACATGTCTGTCTCAAGTTCCACAGCTAAACTCTTGTATTCCTTATGAATATTGACCAATTCTTAAAGTTTTTAAGGAGCTTCTCAGTTTTCACATGTGCTGCCACAGTGATGCATCAGAGCATGTTTCTCTGCTGTTGCACTTGCTTTTACTTATTAGGCTGGGGATCTTTGGTTTCGTTGTTTGTTAGTCCTTGTACCCGAGGCCGTAATTTGGGGCAATGCTATTAGTATTGGTTTCAATTAAAAATACTCTGTAAAAAGTCATGTTTTAGTTGACTGAAGGACTCCAATAATATCCCTTACTTTATTGTACTGTCATTATTCAGTGCAGGGATTAAATTTTTTTGTTATCCTTAAAAAAGCTAGCACAATACATCATGTAACAGTGGAGGAATCGTAGCTGGCATGGCCTTTGATTCTCCAAAAACATACAATCACAAATTTCTTTATTCTGCAGTCATGAACGAGTATAAACACTGGAAGAAAGGAGTATGTTCCTTTCATCCTCTCTGTAAGCCCCAGGGAACACCAAAGAAAGTAAACTGGTAGCTAAAATGGATCACAGAGCACTGAGAATTGGAGCAGAGTATAGGGATGGAGTACACATAGTAGTTTTGTAGGCAAGAAGTTTAATTGGGGCTGGGTTTCAGAAGCTTTGATGTGCACCTGTACGAATGTATACTTGCATGTCTCATGTCGTTATAATCAGAACTGCCTGTAATAGATCTTACAAGAGCTAAAGCAGCAGTGATGGTTAGTCCTTTGGTAAATCTGGACAAATGCATGAGGATTTATGAGTATTTGCAGAAAATAATTATTTGAAAAAATAACTGAATTTGTGGTTGCAATTATTTCAAAATTTAAAAAGCATTTCTGTAAGACTGAACTGTCTGATTTAACATTGTCTAAATTACAGTCTTGCAGTCTTCCTTGCTCAACACAGTTCCAGGGCAGCCTCATTACTTCTTTTCTGACCTTGTCTGTGAGCTGGTTCTGAGATAATGTCCTGGAAGACTTCAAGGCTAATACATCTCTCTGATTGAACAGGGTTCCCTTGGTGTTCCAGCCTTTTTGGTTTTTTTTCTCTGAGCTATCCCAGTGACATGTACTCAACACAGCACTACATTCATTAGTGCTGAAAGTGTCCTGCTGATCTCATAGCTGAACAACTGAAAAATTGTTGAAAAAGGGCCAATCATCCTCTCTAACTTTGTGTAAAAGCTAATGCAGAAGGTGCATCAGTGGTTTGTGTCCGTATCCTTTTAAGACTCTACGGCAGCACAAAACAAGAGCTGTTTCTCTAATTTCTCTAAAATTTATGTTGGTGATTATAGGAATAGTTTCACGCTATTAATCGAATGCATTCAGAAATTGATTAATGCTTAATAAATCTCTATTGTCTTGACAACTTTATATGCTAAAAGGCAATTTTTCTTTGTATAAATATTGGTGTTTTAGAATTCAAACTTCTTGAAGTGAGTGCTTCAGGGGAACAGCAAGATCAATTGTTTAGTAGAGGGCTTTTGTTTTAGCAGAGGTTAACGGAAAGCCAATGTACTGAAAGCTACTCATAGGATTGCATCATCTAAGTCTGAGATATCTATAGATGAAAGTTACAATTACCTTCTAGCATATCTGTTTTCTGTCGCTTCGAAATCTGAGGCCGTATTCTATAGGAGGAAAGTAGCTTGACCCAAAAGTCTGTGATGTGTTATTTTCTATGGTGCTGTCACTCGCTGCTTCGTCAGCTGGGAAAGCTGGGGCAGAAAGGTCTGCAGTGAGCTGACTTTGCAGCCCTGTCTTTTCTCACTGCACACTTTTGAGGAGCTTTCTCCAGCTGAGTTGCACAGATAATGATTGTTCATATCTTTCTGCCCTTATGTGGACTTTGGCAAGTGTCGCATTCTTCCTGTGTCTGCTTCAAATCTCTAAAGTGTGTTTACCAGCACCCTGTAAGTTCTAGATCTCCTTTAACTTGAAGGAGACAGGCAAGGAGATGATACAGCTCTTGCTGATAAGCTGTTTACTGTCATGTGCTTTGTTAGTTCAGCTTTCTTTTTATTCACTTGCTATAGTTTGTAGCTTATCTGTAAATAATGCTGAATCAAGAAAAAGAAAACACAGGCAGATAGAAAAGGACTGGTTTTATTCACTCTTGTTTAAAGCCGTAAGATCTGTATTTTGATGTTTGTAGTGCCTATGATATATTGTTTCACAGTGCACAACTTGGACAGATGTGATATGTGGTGCTTTGCCAAAACAAAGACTATAGTATTCAACTGTCATCTCCAAACCGTATGTTTTAAGGTTGGATAAAGTATCATTGAGACAGACTTGTTTTGTCAGGGCTGCCTGGAAATAAAATCTTCAGAGTAATGCTGATGGGAAATGTTACATTGTAACTGTGTTAGGGCAGCATTGGTAAGCGTTTTTCCCAGGAAAAAAGAATGCAAACTCCTATGACAAAACCACATGAGCAAAGCGTCACTGATACATTTCAAAAGACAGAAATCATGTCACCTCTTGCTTGGTGGTGCAGAGTAGAATACGGCAATGTGAGCCCAAAATGTGGGCCCTACCGACAATGAAGCCTTGTCTTGTGCCAATCTTCCTTCTGCTCTCTCTAGAACCTCCTGCTGAATTTCCCAGAAGCAGACAGATGTGGGTGAAAAGTTTGGGGGGTTTTGTTTGTGTTTTTTTGTTTCTTTTTATAATACACTTTTGCCTAAAGGAGCCATGTTATTCCATGGTCCTGTGGCAAGAAAGCCAGCGGGATTTTACAGCTTATTTTCCTTATGGAGGTAGAGGCATTCTACAGAATCACTTCCCAGTCTCTAACTTTAAAGGCTGAGACCCTGGAGGAGCAAAGACCCTCTAAGCTATAAAACCCCCACAAATTCATCTGTCAGGATCTCTGTAGAGTTGATCACTTGTAGGAATAATAGCAAGTGGCAGCTATTACAGATTTGTTGCCTCCAAGAGCTTCCACGTTGGGCGGCCACCTGCTTTGCCTGTGTCTAGAGCTCCTTCTTCTCTTTGGCTAGAACGGGAGTTTTGTGAGCACCTGAAAGTAAGGATTTCATTTATCATAAAAACTAATCGTTTCTACAGCATCATTACTTATGTGACTAGATTTATCAAAGATGGTAGGCTGCTTACACAAATAACTGCTCAGCTGAGTAAGTCATAATATATCCCTTATCTCTTGTCAAGAAGTCGGTTTCTTCAGTTGAAAGAAACTTAATTACCATAATTAATTGCTATATTAATTATTACACTGTCTTGTGTTTGAGTGTTGTCACTAGCAATAAAAGTAAAAGGGCTTGAGCATCATTAGGGAATTTATACTAGATTTTATATGCTTCTCAGGTTGCTCTTAAAAAAATACCAATCCTCAAATGTTTCCAATACTAGAGCCATTTAAAATCTATTATATATTTAGTTTGTTCTCTTGATATTTACTGTAAAAAAAAATCTGTTGTTGAGGTATGTTTTGAAAGGATAGGGATCATCTCTGGACTTTACAATTTCTATTCTAGTCCTCTCCTTCCCTGGGAGAGCAAAAATGTGTGCACAGCCTTTTGAGCCTGTTGTGGCTCAGGATATGCAGCAGTGGAACTTGCAGCCTTTCATCTTTTTTTTTAATCTGCTTTCATAGCCACGGGTATAAATGAAGTATTTGTTTCCATTTTCTCTAATTTTCTGCTTAGTTTCTACAAAAGCAGACTCTTCTTGGAGGCTTTAAATAATCCATTACTAAGATGCTTTTTTTTCTTGCAATGTTATGGGCTTTTTTTCAATGGAGAATGGACTGTTTTGTATGGTATTGTAATCTAAAACTTCCCTTCTTCCTGGAAAGGCTGCTTTTACTTTCTTCCTAAGATGGCTAGGCACTAGATATAGAGAAGAGCTGAGCATAAGTTAAAAAACAATAGATTTTTAGAAAATCAATTAATAGATCTAAGCTAGCAAAGGGAGACGTTTCAATTTAATATCAAGTATAGTCACTAACCCTTGCTGCCATTCTCTGTGACCATTCCAACCTTTATAGAATTGTGTTGATTTAAATTGAATCAAAATTGAAAGTTACTACAAAGTCAGAATTTTTGATGATGCTGTAGAGAAAATGAGTTTGTTCTTTTCCCCACCCTTTTCTGGTTTTTGCTAGGGTTTTGGTTTTGTTTTGCTGGCTGTTTTTCTCTGAAAGGCAAAGGGAACACGATTCACCTGACTTTTTTAGCTCTGGTCCAGAACAGTTTAGTCATTCCTGTTATGCTTCTTTCTCTGTCAAAGCAGTTGAATCTGTTTTGTGACTTTTTTCTTTTGCATATCTAGTATCCTCTCTGTTAGAAGTGGGAGGAACTGTGCCCAAAGCCAGATGACATGAGTGTAGTGTTGGCTAGGAAATGGCAGTTTAAGCAGTAATTTGTTTACAAATGTTTGCTCTAGAAGAACATGACCTAAGTAATGAATGTCACCTGTTCATATGCTGCCAAAAGCTACTGTCAGCATAATCGCTATAGCAACAATGCCAGTATTCTGAGTGCAGAAAATGGAAAAGATCTATCACTAATGTACCTGGTGTATTTGCAAGTTCGTGTGGATGGCTACTTCTGATTTTTTTAAAAATCTAAATATAATTTACTCACTAATAAATATACTCCAATTGCTCACATTTCAGGACCTGGATAAAAGAAAAAGTAGAGAGAATTTGGACAAGATGTGATAGCTGTGCAGTCAGGATCCTGATAATGTCTTCAGATAGCTTAACATTTTGGCAAAAAGTTATATTTACCTCCTTGCTGTTCTGGTTGTTCACTTTGGATTGTGTTAAATCTAATTTTAAAGAGATCTTGTGATTGAGGCTTGTCAGAAGCATCATGCCCTGCATCATGAAAGAGACATTGTGGTCAGGTTTTGTTTTGCTCTTTGTTGCTTATATGCCATAACACAATTTTATTTTTTTTTTAGCACAAATGAGAGTAGTGGTTGCACTTCACCCAGAGACAGCAGGAACTAATCGTATGTAAGGAAGTAGAAGATGGCTAAGCTGTTTGAGAACTGGATAACTTCTGTGTGCTGCTGTTTTCTTTCTTTCCCTCTAGCCTGGATAAAGTGCTTATTTGTATGTGGTTTTTTAATACTCCTCTTTCTTCATTGTTGTTTTGGGTTTTTTCTATGCTGGGAAAGTAGCTCTGGAAAATTGCCAGAGCTTGTTTTGGAGGAAAATATAATGAGGAGAATGCAGATTCCTGTTAGTGATGTGCATGCTGTCTTGTTTCAGGAGCACACAACAGTCTAAAGTTGAAGAGCCTAAGGTGAATATTTCATGTCTGCTGCAACGTTTAGAAGCAAAACTGAATTTTGTAGAAAACTGGTATTGTCACACCATTGGTAATATTTAGGGCAGACAGTTGCATTTTATTACTGCATCAATTAAATTAATAGACAGACAAATTGGATCGTTTGATCTCCAGTGTCTCAACCAAGAAAACACAATTAACAATGGCAGAATTGGGAAGGAAAACCATGACTCCCGAGAGGAAAGTTATTGTTCTATATTTTGGAACTTGTCTCTGTCCACATCCTTATCCAATCAGTATTATTTTGTGATATGATTGTAGTACAGTTGTGTACTTAAAAATAGTCCACAGCTGCAGACAAAACCTTGAAATTGTTGAAATACTTGAATTAGAAAGGCACAAACAGAGACGCACCTTTACGCACAAGCTTTACCGAGTAATTTCTGACTCTGCAAGTGGAGTGGGCACAGGAATTAGGTACTTGACCCCTGAAATTCTTCTTCCATGGCAGTGCTGTGACTTAGTTATTACCAGAATATCTCATCACTTCAAGTAAGTTTTTCCTGTCTGTTCTTTGCTTATTTATTTTGCCTCCAGGGTGCTTTGGTTGGTCTTAATAGAGGAGCAGAAGCTTTTCAGTTATATGCTTATCAGGATGTAAAGAGAATTTTGCTCTTTGACCACTTTAAGTCATGACAAATCTAATGAAAAAAGTGAGCTATACAAGTTCTGTAAATGAAATAAAAAGTATTTATCTTGTCTCTCCACTCAGTCTTGCTAGGATGCTGGATACAGTAAATAACCTTTCCACAGAGATGGGAAAAATAATTAATGTAATTGTAAAGGGGGCATGGCATCCCTTTTTCCTTGATCCATTTCTGCTTTGGCCCCCTGACTTCAAAGCCTGAAATGTACATTAATGTAGCAATTCAGTGAACTGCTGTCTAGTGAAAGAATTTTCTAAAAGCTTCTGTTTTGGTACGGGTGTAATTGAGGCATCATTCCTTCTTCCAGAGTAAGTCAGAATTCAGAGAAATATATTTTTTTGTGTTCTCTTTCCCTCTGTATGAGCTGTGTATCCAGCTTAAAGGATTTATTAAAAGCCTTTTCACTTGTTTGTGTTCGGGGCGGGGGGGGGAAGTTATTTCTTTGATGTTCCCAAGGCTTTCCACATAACTGGATTAAAATCTGAAACCATGTCAAGGAAAAGATGTGACAGTAATGTACCCTAATTTGTTTCCCTGAAGATTGATGTGATGGGTTATTCAAACTTACCTCTCTCTTCAGTTGTTTGAACGTCTGATTTCTAGACAGTCATGCATTATTCATTTTTAATGCTGGTAGTAAGCTGCTAATAAAACAGGAAAGATCTAACTCCTCTGTTATATTTTCCACAATATCCTTCTTCCTCTCCTATATACATACTTCTTAAAATTTAGGTTGTCCAAGATGGCAACATACGTATTTTAATCACATGTGTGCATTCTTATAGGGCTGCTGGATAACTGTTTAGCAGATTGTCTCCCCTATTTGTGACAGATATTGATAGGTCAGTATTTTAAATTATTGCTATGGGAACATAACATTGTACTTTCTTATGTTTATTTGCATTGGAATATGAATTATTATCTGCATACAGACAGCAGAGAGCAGTAGTCTGGGCTTGGTCAGATGGTGTGAAGGACAGAGATAGAAGGTAATTTCATAATCAACAGCTTTAATGGATGATAATACTGTAGGAAAAAGCAGAGCTGGCTGGCTTTGGAAGCATATTCAATCTGAGGGTACTTTTGTTATTATTTGAGCTAACACTGACATGAAACTAATGAAGATACATTTATTTAGATGTGCTGGGTGCAGACGTTACTGGACACATGGCCCCATCTGATGAGAAAATAAGTTTAGCTATTTTTTAAAATTTTCGCTGCTGGAGCAGGCTAAAGAGGACAATATTCTTGAGTAATCAGATTTGTCTGTGCTTAAGAGGTTTTTTGCACTAGAAACGAGGAACTTGGTCGTTTATCTACTTTATGCCCCATCAGGATCATGAGAGATGCATCTCTGCAGCCAACTGCTACAGTGTAAAGCGTTCAGGGGTGTCAGGAAAATTAGACACATAGATGGGGGGAAAAACTTCACTGGTAATAAATGAAACAAATAGTGCATGGGAAGACTGGGGTATTTCAATGATACTGGAGCGTTTCTGAGTTCTAGAAAAGTAAACCTATTTTCAATTTTCAGCTTTATATTGGCGCTAGAGAGACGCGTGAGTTATGCTTTGGGTTACATGCACAATTCAATTTTTCAGCCCTTTGTAGGCTGTGGTTGTGAAGTGTCTGTTCTCATACTTTCGTAACCAAGCCCTTCTGTGTTGATACTTTTAGCTTTTCCCTTTCTGTAAGAGATTGTGACAAAGATTTTCTTCCAAAATCTTTTTAAAAATAGTAAAAATAAGCATTAGATCAGATATGCTGTTTGGCTTATGTAGTGTGGCTGCTGGGAACAGAGAACCTGGTTTCATTTAATTTGCTAAATTGTCTTTTAGTTCTTCAATTCTAGGCATTAGCCATTAATATTCATAGAAAATCTTCCTTAAAAAGAAAAAAAATCAATATGCACATCTAACATTAATAAGAGGGGTTTGCTGTTAATCAATAGGATCACTAACATAATGAATTACCCTTCAAAATAGCACTCTAGATGTTTGGCTCTGTCTTGAAATCTTTCAGCTTGAGTGTACTTTTGTGTTGAAAAGTATTCAAGTACGTTCAGTGAAGCTGATGTCTATTATTCATAGGGCATCCAGATCTTGCTCCTTAGGAGAGTGTATGATTTTTTTGGATGCTTATACACTGTATCTGGAGGACTTTATATTAGACCCTAGAATTTGACTCCTGCCTGAAAGACAATCAAAACCGTGTACTTTCCCCCCCAGATATATCATACTGGGTATTTCTGTTAAGGTTGGCCTGGGGCCCACAGGCAGGATTGTCATTCATTTCAAATGTTCTCCCATCAGTCCTGGAAGTGCTTCCATGATAAAAGAAGGGAAGGTAGCCCCATGGTTAGGCAAGCAGGAGACAGGTTATTACATCTTCAAATATACAGCAGACAAGTGGTTCTGCTTTGAGATAGGCTTGGCTTTCTGCCACTCCCTGCAGTCGGTGTCAGCTGTTCTTTGTAACTCAACAAGGCAACCAAACAAGCTGCAGTTTCTTGCAGTTTTACAGAAATAATTTTTCATTATACTCAAAGTCTGAAGTGACTGTTCCTTATCTTTCGGGTTTTTTGGCAAGATTAATTTCTGTGAAGTCCTATGGCAAGGATAAGCCATGACCTCCAGTTCTGATTCACACAAAACTAAATTCAGTTATATACATTTCCCTCAGTAGTTGTGGTCCTTGTATGATCACCCTGCATATTTTTTTTTTGTTTTTAAATGATGCACAAGCTATTTAGGAATAGGAAAATTAGTGTAGAAATAACTTTTTTTTTTTTTTTTACTTCTTCCTGATGTTCCCCTAAGCCTTGAGGGGTACTTCTTACGTTGAGCTCCTTGTTTGGTACTGTTGCTAAAGAACAGTTGGTAGCCTTTACTTGTGTTCCTGAGGGGAAGAGAGAGTACTGAAAAATGAGTGGGTTTATGCCTTTTATTCCTCTTGTTCAGCATTAGTATTTTTCAGCTGCAGTAGTGTTAGAGGTGGTGCTAAAATGTTGTCATTAAATCCTGATATTACACATCTGGCAACTTGTAATGGAAACTATTCTCTGAATGTATGTGATGCAGCTTTTTATACTTTATAGATTGGCATTTAAACCAGGTATTTCTTAATTTCAAACACTGTCATGCAATATTTAAATCTACTTCTTATAGCTCTTTGTGGGCAAAATTCCACATTTGCTTTAGAGACCATTTTATCTTATGTTAATAATTGAAGGAAAGTTGGCACTACAGTTAAAAAACAACCAAACACACCGAACTTGTATGTTCTAACAATTCATAAGTAATGTTTGTATTCTGATAGTTCAAATAAAGGATGTCTTTTCCTTATGCAATTGTCTGTCCTTGTTTCTACTCTGATAAGGAAAGTGCAGTACAGTAAAGCTTTCCAAGTCTAAAGCTTTATTAGTTCTGGATCTTAAAGGCAAAGAACTTAGTTTTCTTTTTTTGCTACTTCTCTTGCACAGATTTGAGAGCTTGTGTGCAAATGTATTAAAACAGACAAAATGCAGAAGTGTCTGGGGGAATGTGATAACCTTAGGAGTCATACAGAGCTCTAAAAATTACCTAATATATGAGATTATTTTAAGTATCTGTTACTTGTGGTTTGTTTACTATACACTGGAATTATACATGGATGTTTTGTGCTGGTTTTTTATATTCCAGAATTCCCTTTACTGTTAAACATTTAATGATGACAGAAGATTAAATGGCCTGTGCAGAATCTTTTGCCTCTGGTAAGTGAAAAGCAAACATCTTCACTCTACTAGATCTCTTTGTTTTTCATTACTACAGAAAAATTAAAATTATTTGACTTGGCCTTAGGCCTTCAATTGCTCTGTTGGGTTATTAAAAATACAGTGAAGAGCCAGTAATGAGTGGTATTCCTTATGTACCTTGGCTGTTTGTTCTTTACAAATAGAAGATTGATTACAATGGTTAAGAGACTTGGGATTTATTGACTTGTCTTCCTAGGAATTTTTTATCTCATAATTGCTTTCAAGAGTATTTTCCTGCTTTTTTCACCCCCATTAACCACTGAATCATCTTTTTCTATAATAATCGGTAGTAGCTGAGAATGCTAGCCAGTAAACTCAGTCCTAACAGCTGGCTTTTTCCAAATTATTAGGAGTATTTGAGGGTGCTTACTGAAGTGAGGGAACCTAAAATATTGGTTAGGTAGAATTATGGACTTTATTATCTTGAGGGCAATTCAACTGCATTGGGGGATGAGTTAAACATTGTATCAGAAATGTCCAGTGGTTAATATTTGGTTGTTTCCCCTTTTGTATTTTAAACAAAGAATTCTTCAATTGTCATCTCCTCTCCTGTCTCTGCAAACAGCTTAAACCCTGGATTCCTGTGTTACTCACAGGTGAATGTAGTAGTTGTTACACACATGTTTTATGAGCAAACCAGGGGCAAACTAAATCCTCTCACAAAAAAACATAGGCTCTTTTAATGCTGATATTGCTTCCCCATGAAATACTAAACCTTGAGTATTAGAACACTGATGTACTTTGTTCCAGTTTAGCCATATTCATTTGAGGTTAAGCAGATAATCCTGTGAGCTTTGAGTTTTCTTTGTAGTCTCTCACTTCTCTGGTAGAAAATAAGCTGCAGTCTTAGAAATTAACGTAATGCTTAAACTCTCAGATGCTGTGGTTTAATGATAAATACTTCGCAGTATAATCCTTGCTCCTAAATAACATCTGGAAGGAAGACAGAAACAACTTTATGTAGGTGATAATGAACTTCGAGGCTAATTCTAAGTTGTAATATGCATATATTTCTATATATGAAATAATAAAATACTGAAATAAGTTTTAGCACATTAAAGATGTCTAGGAAACCTGTGTTTGGGATGAGAAGTAATTATTTGGAAATGATGTGATTATTTGGAAAATGATGTGGTATGCATCTTTTAAGAGCACTAACAGCTGACATTATTCCATCTTTCAGAAGGAATGATACAGATTCCAAACCAGGAAATTAGTTTGCATTTTTAAGGTGTGTAGGTCTTAGGTACCTATTATTTAGTTTATCATAACACTTTTGTTTTTTCTTGAACAGAATTTGGCATGAAGTTTTTAGGGGTTTCTCCAGTATACAAGTTATTACCATAAATTATGAGATGGTAGTGGAAAGAGGTACAAAGACATCAAGTTCTTTGTTTCTGCCTGAGCCTGGCTCTGTAAGAACAGACTTATAAAAACTAAGCTGTTTTATCTGGTATATGGTAGATTATCTTCAATAGTGAGATAAAAGGGAACAAGTTGACCATTCAGAAATTACTGTTGTTGACCTATGAAACAGATGGGAAAAGATTTTTTGTTAAGCTGATTGTGTAAAATGGAGTGTAGCAAAGGAATTTGAATATGAAAATAAACTTGCAGTTCCATCGTGACAGAACCACATATTACAGTATATTGACATGTGATTTGTGCATTTATAAGGGGGATTTATGCTTTACAGAGATGCTTATTAGATATCATATGAATTATTTTTGCAGCTGCAAAATAGTAGCTTTTATATTGTCAGGTTGAGATAGGTGCTGTAAATACTAGATTTCAAAGCATGAATCAACTCATCCAGGTTTTTGATTTTAAAATCCTTTCTCCCATTATAATTAATATTCAGTTTTAGCAGTGTGATCTCAGTGTAAAATCAGCTTATCTTTCAGGCTGACATGGATTAGGAATCTTGTTTTGATAAACAGTCTACAGACCTGAGCAATCATAGGGTTTATATGTCAACTTGAAATAAGGACACGTGAAAGTAAATGGACTTGACTGAATTTTGCTGTGAACAGATATATAGAGCCTGACCATACAGGAAGCTCAGACTGTAACTGTGGTTTCATACATCCACATGCATTCAGTTGTTCCATTTCAAGCAGTAATTTACTCATCTTCCTAGGTGTATGTGCTAAGATATTTTAAACTTTTTTTTTTTAATTACTTGTGCTGTTGGTATCCTTTCAGATAAAGGATTGTACTTAAATAATATGGAAAATTACATGTCATGATCAATGATATAAGAACCTTACTTAGGGACAAATTTGTTTTACAAATAAGACAAGCCCTTTTCCCTCATTCAGCAGATTTGCTGCTAACACACAGAATTCTTTGCACCAAGTGAAAAACAAAGCAGTGTATTTTAATGACATAAAGATTCTGTGAAGTGTTCACATGACAAGCACCTTTTCTTGTAAATCAGTGACAGTTCTTTTCATAACCCTTCTTTGTACTGGTTTAGTAAAAACACACAGCCATTATTGCAATATGCCATTGTAATTTGTAGATGCTATGAGGTCATGTTGTCTATAGCAGACAAGAGAATCCTGTGCATTTTAAGTACACGTTGGTATTTCTGTCATCACCGAGGAGCCAGGAACAGCATTAAGCCCGAGCTTCCTGTGCCACTGTCATCATCTCTGTAAATGCAGATGTCTGTTCACAGAACTCACTGGAGTTGTAAATCACAGCCACTTTTATTTTCATGTTGGCTGTAGGTTTACTTCTACAATTTTCATCTCAATTCATTCTTCGTGTTAGATAGTTTGCTTAGATAGTCTAAGCTGCTATGATAAAAGGTAAAAATGAATTGGAAATACCAAAAAGTAGTCAATGCTGTTGGTCTTTTCCTGGTCAGTGTGTGCCTAGTGAGTGTGTCTTTGCTAAGGAGCATTCAGTGCTAGCAGAGGGTACTGCAGATAGGGGTACAATGGAGTGTAAAATCAAGATGCTCCTAGAAATATATGAATTAAGGATGGAGACAATAGAAATAGGCTAATGGTACTTAGATATTGCACTAGTATGAAATGTGCTATTTTTCACTAATGCCCTAAGAAAGTTTAAAGACCACAACATCAGCTACGACCAGATTGAGACTGCAAACCCAATACTAGATCCTCTCACTAAGAGTGTAAGCTTTCTGTACTGTGATACCCAGCAGTCTACCCAGTTAGTTTTTCTCCACAGTGAAGGGAAGTTGATTATACTGAAAGTGGAAGTATGGCTCTAATAGTTATGACTTATTTCTCAAAGCACAGCTCAGTAACTGAACCCCACCCTGCCATGGGCTGTGTAGGCAGATTGGTTTTCAAACGCACCACAGGATATTGGAAACAGTTATGCTCAAAAGCCAGGGCTGGTTGTGGGAGCTCCCCTGAGTGCTCTGGGGTAGCCAAAAGGCAGCTGTGTTCTGACCATGTAATCACAAGGCTGTGACAGAGACTGAAATATTACTCAAGCCATTTGGGAACTTCTTCGATTTCCTTCTTCTCCACAGGCTTGGGCTCTGCAGGCTTCCTATTTGTTTTATTAGTACAGGTTTACTGTTCAAGGACAACATAACTTGGGAAAGAGTAGAGATCATATTATTTTTAGCACAAGGATAAATATACCTGAAAAAGAAAACTCAGTCATGCAAACCTAGCATTTACAAGAGTTATATGGATGAGAACGACCTGAGTGAAACTACGTATCACTTGTTGAAAGAATCTGGAAATAATAAACTGGCACAAATAGCATCGTGTGTCCTATAGGTCATGGTGAGCTATTTTATCCCGAGATCAATGAGAAGTAAATAAAATCTGCCAAATGTTTTAATTAAATAGTCAAAAAATTTCTAGTAAAAAAAGCTAGATTTTTAAAATATTTATTTTCTGCATGTCGTGCATCTAAATATAAAGTCCATTTTCATTCTTTCAAATTGAAATAAATTCTGGGACCAGCACAAAAACTGGCACCAGGATACAGCCTCATGGGGTTAAGAAATGAGCTGATTAAGTTCTTTTTAGATGGGAGACAGGGTTAATTTTGAAGTTGGGGAGTGTTGAAGAAACTCAATTCTCCTTTCTTTTTTCCCCTTAAATGTTGTATATTTTAAGTATTAAAAAAAAAATCATTCTAATGAAAATCTGTGATTACAGCTGTTGTTAATCTTTTATTTCAAAGAAATGATTTTTCACTTGCAAGGGTCATATGTCAAGATGTTTTTGGGGGATTTTTTGTACTACAGTCAGCACAACGAACACTATGGTTTGACATATATCTGTAAATAAAGGCTATGCCCAGTGCAGGCTGGGGAATCAGCTTTAGTCACAGGTTTCCTGTAAACAAAATACCCAAATAAGCTCAAAGTACCCTGGGAAGAAAGTGTAGGCTAATGTGGAAGTTATGATAAGTACTCTTAGCGAATTGTGATGTGTGCAGCAGCAACTGCAAAGTTATTCAGAGCTGCTAAGAGGACACTGAAAGAAGCTCGCTGTACAGGTGCTAGGTGTGGATTTAAGAAATAGTCTGTACAGTATCAAACTATATAAAAAGCTTAAAAACCACAATGAGAATATATTTTAAAAATTTTTTCTATATTGTAAAAATTTTTAAATTAGGTCCAAACCACCATTTAAAAAGATACGAAATGTGCAATTTTGCAAGTGGAAAAAAAAAGGGGCACAAGAAGGATTCCAGAGGGGTTGAGTTGCTTTGTGATTTGTTTCCAGTACCTTCATATACCCAGTAATCACACAGACCTCAGAGCAGTTCTCTTCAGGCAAGTAGGACATGAGCTAAAAGTATCATCACTGATTTCAGTAGGGAAGATCGGCTGCAACAAGGAGTAAAAAGCTATTTTAAGAGACAAATGTACAGTACAATCTATTTATGTAAATACTTGGAAAACTCAGGAACAAAATTGTTTCCTAAGCACAGAGCTGTGAAATCAGTGCGCCATATGGAGCTATAATATATGGCAGAATATTTTAAAATCCTAAACCTTCTTGAAAGAAAACTGTTGTGAAAGTCTACATCTAGAATAAAATGACTACTCACTTGTGTTTTAACTGAAAGCTGCAAAGATATTTCCAAATGTACTAAAATTATTGTAACTTGATATTGTTTAAAGGCAGCAACCCTTTTCACTTATTTCTCACAAAGTATAGAGTGTGGAGATGATAATTAAATGCAAGTGAAACAGATGGCTGTAACATAATTCATGAGTCTTAACTGGTACTCAACACTAATTCTACTTTCAATTTGACAAATACAATAAGACACCTATGTTGACATACACGTGGTGCACTTAACTACTTTTATTTATGCAAGTGAGGTATTAAAATTGTCTTGAAAAGCAGACATCTAAAGAAGAGAAAATGGTATGAAGAAGAGAATAGTAGTCATTGTTTTCAGTGTTCAGTGATTAGTAGTTGTAGGATTTTTTCTTCCAATATCCTATCTTATAATTTCCATGCACAAGTCTCTGTCTTACTCCTCCAATAGATAGGTAGCTTGGGAAGATGGGAGGAAACCCACCATTTTTTCAGTAAGAATTAATTATGAGGACTGGTTTTGTTTTTTGAAATGAATAAGCTAAAAGTGTGTGCATCTCACACGCTGCATATGGTACACCTTTAATATATACACTGTCGTACACGAGACCATTTTGTACACTGATACCACCTTCAGCAGGAAGTTAAAAGTCAATAGATAATGAACCTTGTGCTGTATCTTCCCTTCCTCTAACATAAATTTCACATGGAATCTCCTCCATCACCCTGTCTTCTATGACCTGCTCGGGGCAGTCGTGAGCTTGCTTGAAAGTGTAAGTGCTTTTCTTGAATGTGCTGTTAAATGTTTTCATGGGCTGGGGCTGCGCAAAGTCATTGCGGAAGGGCAGCTCCATGGAGCTCAGGTTGGTCCTGCTCTGTTTGATATTGGAGGCCTGGGAGCCACAGTGGTGGTCGTGAATGCATCTGGAAGCTGTTGAAGGGCGGCGCAGTTTCTGATAGTTTTCAAGTTCCTCTGATAAATCTGCCAAATCTGCGGAAATTTCTTTGTCCCTTAGTGAGAAGAGCTCATAATGTGGAGGATCAAATACTTCCTGGAAACCAGTTTTATTGAAGGCAGTCTTGCAAGCCATAACCTTTTTGCGAGGTTGCTTTACTTGCACTAGAATTGAAATGATGAGAAGAACTAAAACTATCCCTGTTGTGATGCCAATGATTGTCCCGTGGGTTTTGGTGATTTGTTCAAACAATCCAGTTTTTTTCTTTTCTGCAAAGAAAAAATAATTATGATAAGACATTTATTAATTTCTACACTTTTGATAATGTATTTAAACAAAGCAAAACTGTATTGTGATTGCCATGCAAGTGATAAAATTACTTAATGGGACTGGAGACTAGACTTGTATGTCAATGGGATTTGTCTAATTCCCTGTCATTAGTGGCTACCATATGATAATTCAGTGGCAGGTGCAACTCTGTGAACCAGTGCGTGCTGACTCAGCTGGGGTGTGCCTTCCATCCTGAACCTTTACTTGATGGTCTGTATTCCTAAATCTCTGGGTTAAATAGGCTTAAATTAACCTTAAAGAGGTTAAATCCAGCTACAGATGATATTTCTCTTATCATGGTTTGCTCCTGCTGGTAACATTCCCAGTGATGCCAGTAGAAGAAAACCTAGATTTAAAATTGTCTAGTTCTTCTTTAAAAGTGGAATATTATCAGGTATAAGAAAGACTGTACTGTTTGTCTTCACATCTCTTGGAAATGTAATGGCTGTGTCTATTGTGTAAGTCTGTTATCCCTAATTCATCACAGGGAGCTTTAGCAAAGCTATTCCAGTTCTAAGAGTCTAATGATCAGTTCTAAGAGCCCAATGATTAAAAAAAGAAAAGGCAGGGGGACACACCAACCAACCCAAATCATATGGCAATTTTGGCTAGTACTTCATGTGAAAACACACAAGATGGCAGCATCAGAACAAGATGGTTTTCCATATTTAAAATTCTTATTTGAAGACTGAAGTTTTCCAGTTGAATTTCTGTTCCATAATGTTTTTATCTTAGGGGACTGAAAGATTTCTACACCGCAACATTGGTTAGCGGAAGAAAAGCATTTAAGACTATGTAGAAGAAAATGTAGTAGCCTAAATCTTGCACAATATTTTCAGGTATCTGGCTCCTGGTATCTGAATATGTGTGTTATGCACCTAAGTACCACACACAGTGCCTGGGGAGAGCTATACACCGTCATGTGTTATTTGAAACAATCCTTATACTAAGCAGAGACTCCCAAGGAGTTGGCCAATAAGAAATTACATTTCTGCCTCAGAGCTTGGACTATTTACTTTGAGCTACTTTTTACCTTTGAAGTGAAGGAGGATATCTCCCCTTGTCCTGCCTAGCTTAGATCTCAGTGGTACCATCCATGGTGGGAGGTATGAATTTAAGTGCTATGGCACTTCACTTGTCTGCATCTAGGTTTCTTCATTCTTGACAGAAATTTTAATCAAAAAGTTGTTTTGCAAAAGGCAATGTCTTCTCCAGGCTCTTAAAATAAATTGCACACAACTGACTTCTCTATCAATTTTTTTGTTACAGGGCTTAGGCATAAGTAGGTCACAATATGCTCAGATTTATGTAGCTATTGATATGGACTAAATGAGAACTCTGGGTGCCTGCAGGAACTGAGCACAATTGTGAGCAGCTCTCTTTTTAAGGCTAAGTATTGCTTATTTGGTTGCATCAGCCTCCCTTAGCTGGCAATGTGGATCTAGTCTTCAGCTGCCTCTTAATTTCTGCTGTGCAAGTATTACAGCAGAATTTAGATTGCATTCAACATAAAACATGGTATGGTGTTCAGTGCCAGATATAGCAATTTACAAATATTGGGAAAGACACAGTTTTTATGGAATTAATGTTTTTAATACTGCACTATGTGAGTGAAGTGTGGATTCTAGGCGAGAGTCTAGAATGCAGCTGGTAAAGATGGGAAAGCGACCTGGAAATTGAACTTAACAGGGAATGTTGAATATTATCAAAGGCAAGGATTGTTTAGAGGAAGCTTAGTTTTACATTACAAACTTGGGAGTTAGGGATAGTTTTCTTAACTGGAAAACTCCCGCAATATGCCTTACATTAGAACATCTAGTAGTGGTGTGAATTCCTTTGTTTACCCAAAATGCACTTAAAAAGTAGGGTTTCTTTAATGCTTATTTACTTAAAAAATTCAAGAAGGCTTTGTGCATTAAAAAGACATTTTCTTTCAAGACTTTCTGTAGAGAAGGTTTTGACCCTTTCTGCAGGGCCGGTTTCCCTTTGAAATGGAATACATATTTAAATCTGGAGTTTTGTGTTCAGGCCTATTGATGCCATTCTATTTGTCAAAAAACTCTAACCAAACAAGCTCAAGTGGTTTTGTTCTATTGTTTTGTTTAGAAAGAAAAAACGTTGACCTTAGACTGGTTTTGTTCTAATTCTGACAACTGAGCTGTTCTTGAAGCGCGGGAGAATGTTTGTGCTTTGACAGAATAACAATTTCTTCAAATTATGAGAATTTTTCCTACAAAGCCTGATATTGAAACAGGTCTTTACTGTAGTTGTGAGGGTTGAAATAATACTCCCCAGCCCATGTTCTAGAAGCAGCAATTTGCGTGTGTCTGTTTTCAATAAGTGTTTATTTCATGCTTCCTAATAATTCCTCCTTCCTCCCATCCCTTCTCACACCCTATACAGCAGTTCAATTTATCCTGAAATAGCCTGTGATTTACAACTCTAAACAAACGTTTTATAACTGTCTTTGAGGATCATTGCTTCAGCCCTGAGAGGCTTTCTGTGCTTGAAAATTTTTCTGTGTTTTTTCAGCTCTTTATTTTTATCTCTGAAAGGTATTACCTGTCCCTACAATCCTTGCTTCAGTTAAAGTTTAAAAATTGATAGGATGCAGCCTCAAAAATACTAAACTCTATTTCTTATCAAGCTGATATCCTTTTAAAATAGAGAGTATATGCTGAAGAAGAAGAAATTTAGTTAAAAGCAGTATGATCAATATTCAGGATGCTTACATGTGTCCTGAGTTTAAGTAAAAAATTTGGAACACCTTCCTGAGATTAGCAGAATAGCTGTCTTCAGCATATTTCCAGGAAAAAGACATTTCATGACTTTCTTGAAAGGCAAACTGACCAGCCTAGCTCATAAAGGCTGTGGTTTGCACTATATTCACCTCTGCAGTGATTCTCATCCCAAGGGTATGCACAGTTCTGAATGCCATTGCAGACTAAAGAATTATTGATGCACATGTTGCTATGGCAGAAGTAAGTGTTGCCTGAGCAGGGAGCTGCAGGAGAGAAAAGAAAGAAAACATTCAGAATTTTCAGTAACTGATGCCTTGCAATAAAACTAATAAGTTCCTGTATTTGGGGTTTTTAACATGCATTCTTCCTCTCTGCTTCACACACAATCACTTTTCTTGCACGTCACTAATAATCTGATGCTTTTCTCTCTCTTCATGTGATTGCTTTCAGCATATTATCAGTGCTACAAAACCAATTCTTGCTCCAAAGGGGTGGGTAGCAAATAGAGACAGTCACAAAACACAGATAATGGAAGAAGGCTTCAGTATGTGTCTTTAAAAACTTAACACTTAAAAATTGCATGCTCACAATCAATTATATATTTATTCTGCGGAGCATCTGTTGTGTAGATGTTGTGAAGCAGTCCCTGAACATCTGCATTTTAGAGCCCATTAATATCTTAAGGCAAATAAGATTTCAGCTTGTGGAGGACTGTTTCAGTAATTGCAAGAGATTTCAATAACTAGAGGCATCCAAGTCATTCCTGCTTGTGAATCAAAAGCTCCTGGATCCTTCTATTAGAGCTAATGCAGGGATTGAGAGAGTACAGTTTAGCTTTTTATGTATCTATCTATATACAGTCAGAAATTTGAAGAAAGAAATTAACTAGAAAGCTGCCCTATGTTTTTGTGAATATTTGTTACAGCTCCTTGACATTAGAAAAAAGATATTAAAAAGTAGTGGTAATTCTTTTCAGGGTGTTGTATAATATACATAGGGTATTATTCATGAATTCAGGGCACTGGACAAAAAATTGGTTTTCCCTTTGTTTCAGTAATGTGGCATTTTTATGATGGAAATGTCTGCTATTAGTGGAGCCAGTTATATATTAAACAGCAAAGATGTGTGATAGACATTCTACTGTTTGGTTTCACAGAAAGAATGTGTTCTTGAGCAGTCTGGGTTCTCTGAAACATAACAGGAAACCCAAAGGGTAGAGCAGAGGGAATGACTGCTCCCGAACACTGCGTTTCTCACTTAGTCCTTCTGTTAGGCTTGAGAATCTCAATGACAAAAAGAGGAATTATGCCTAAGAAAAAAGAACATTCAAACCTTTAATTCTGATTTTGCATTCCTAACTTTAATATGTATTGTCTTCCCATTGCTTACTCCACTGAAGTTGGGTAACCCAGACTCATTGGTTTTAAGGTTTTGTATTTGCTGTTACTGCTTAACCCTGGCAATCTGGCAAGAAGTTCCATACAAGAACTTGCTTTAATTGTAGTGCAAGTATGAATACAGAATATACTTAGAGAGTTATTTTGGAACAGTTTATCTATGTAATTTCAGTGCTTAAAAATGTCATGGTAGCTATCATATCACTTCCTTGCTCAAGTGAGTTGAGAATTTAATTGTTTGGAAAGCAGATCTAGTCTGAAGAACACTGCTCTAAAATAGGATCAGTCCTTTGGAAGGTCGAGATCAGGCCCACTCTGTCAGTTATGGCATGATGTAAGACATATTCCCTTTCTTATTTCCCTGAACAGGTGAATTTTTTTTACAGTTCTGTATGTTTGGATGATGCATTCTGCTGTTGCTTCTCTATCCGCCAGCAGTTTACGTGTCTGTGTAGTCTCTAACTTTGTGGGTGTGGCTTTTGTTCACAGTTCATGAAGATGGGAGAAATGGACTTATTCTCCTTTTGTCTGTTATTTGGGGAGTTTGAAGTCTAAAAGTCACAATGACTTATCAGTTCCAACCTAGGACTTCAAGGACATAGCTGGACTCTTCTCATAACAGCTGCCCAAAAGTGGTGCAATGCTCACAGTGCTCTTTGTATCCAGCATTACTCATGTATTAAATCAAGCCAGGGATCAAATACATTGATTTTTCCCATTGCTGTTAGCTGAATTACTTAGTCAAATCTGCAAGCAGCGCTAGGTGTGTGTTGGGTGACTGTCATGCACTATTAGTTCATTTATGGAAATCTTTCCAGAAATATTGATCGTTTTCATGGTTGGCTTCATATAATTTCAAATCATTAGCAAGGTAGAAGAGAAAGATAGCTCAACAATCTGAAAATAAGATAAGCTCAGATTCACTTTTTTTCAGTTAGAAAAATTGCTTATGACTCGATTATATAAAAATACTTGAAACACTTTTCAGCCACATACTTTTCAATGACCCAATCCAAGAAAGGCAGTATTGCAAGTAAGTAACAATAACCACATACCTTTGCAGATGTTCTTCTTTTGAACATCTTTCAATGACTTTTGAGTTGTTTTAAACTCATAAATTTGGAAAGTTATCTACCTTTAGGAGTACTTAGTGTTTCAACCTCTTGCATTAAAAAACCCCCCCACAACCACCCCCAAAAAACCCAAACTCAACAACAAAAACCCCACTCCAATATTTATAATATAAATAGATAATTTCTCTGGCAAAGTTCATAGCATTTTCTAAACTGAAAGCTGGAATAACTTCCACTATCACCAATGTTAATAATTGTATTGAAATAAAAGCTACTGGAAAAGCAGTTACCAGTTTTTGCAAGTTGTACTTAAAACTGACATTTATTTAAATTCTCATTATCTGAAGCTTATTAAATGCCTCTTGTAGGTTAAGCAATAGACTAGCTTGAAACATGCAATTGTTCCTTACTACCCTGTATTCAAAGCAAGCCAGAAGCTATTTCTCTTATACCTATCTGTTACTTTAGAAAGAGTGCTTTACAAAAAGTAGCTTTTCTCCTATGTTAAAATTTACTGTTTTATGGAACAGAACAGAAAATCTACCTGTTACCTGTTACCTGAACTTTCTTGCAAGGTAGTGACCAGGATCTCTTTCAGGACTGGCTACAGACATGTTCTGTCAGAAAAGTCTTTTGTCAGCAAATCTGTACTATTTTTTCTTCAAGCAAAACTTTTTGAAAACCTTTAGCACAAGCATAGGTCTGATTTCTTGAAATAGGAACATATGACAGCTCTCCCCATGTATCTCAGATCTGCTCTGCAGTTCTGAACTTTGTCTGCTTTAGTGCCATTATTCCAGGTTCTGCAATGTGGACAGTATTGTTCTCTGTAAACATGTGAGGCAACAAAATTCCATTCAGGGAGCACACCCTTAGATGAGAAAAATCTCACAAAAAACCTGCTTTCAAGAAGCATCCTAATTTACAATGAGAATAAGGACTACCTGTAACCCAGGCTATGGAATCCAAGCAAAAATCCAGATGGCATTTACAACTTTGCTTTAATTACAGCCTTCTTGAACAAACTTAACTGCTTATCCATGGTTGTGCAACACCACAGGGCTTTGCTAAGGGAGTACGTGTGGGGTCCTTTAGAGCCAAATGCAGCTGAGGGTAAGGGAGCAGCTTGGCTGCAGGGGGTGCAGTTCCAGATACACAACTGAAGGTAGAGCTGTGGACAGGAAAGAGAGTGAGACTTTACAGGATCAGGCTTGTTTTCTACTCTTCTGAACAGCCAGAGTGGGCTTAAAGAGCCTGTTGTGGTGTCTGGCAGGGAACTGGGAGCTAGTGGGAGAGCACACTTCAGTCCCACTGTTGTGTTTTTGAAGTAAGTCTGTGCTCATTTGTAGAGGACATCTCTTTGTGAGAAGGATATAGCCTAGGGCAGTACTGCTGAATTCAAATGGAAAAGAAACCTTTTAAGAATGGAACCATGTTAGAACTGTAATAAAGCAATATCTAATTTACCTGCTACTATGTGAAGGAAACAGAAACAACCTTTTTCATGTATTCCTGCTACTTAATATACAGCTGATGCTTTCCCTAAAATACTTGAAATACCCTGATACCAGGAGAATTGGCACTTTCAGATCTACTTACGATCCACAAAGGAGGTGAAGAGCATTCTGAACCTGCTCAGTCTGCTGCCTTCATCTGCCCACATCCGCACCACCCCCGTCCCTGTCTGCAGTGTGACATCGTTGGCCACTGTGCTGCAGAACTTGGCCTTCAGGTTTTCAATGGAACTGCTCCCATCATACACAGCAACAAAGTTCCTTTTGCATTCATTGGAGTGCTCCATTTGATAGTCCAGAAATCGCATATAGATCTGTTACAAAAGAGGAATCAATGTTTTTAGGAGAAGAAATACAGAGAGGAGAATTTTCTTTTTTAGCAAATCTTGAATAAGATGTTTTGTTCCCTTACACATATATGTAATTCCAAATTCACAACTCTTCTAAACTTACATTTTCTTATTAGATGTCCATGTGGAGTATTACCTGAAATTTGTCTTGGGTATCTGTTTCACTTCTCCCTGCTTCACAAAACATTCTTAATTTAAAAAATTACTTTGATTTATTTCTGCTCCCTTTGGAAAAACAGTACCAAGCAACATACTTGGTGAAGAAACCCCCAAGAAACTCTGCTAAATGTGAAGTCTATTTCTCTAGAAGAGATACAAGGAATGTAAATGTATGAAATAATTTTAAAAGTATTTTGCCTGTTCTCTTTCCTTTCTTTTTAATTCATAAAGACAATGTTAAAATATAAGGGAAGGAGTCTAGTCAGAAAAGCACTGAAGTAAAATAAGGAAATTAAAATTTATTGCTTCAGAATGAAAGCTAATTACTGAACCATGGCTGTGTTATGGAAGACACAAACCATGAAGTCAGGAATAATTTGAATAAAAATGGAAACGAGAGAAAAGTAAGCGGGCTGTGTAGGAAGAATTAATGAATTTAAGCTAATCTTAATACTTCTAAAAGCAGAAATCTAATCCAAGAGAAGGCAGCATATGTGTTAGAACACGTGCAGCAAGGAAATTAGAAGATTGAGATGGTATTTAAAGAGTAAGTAAATAATTTGTTTTGCTGGAGCAGGAAACTCGTGCAAGATTGTGATTCAGTTAAATTACATGAACACATCAAAAGGCTTTTTAATCTCTTCAATGGCTGTATTGGAATTCTCAAAATTCTTCTGAAAGTTTTGAGATATGAAACCAAGCCACATAAGCATGCTGCAAAGGCCATTTTAGACTTAAAAAATTTCTAGATAGCCAGTGTGTTGATAGAGAAGAAATGTGTCCAGGTGGAGGCTGAGGTGCTCCTCCCCTGTCCATGAGATCTCCCGCGTGCTCCTCGGCTCAGCCCGCTCCAGCCTGGGGCTGTTTGAGCACCGCCCGACTGCCTCTGCGGCCCATTCCGGGGCTGCTGCAGAGCTTCTGCACATCAGGGCTTTGATGCAACTGCCTAAGGGCTCTGGGGCTCCTGCTCAGGTGGGAAGCAGGAGGTCAGGGCAGGTGAATCCCACGCTTGTGCTCTATTACCCAGTTTGCTGCCCCTTTGCCATAGCTCGCCTTTAGCCTCACTGAGTGCCAAAGCCTTTTAAAACTGAATTAGAAAGAATTTGCTAAAACAAAACCAACCACCTGTGAGAGACAAAAAAATATATGCCCCCACCCCACCCCTTTCCTACACCGAACAGGCGTTATTGAAAACATGGTAAAAGAGCACATGGAAAGACAGGTGACACTTGTACCCCTTGGCTTTTCCTTGCCAGTGCTTCCTGAGGCAGGTTGGTCAGCACTGCCTTCCCTTGCACATTCTGTCTGAAGGTGCAGCCTGTGCCATATTAGCTCATGCTTCACCTCACTGTTTTGTGATTTTCAGCATTTTTTTTAAACTATTTTCTTTTTTCCCCCCTGCCCTGCTGTTTTTGTTAGATTTACTGCTGGAAATTCTCAGCTACATTGAGAACCTGCCTTCCATTGATGACTTATCTCAAAAACATGGATGTGAGCTGCAATTGTTAGTATTTGGGCTGATAGATGGTATTGTCTTTTAATGATTGACTTTATCTATCTGCTACAAAATTATAATGGAAACTAAAAATAATTTAGCACACTTTTAGTAGAGCTATTATTTGTACGATAACAAAGGAATAATCCCATTAAAAGTGCTCACCTCTTCACAAGCTCCTTTGGATTAATGTGTTAGGCAAGTATAAAAGGTCCTTACTCTTACATTATATTGATTATTCTGGTAATTTTATGAAACATGGAGGTAATTTATTAAGTATCTGCTATACACACTTTAAAAGTACTTTCATTGCTGCACTTGTATCAGTTTTAAAAGTTTATTTTTATTACAAAATTAAATTGAGGAAATTAAAAATGTCTATGCTTTTTTTTCTCAAGAGACTGCACATTATCAGATCTAATGGATTTTATCATCATAATTCTGCCTGAATTGAAGAGTTAGAAACCACTGTCAGAATACTAAGAATTATTTTTCTGTAATGTTTTAAATCAATAATTTAGGATGATGATCTAATTTCAGGACTCACCCAACTATAACTCTGCCTTCTGGCAACATTCAATAATTTATTAAAATACTTAAGCACAAGACCTGGTGCACTCAAGTGGCAATGTAGAGAGAAAATGGGTTTGTTATTGTTTCTGGAAGAACTGCGTCTATTACTTAGACTAGTATAGGGCTCTTGGGAGTTCACTCACTTCCTCAAAGGCTCAAATATATTAATGGACTTTTAATTTCTTTCTTGTCTTGTCCTCTTATCTTTTTGGTTGCTGTTTTAGAATGCACTTGCGAGGTGGTTAACAGGGCTGGTTAGTTAACTATTAGGAGTGTGTAAGAAGGCAGAGGGAAGGTTTGTCATCTTGGCAGCTACTTAAAAAATATTTTTTAATTTTTATGCATGTGCAAGCAGAAGCAAAATTAAAGATGTGTATGCTATATGGAGAAAAGTATGTGCTCTTTTCTGCAATTCATATTTAACAAATATGATTCTGAAACTAATGTGATTCAGGCTACAGCTATTGTATTTTCGGGTTGTGAATAGGATTTTATTCTTCTTTCTGCCTAACAAGGTAAAGCCTTTCCATTTAGCTCAGACTGCCGACGAAAGTGGGTTTTGAAGTGCTGGTTGTGAATTAGATGGGAGAAGCAGGCACATGTTCTGCTGACTTTGAACAGAACCAAATTCACCAATAGAACCACTGGAGGCAAAATGTTAAGCTTTGGCAGTGAGATTTACTGGAAATTACTGAAGATGTCAGACAGAATTTTTGCCTGCAGTCTTCCAATAAAACCAGAGTCCAAGTCAAAAGCCCCTGAAATTGTTGCTTAAACAGCTCTCACAGTTATTTGGTATTTGAAGCTTCAAATAATAGGAAGCCAGCACTATGGACTTGTATAAGTTTAATTTCAGAAACAAATATCTCTCTGGATTTCCTAAGGCACTGCTACATGACTCATTTCAGTGGAAGTACAACATTATGCAAATCACAGTTAGTGAGCACTACCTGTTGCTAATGTCATGGAAACCCATTACATGCTGAATTATATGAACAAAACCCACCTTAGCATTTGGAGTAGCTTTAATTGTCCATATACAGTCAACTGCTTGTCCTGGTTTTGTTTTTCCTTCTTGTTCTACTTGACTGGAACGTACTATTCCATCAGCTCCTGAGAGCTCAAACTGGCAGTCTAGGGAGAAGATATACCTTGCTGTCAAATGCAATATGACATTAATTTAAAATTTCATGTATAAAGAAATTGTTACTGTAATACTGTACCTGGGATGGGATTTAAAATACCTCCTAGGTAAGTGAAGTCAGGATCTGTAATAGAAAAAAGTCATGAATCACAAGGGCTATCGGTGCTTGAGAATCACTTCAAGCTTTAATATTATCTACAGATTATGTCCTTTTTTTATTATGTCACAATAAAAATTGCCAGAAAGTTTACTGAGTCAATTGGAGCTTATAGAGACAAAGTTTTTTTAGATGAGGACATTATTCCACTAAGATTGACCTTATCTGAAAAAGGTAATTCTATCCTGACAGCTGAGATTTCCAGCATAGCACCAAAAATTACTATTCAGTATTTTCTTCCTACATTATATTCTGAATTTAACTATGTCAGTTTTCACTGAGATCATTGGAGCTCCACAAGAGTACGGGGGATTGTTCTCTGTACAAAATGCTTATTTAGATTTATTTTATCAGACTGCTCTCTGTGTAGTTCTGAAAAATTTGAACTGAGCTTAGCAGAATATGTCAACACTTTGTGCTAACTGTTCTTAAAAAAGTATCTGAAGAAGAACAGCTCAATCCTAAAGGTACTTTTTCCTGGGGTACCTGTGTCTCTTGTATTAGGCCACGTAGAACAGTTCTAGACACGGTTTATGAAGTGCTGTTACATGCAAAGACAGCACTAGTCCATGCCAAAGTGCACACCTGTTGTTACAAAGTTCTTTTCCAAATGAAGGTCCAGAGTTTGGATCTTTCTGTGATCCTATAAATGGGGTTTTTTTCTGTATAGGAAGTTTATCATTGCCCCTAGAATGCCTCAGTTCTGAGCTTAAGACTCAGCACAGTTCAGAAAATGCGTTCTTTGCGTTCCGCTTTTTATTTACATATCGTGAAATCTACGATCACTATATGCAAAATACCGCAAGGTTTTCAACCCTCTTTGTAAACTGATTTTTTATGAAGCAGGAGTATGTGCACGTTCCCTTTCATTTTCACAACCATGAAATATTTTATCACTCTTCATATAAACATAGAGGAAGGAAAAGAAAAATATTGGTCCTTCAGTTGTTGCAATCTATTGTGAAAATAATATACAGTTTAAATGTATATTTAAAGTTCCAGCCTGCAACTACGGTAATTTAGTTTTGAAAGTGATGAAATGGCTTTGGAAATGGACTTAGCAAAATGCATAAGTATTGTCCCTGTGAAAACATTTTATCATGTTATTCCCAATGGTCTGGTCACCATGTTAATCTGAAGTTTCCAAGTCTAAATCCCTAAGCACTAATACATAATCATGAATTGTGTTTTCATGTGCTCTAGGGGTAAAGATAACATTAAGAAGTTATGTTTGTGTATGCATTTGTCGAAGTGGTAGAGCTGACACTTGTATATTGCCTTTTGTCCCAAAGGACAATAAAATGCTGATAACTACCCGTGTAGTATCTATGAAGTACAGTAGTCAAGCATTGCACAAGGACATCAGGTCGAATTTTCATGTAAGAAGGATGCCCTGCCAGGTTTAAGTAGCTCCACAGAGCAGATGTAATTTTTGTTCATCTAAAGGCACTGTCAGCACATTGTCCTCTCCTTTGTACCTGTGAACTACACAGCACTTTGAGCAAAGAGCAGCTCTGCTGCCTGAGCCCAAGGGTTGAGGGAGTCCAGATATACTGAGAGCTTGAGCTTAGCCTGTGCAGGTATTTGCTCTGGGTTTTCAGAATGGAGATTTAAATGTTTTGCATCTGGCTGGAATGCTATTGTAAAGCTGCTTCGGGTGGTTTTGTCCAGTGTCTTGTACTCCTAGAAGAGACACTGGTGAAAAGACAGCTCTTTGAATGCATAAATGCTCTTTCCTTTCCTACTGGTGAAACTGGTACAAGTTAGAGCAATAAAAAGGGGTGCTGCTGAAGACTTCAGCACGAACCAGCTCAACTGTCTTCTTCACTAGTAAACTACAGACCTGTAATTTCCCTCAGTCAAGATTCCCCAAGTGTTTTTAGCCAAGTACCCTGTAGGGTTAGCAGGCCTGTGACTGTGACTGTAACATTATCACTGTGCCTCCGTAAGTGCTTATGCTGAAATGCAGCTCTAGGCTGAGAGAACAAACACACCCCCAGAGTTCAATGGGAGCAGATGGTCATTAACTCAGAATTTTAGACATCTTTACCTGGTATAAATGAGTACTTTGCTTGAAATCCCTTTCCTTCCAGCTCCTCATCAGAAATAAACTTGATCCACATAAATCTCCCTGTTGATCTAATTAGTGCAGGACTTTTCAGACCACAGTAACGATTAATTAGAGGGGAGAACCCAAAAGGTCCATCTCGAACCTCCAGATGATCAAACCGACATTCAAATGAGGGTTCTATGTAATAGGGTTCATCAAAGGTCAACTCAATTCTTTGTCTTGGAGCAGCTAGACATAAAAAAAATTGAGCAAAAGATTAAATGAAGATCTAGATAAAAAACACAAAGACATGAAGTAATGAAGAGACAGGCCTCCAAAACAGCAAGATGAAAAAGAAACTGGAAACTTCTCAAAACACATCTGCAGTCTGTTACAAAAATTTTTAAAATTATTTTCTGAAAGATACTTCTGCATAGAATCATACAAAATTTTTACTTGCTGATCTTAATTGTTGAAAATTCAGAAATCACACTGATTTAATGCAGCACATGTGACAAATATTAACATATATGCGAAGGTATTCGAACAAGGTTTAATATTAAGATAAAAATTAAAGCAAGTGTTCTGTGAAAGTAAAATACATAAAAAAGGACAAAGCACTGACCTATGCAGGAAAGAATGGAAAAGAGAAAGGTATGAAGAACTACTCACTATTTCTTAAACATAAAGTCCAAATCTGTAGATCCTTTCCCAGAAGACATCTTCTCTTAGACTATTCAGAGAAGTGTAAGTGCTTCTTACATGTCAGTAATGTGGCAAGTGACTACAGATGTTGATGAGTCTGAGCCGGTGGCAGCCTAATAGTAGGATCCAGATGAGAGCCCTAAATCCTGACTCTCACCTCCATGGTTTGGATCTCAAGACTTTCTCCTGCATGAATGGCTTTAGTGTTCCTTGTTCTTGGTATCGGCTGCGCTATGTGAACTTCCCGATCCTCGCTGGGATCTGGAGTGACAGCCCTGAGGCACCACACGCTGCCTGCTTCTCCTGAATGCGGAAGGGATTTACTCACACGGCTCCGGCACTCCCGTCACACCTTCTGCCTCACTCACACGAGCTACACGCATTTGTAGCTGCTATGAATGTTGGCAGTGGTCTCCATGAAGAGCAGATCATAGCTAGAAATTCTGGAGGGCCTTGGCCCCACTCAGGCACCCACAATGATCCTGTGGAAGGACTGAGGAGAGCTGGAAGCTGCCTCTGTGCCCCAGCCCTGCAGCAGGACGGGCTGGCTGCTCTCCGGGGCACTCCCATGCAGGCAAGGTGCAAAACCAAGATGTGCATGTGAACAAGCAAAAGGGAGGGATACAGTAGTGAACCACTACTGTACTGTACAAATAAAAACTCACCAAACCTCATTACTTGAAATATTTCAATTAATTGATATGAATCTGATGATTAGGCTGACTAGTATTTTTAACTGACTTCAGTGGGTTTTGGGTGCATTCTAATAAGAGGAAAAATAATTGGAGTGTCTCAAGTCTTGCAGCCTTTATTTAAGATATTCTCATTGGAATATGGCTTTATTCTTGTTAATGACATTTTTTTGTCCTCATCACATTATTTTAATAGTGACCTCAGCAGTGCTAACAAATCTCTGTATTTTTAGTACAGTGCTATGTCAGCTAGATATATCTTTTTTATTAATGAAGGACAGCATAAAGGCTTTCTGCTGGTGAGATAGAACAATACAGCATAGTATGAAATAGTCTTCGTCTTTTGCAATTTGTTATCAGTGATATTAAGATAATAAGCTACAATTTTTATCTTAATACTTCTATACCTTCACAAGTTACAGTAGATATGCTGCTGCTTTTCCTGGCTGTGAGGGTATGTCTTATTCTAGGTAGCTAATTTCTTAATGTTTGTATTTCTTACTTATTTGTTATTATTACATGAGAGAGCAAATTTTACTTCCTGTTCAAGTAAATGACTGCAGAATTCATTTTATTACCAGTATGGCCATGCAATACTTTACAGCAGTGCAAGATGACAGTTTTTACAGTTTAAGATTTTCCATTTAACAGTAAGATTACAGCAAAACAAACCAGAAATATAGCATGTACCTTCTAAGATATAGATGCACTCTTGATTGGGTGGGTACATGTTTGGGTAGTTTGGTGAAGCAAAATGTCCTCCATTACTGGTCCGGACCCAGTTGTCACACTGGGTGGGAGGAATGCGTTTCACTCCAATATTTTGCCCACCTTAAGCAAAAAAAAAAAGAAAAAAAAAAAATCAAGTAAGTTTCTTCTGCAAGCATGCAGATTTGATAAAGCAAAACTCTGGAATGATACATAGCCTATAAAGAGGTAAGTAATTTATTTTGGTTTTTATTTTGGTTGCCAGCCCTCTTGTAAGGTGTTCGTTAATATCTATCTAAGAAAATTTTATGTTTAGTTTTATGGTGGGGTATATCCTAAAGATATCACAGTTTTTTGATATCAAATATGTCCAGAGATCTTTGGAAAGCAAAGAGAGGGAGTAATTTTTTTTTTTTTTTTTACACAGCTCAGCTCAGGTTTTTGATACTCTTCTTTCCAAGTGAAATAGTCACAGTGGCTGCCAATACCATTATTTTATGGCTTATGTCATTTCCGCTCCCATGTAAATATAATTGGAAATATTTGTCAGCTTTCACTGGTTTTGACCCTGATTCCAGAATTTGCTATACTTAGGTGGGATATCTATTTACAGTAATTTGTTGGAATATGGAGTGTTTATAACAGAATGAATTACAATATGCAAATACACTAAATCCAGCAATGGTAATTAATAAAATTACTAGCAATAGGTAGATTGCCCTGGTAGCTAAGGGTCTCATTTAAGATCAAAGCTCCTCTTCTGGATGTACAGGGAAGTGTGTTCTGTGACTGAGATTACGCAGTTTAGCAAGCTAATTCTTCATGCTGGACCATTCACAGGAGCTTGGTTCAGATTTCCTCATCCACGGAGAAGAGGTTGGGAATAGGGTGATCTCCGATATTCTTAAGTACCTTTGACCCTTCTCCTTGGTATCAGCAGAACTGGACAGAGTAAGACACAGGATATGTGGTTTCTGCTAGATATTTCCTAAATCTCACAGGGTGCTCTCATAGTATTATTTATATTTGCACAGTGAGAGGACATCCATGCTGGTACAGGTCTTAGATGCCTCCAGTAAATTACATCACCTTCCACTGGTATCTTGACAGCTTTTTGATTTATGGGGGTGAAAACTCTCTCTCCTGCAGAAATTTTTCAAGGAAATTCTGTAGGTGGCAGTTCAAGGAATTCTTCTCCCTTAAGTGTGGGTAATCCCACATATGAAAAAATAAGGTTTGTGAAATTGATTCCTTCCCCACTCATCAGGCTTCAAAAATGTTTGTGGGTGGACTATTTGAAAAGCTTGTTGTCAGATACAGAAAACATGAATTTCCGTGGTGGTTTTTTTCCCACCTCTAACATCTAAAACTGTAGAACTTTACCTGGGAAAGTGAAACTTCCATGTTCTTTGTGACTGGATGGCTTTGTTCATTTGGGAGAAAATGCAGCAGATGGGGGAAAACGGAAAATACTACAATTTATACTGGTAATTCAAGAGCTATTAATATCTGAATGCAAACACTTCCTTTCACTTATATTGCTCAATTAAAAACATTTATAAAACTGTTACATTTTTTGAGAAAAAATCATCAAACTAAAATGTACCTTGTGTCTTCTGTGCAACGGCAATGCCTTCTACTACCAGGATTGTTACAAGCAACACTGATGAAAGAAATTAGACAGGAAAAATATCAGTAATTCTTCAAAGTTATAGACCATTTTCTGCAGTCACGATTCATGCAAATCCCGGCATCACTGACCAGAACAACTCAGAACATACAAAAATATCTAATTAATTAATGTGTTTTCTTTAAAATTTCAACTTATGATACCAGTGCAGTCTACATGCACTGCTGGTCCTTCTTCCAGGTTCCTCAAGAAAGTGTGTATGAGAACAGCAATTAATTGTTTGAGGGGCCTTTAAGAATATTTTCTAGAGTTTACATGGTAACTGTTGTCTGTAAAACTTTTATATCCTGAAACAAGATGTTTCACTGCTGTAATGAATCATATTTATCCTAAAACTCTATTTGCATAATGTGTGCAAAAGACTTCTCCAGCTTCCAAGAAATTAATCCGGACCACAGGAGACACTGCATGGTCTTAACCCCTGAAGAGATTTCACAGAATTGTGCTTGCAAGACTGGTTGTTGTGATGCTGCCACACAAAACCAGCGATTTCTGCAAATGATGGGGCAGTAGAAAATGGGCAGATGCAAGTTCTGGAGATGGAGAGCCTCCCTCCTTCCTTGCTTCCTTCCTGGCTGTTTTACTTTTGGCCTTTCCCTTACTTTTACACATTCCCTGCACCCAAGAAGCATCAGTATGAACAGCACATATGAAAGATTCCATATTCCACAGTCCATCAGCAATTTTAAAGCAGGCTTAATGTTCGGATTTTCCTAAAACGCTTTGTCACCTCAAATTGTTTGGGATTACCAGGAGGGAGAAAGCGAATGAAATAGAGCATATTAATATGCCACTCTTCAAATGTTTCATTTGCTTCCATCTTGAGTATCTCAGAAATTCTGGACACATCTCTTACAGAACTAGCTAAGCAGGCCCGGACTGCCCTGGACACAAGCTGGCTGAGGGGAGATAGGATACAAGTTACAAAATCACGAGTATCACTGAGATTGAGAACTGAGCAACTACTACCTGTCTCTTCCCAGAGAGAACCAGGGGGTGTCAGACAAAGCGAGCAGGTGGTGTGTTCAAATTAAACAAAGACCTATTTTCTTTTTCTTTTCTAATGCACATACTTCATAATGCATCCTTGAGGTAGAAAATTCTGTTTCAGAAAGCCCTTAAGCTGTAAGTTGTCAGAAGTCTGGGATGTATTTGGGGCAAATATAATTTGCTCTACTTTTATACTCTTTCTGCTTCTGTATCTCTGTGAAAGAAGATACCAGGCTAGATGGATGTAACCTGCTTTGATGTAACCTGCTTTGGCCTCTCCCATGTTCTTAATCTACTTGTCAGGCAGGCATGGCCTTAGCACTGCAGGGCAAAGAAGAGATTTCAACAGGAATTTTATTGTCACATTCAAGAAGTTAATTTTATTTTCCCAGCTTTCCTGCCTTGTTGCTCAGGCAATTTAGTGGCTCAGTTGAAATGGCATTTTCTCCATCTGTGGTTTTCCCTGTGTTGCTGTTGGACTTTGAGCCCTTTAGAGCTCCAGAGTGAGCATGCACTGACTGTGAACTACAGTGATCTTGACTCAACTCATCCAGATGCTCCTCTAACGTTGGCATGGATGTATTACCTTGGGAAAAGATAAAAGGAATCAAAGTCTGCTCCTGAAAGTGTCCATCTAGCATTTATGTTTTATTATGTATGTTTCTGCTGCCTTTTCTTCTCTCTACCCATGTTGAAGCAGACTGGGCTTCATTCTGAAACTTTCCTCACCAACAGCTGCTTTTCCTGTGTAAGTCAGGTTCGTAACTGTGGGTGTTTTCTAAAATACCATATGGGTCTTGCAAACAAATGCTATGTTCTTAGAAGCTTATTTGATTTTTAGGGATGGATTATGTTAGAGTAGGTGAAGATTTAAGTAGTTTTTCAATTTCCATCTTCGCAATAATTCTGCATTTTCATCAATATTAATATACTTAAAAATATACTATCTGTCATTATCCAAATACAAAGTATCTGCTGCTAATCGTTGCTGACTCACCCTAGACTGAAAATTCCTCCTTCAGAAGAAAGTATCTAGCACCCATTACTGATATTCAGGGTATGGATGTTCACTAGAGTCTTTAAAGCAAACAAACAAATATACCATCTTTTGTAACATATTATTGACATTAGTTTTCAGCTGGTTTTAGTTTTTACTATTTCTTATACAGATGATATTATTTCCAAATTATTTGCAGTTTGTTTTTGCAGCTTCTCTGTTTAAACTCTACACTGAAAAATCTGAGTTTATGAGTTGCATGAACTTACAATGCATTTGTACACCTGAGATCACTTGTCCCTAACAGAGAATCTTTACAGTGGTTATAAAGTTGTCAATCTCATTTCTTTGGGTTTTTTCTACAGTGGTTCTGGCGCAACACTTCAAAGTTGGCCTTTATTGTTAAACTAAAGGCAGTTTCCCCAATGCTGTATCAGTACGTTCTATTGAATTCACCTTTCTTAAAGATGTGCTATGCCCACTCTCTGCTTTGCAAGGAGAGAGCAAGCTCTGTGTAACTTACGCCGCTTATCAAAATGTAAAATGAGCTCTGACTTTTTTTCTTAAAGTAAACACACAGAGAAATAGGAGTGAAATAAACATGTGACTAACAAAATGAATGCAAATAGTCACTTTCAAGTAAAAGTGAAAAACTGAGGGTTTGTTGGTTTGCTTTGGTTTTTATTTAGTACAGCTCTCTACTATGGCTACCAGTTACCATACACATTTTTGTTTTTCAAATATCAGTATGCATCTATGTTTATTTCAGTGATTGTACTGATGGAAACAACTTAAGAATAGATGTTCTGTTACACTAACCATCGATCTCCCTTCTTGCTGATGTGGATAAAGAAACAAGCTCCCTAAAAGGACTTCAGAAAGCCTGATTGGCTTTCACTAAAGCTGTGCTGTTTCTATAAATAGTCCAGCTCTTGTATGCGTGTAAATGCAAACAAACAGTGCATATTCCTTGCAGAGCAGCATGGTTATGCAGGCAACTGCAGAAGATATGGGCTGAATATCTTACTGTCTTCCTTTTGTCATGTTATATGGATGAGTGGGAATAGTATGGGCCACTTTCTCTTGGTTCCCTGCCCTTTTCATCGTCTTCAGTTTTAATCTCTTCCATCTCTTTCTTGCCCTTCCCTAGCAATGCTCATCCTTCTCATGCTCTCAACAACCCTTAAGATGTATTCAGAGTAGCCCAGGTAGCAAATGTAACAAGGTCTTCCTTTGCCACTACTTTTATCCTGGGTGACAGTATTATAAAGAAAAGAGGTGTCTCTGGCTAATGGTCTGGATGTGCGCTGTCCTTATCTGTGTGACATTGCTGGCAAAAAGGTGGAGAGGACTTACCTGTTCTTCCTGAGAGTACTGGGCAGGATTGCCTGAGGTAGTATTGCCTTAAACTGACTGCATTGATGTGACACAGTATAATGTGGGAAAGCAAACAGGAGTTTGGGGGCTGAAAACAAGGTCTATCAATATTCAGGATGAAAAGAAAAGAAAAAAAATCAGGATATTTTTAGACCTTTCAGACTGTTTCCATTAACCCATTTTTGTGTGCATTTAAACAACAAAGCGATCTCCTGGTATCCTGAATCCATAATTCTTCCTGGAAAAATAATTTCGAATCTCAAAGACTAATTTGGACAGTACAAATCCATAAGAAGGAAAATGTCTAGGGAAGAGACAAATCCTGGAAGACGGTGCAGTAGAGAGCTAGTGCTGAACCACTGTCCTGGTACTGCAGCAGGGACACAGACACGGCAATTAGGACAAGACTCTGCTTTCACTAAGAGTCTTGTAGCACTTCCAGAAGAATGATCTTGTTATTTCTAATAAACTGCAATTCAAATACTTGTTATGCACCTGAATTTACAATAGGACACAGTATTCCTCTGCTCCTTTTCTCCTCTTTTAAAGTCTCTTACAGATCTGACATGACTTCTTCAGTGTGGATGAACAATAAGTCTAGGCTCAGTTACACAGTCTATTATGGTACAGGGAGCAGAAGTAGTGAGTAAAAATGCCACTTGAACATGGCTTGCTGATGTAAGCAACAGCACCCACAGTGCAGGATTGCATTGAATATCAAAGGGATGCAAGGGGAGAGTTGAGTGTTTTGTTTTTACTGGAGGAGTATGGTGAGAATTCTACCAGAGGATACTGAGCTATGGGACACTGACCTGATGAACTCAGGGATACTTAGGTGATAAATGTAATGGAAGTTCGTGCTTCTGCACCTTACACTGAGCTTCCACTTCATGACCTGTACCTTGCAGAAGAGGCCATCATTAAGCCAACAGCAGCATGGACACCGAGGCAGAGATTGAGAGCTTCTTTTATTCATGAATCTGGTATTTGCTACAGACTGGGATTTCATGAATTATGGTGCACACTTTTGTACTACCATTTAAAGCTCTGATAGTTTTTACCTGTGTGAGCATGAACTAGGAATACAGAAAAAGCAGCAAGCTTCTGTCTCTGTTTTCAAAAGAATGGATTTTTCATTTTCTTCTCTTCTTTGCATGAAATATTTTAGATCACATAGCCTGCAGACAGCTGTATAAATTTTGAAGAGTGAAGACACTAAACATACAGTGCAAGTTTTTACTATTCTGTTGTTGAAGTAGGCTTATGGCATAATATAAAAGAAGCCTCTGAACTGGTGTAATAAACTCTGCATTGTTTGCAGGAGCCAAGATGTTCTCTGTTGGTATTCCTTAAATTTTTTAAAAATAAATTTAAGCTTAAAAAAAAGTCAATTTCTGCATTGAGGTATATATAGAGAGGTTCAAAAATGTGTAGCTCCCACTTCTCTTTAAAAATGAGAATAATATAGTTAGTTTTGCAGTAAATGGGTGCTCAACCCAATACTGAGAAATCAGCATGATGCTTAGAAAAACAAGTGCTTTAGGCTGCGAATCTGACATCTGCTTGTACTTTCTGGCAAAACACACTCTTCAGATTTCACGGGATACAGTACAGCTCTGAGCTCCCTAAGATATGTCTTTCCTTTGCTCTTTCTGCATGCTCTAGGGATCTTCACGCAGAGACAACAGACTAGATTTGCTGTGTGGCTCTGAGAGCAGTGTCTGTCTTCAGTGATGACAATGGGGGATCTATGCACGCAGGGCAAGCTGAGTATCAAACTGGGGAGCAGTCAGGCACAACTGAGAAACAGAGTGAAAAATTCCACCATTTTTTAAAATAAAGACTTAATCATTTAGAGTATTACACATTCTTAGTATAGTGGTAGCCAGAATCCTAGGGATAAAGATGACACACTTTGCTTAAAGCAGGATTCGTTGGATCTCTGTGCTCTGCTCTTTGGATTAGGCAGCACCTTGTACACACAGAGTCCAGATAGACAGTAATTGGCAACACACAGGTCATGCATGTTGGAAAATCTTGCCAGAATGCCTGCTTCTTTCTGGCAGATACAGCCTAGAGTAACAAATGCTTGATCTTAATTATATACTCTGTTTTGCCTTATGGGAATGATTCCTTTTCTGTGTATTCTTCTTAAACCTAGCTCCTCATTTGCCCTGTGTGCTAAAATTAATGTTACTTTCAACAACTGCTCATCACAGTATTTCAGCTTTTATATCCTTTTTTTACTCACATGCATCTGAACATTAATATTAGCTATTAATGTGCTGGGGACATTTATGCTGCCATATCCTATCCTATTCTCTGGCCAACATAAATGACACATGTTTTGGTTGCTTTTAAGGGCTCTGATCAAGGATTAGTTGCTGCACAAATTCAAAGTGATTGACTGGTGAGTGGGTCTTGTAAAGAACTTGTGCAATTTAGACAGACAGGTAAAGTGTCCACACACTTTGGATTTCATGTAATTCTGTGATGGAAATTACCTCCTTTTCCTTCAAAGAGCTTATTAACTGCTTTCAGATTCAAGCCATTTTTAGCTCAGAAACACAAACTGTAAATTTCAAGGAATGAGATTTCTCTCTCTCTTCCTAGCATTCGCTATGTTTATTAATTGACAAAAGGAATACTGGATTGCATCTGTTGCTACTGTATTTTAGGCTAACAATTCTATTGCTGAGGATGAAAACATAGCAGTTTTTCAATCCCAAACATTTTTATAGTTCATAGTCTGTATACATTCCAATCTATTGTGGTCTCAACAGAACATTTGCAGATAGGCAAAATGAGTATCAAAGAACAGTTAAGGTGGCTGCCTACAACTTATCCTATTAATAGCTCCAGTGATTTCCTCTTACTGGAACATACAGCAAGATTGCCACAGAATAAAGTAGAGATGAAGGTGTGCATCAGGCAAGACATATTTTAGCTGGTTTTAAGTCTAACCCAGAGCATGCTAGTGGAGCTGCCAACACATTTTTAATCCTTCTCACAAAAGCTTGATAGCAGAAGTGGGCTTCACCAGCTATTAACAGTGACTCTGGCGCCTTCTAAGATCCAAATCTTGTTAGCCATTAGCTGCCAGCAGGATATCTAAATGCACTCAGGTCTATTCTCAGATATAACAGTTTCATCTCACTCCAGCTGTTTCCAGTAGGGATTCCTCTCTTTAAGACTGCCAGAGAAACAAATTGGGACTCTGTCTCTGCAGAGAAACCAGGTTAACTGATTCAGGAAGTAAGTGCAGTTTTCCCACATCCCTTTGATAAAAATCATCTCCAGAACAATTCATGCCTGGATGGATCTGTGACAGAGTCCCCTCTTAAGTTTGCTCAGAATATGTAACATTTCTGATCCTGTCTTCCATTAGAAATGTATAAGCAGCTGTGGGCTGCTTCATTTTACCAGTTGCTACACATCCTGTTACTTATAATCCATCCCTGGGTCTGTCTGCCAGCAAAACTTCTGCTAGAAGAATGATAGCTTCCATTTTTAAAATAGAAACTTTACTTTTTATATGGAAGAGCCTTTTTTTTTTCATCTCCAAGCTGTGTGCAGCAAGACTGATGAGAAGACTGCATGTGCAAACCATGCTGATGAGGGGTTTCAAAAACCTTATTAAAATATATACACCGACTTCAAGTTCAGATTATTTCCCTCTAGCTGACAGAGCTGATCCTGCTGCACATGACTATTCTGAATACATCTTTCCCAGAGATAACTTACTCCTAGAGAAATTGGGTAGTGATACTTTTGACTTAAAAATCGATCAGATTATATCAGACTTCTTTATCTTCTCTTATTTATTAGCAATATACTATATTTTTCTGTGGAAATCTTTTCTGGAACGTCTATTATGAAATTAATATTACAAGTTCTTTTCTGCTATCTTTTGTCATGTCTGGCAAAAATTTACGTACCGAGTACAATTTTTTCTTTCCCAGCTCCTCACTCTCAGTCCCTTAGAAAGAGACTTAACTTCATGTTCATCAATTTTACTGTATGATAAAGAAGGAGGTTTTGTGAAATGATTTGTTAACATATTGGCCATCCTTTTCTGCTCCATATTGGGGTCAGCTTTGTAGTAACAGAAAAATGAGTGCAGCACAAAGATAATCTAAAAGAAATGTAGATTTTTTTCATTAAAAGTTACCTGCTGATTTTTGTTGTAAAATTTACACTGCCCCAACCCCCTATCTTGCAGTATCGGAGGGGGCAGTTGCCAGTCATATACTGACAGAGGCAGCAAACTGTTTAAATTGTCCTATACTGTAAGTGCTTCACTATTAAAAAAAAAAAAATATGGAAGTATATAAGGCAGAAAAGCAGAAAGCTTGTTTGCATTGCTAGAACCCTAACTTGAATCCAAGACACTAAAATTTTGCTTCACTCCAGACAGGTTATACTCCTAGTGATGGGTCTGTTTTGTATGTAAACTACACGTACAAGAGTATGTGCAGTTAGCAGCTCTCTTCATTTCTGCAGTGAATTAAATTGTTCATAAATGATGAATAGCTTATGAAGTTTAACTTCAGGGATTATTTTTTCTGTCTAATCTCTCCCTATGCATTAGACCTTAAGGAAGGTGCTGAAAATCTTAACTTTTTCGTTAGACAGGGATACATAATTCAGTAGCTCCTTTAGCTTCAATCCGGTGTTATTCTGTCCACTGGCTACAGCCACATACCTGATTTATACACTGAAATCTGCTATTAATATCAATGTAATTGTAACCAACTTGTTCTGTAAAAATTTTAGCAGTCATGGTCGACTATGCCTATGGAAAATGAGGGAGATAATGTTTTTGACGTTATGCTGCAGAGTGGTGCATTTTGAATATTAAGTTTGTATGTGTATTAAGAGCAAGGCATTAATACCCACCACCAAATACTCGCCTTGTTTCTAACACTGCAGCTTTTTGAATCTTGTTCTGCACTTACTTGAGTTACTTCTACTGAACTGCTTAGCACTGCTAGCACTGCTAGCAGTTTTGGAGTTCACTTTTTTCCAGTGCAGCAGAAAAGACTGCAAACAGATACAGTTTATTAAGTAAAAAATAATATTCTGACTTCACTTGATACTGCCTTCATTAGGGTCACTGTAGCTTCTACAGTCAGTACTTTGCTTTTGGCTTCAATGAACAAATCATGAAACTATTAGGAGATTTTTTAATTTCCTTTTTTTCTGCTTGTTTTCAGCTTTTTGTGGCATTATTACACCTTTTGGTTTTGGAAACAGGCAGCCATAATTTCTAGCTTTTGTGTGGAAGGAAGCATTACTTCCTAACACTACTTGCTTGTGAGAAATTAACTGTTAAAATCATGCCAAAATGCAAATGAGGAGCCTGAGCAGAATGGCAGGAAGTTAAATCACAGCAGTCCACATTCTTGCAACCTGACAGAGTTGGAAATAATTCTGTAGTCCACTGGAAGGTTGGGAATGCAGCAGTAATTTGTTCTAACCCTGGCTGCTTGTTGAATTATCGGGTCAGAAGCTACAAAATTCTCTTTTTGGCTTTTTAAATTGCTCCAATGTATTAACTGAAATAGACCAAAACTAATGTACAGGAAGGATTTAACTGACGGCTTGTGCAGGTTTTTTTTAAGCAAATAGCATATGGAAATGAAAGAGGGAGCATATTTGAAGCATGGGAACAAGCTCTTAGCAAACATATTTTGGGGGAATACCAGAAATGAGGAAATTCAAGATAGGTATATTTACTTCCTAAGCATAACGGGGTCATGACTTTAGTATGAAAGCAGCTGCTTTTCTCTCTCATGGAGTGGAGGGTTATGGTGCTTTATTGTTGTAGAGCAGTTGCATTTTGCAAGCTGTGCCAGGCTCAGGGAACGATTCTAACATGTTTAAGATGTCATTGGGAACTGAAGGCGGGAGGAAAAGGCTTTGTCTTCCAAGAGCCCAAATGCAGCAAGCTCTTGGCCTCCAAGAGGTTACAGACCCCACTGAGAAGGCAGGTGGGCATTGGCTGGGCTCCACTTGAGCAAAAGCTGCAGCCACTGCAATCCCAGGGCTGTCGTGCTCCACCAGCGCTGCCACTCAGCACCGATGCCTGGGAGAGCTGGAGAGCAAAGAATCCATGCAGGATGATGGGACTCAGGATGAGACTTTCAAAAGTTTTGCTGAACACTATGGACAGAGACAGAAAGAATTATAATAAGATGTTTATTTAAATCAGCCCTTGTTATTGATAGCTGAAGAAGAAGAGAACAGTTCTGAACAAGCTTAATATAAGAAATACCAACTGCCACAAAGTATGATGGGCTCTTTTCTGCCCTGAGGTAACACAGCCACAAAATAGAACCTTTGTGGATGACAGAAATGTATACATACATTCCATGTTAAGAACAGAAGACTAAACTGTTTCTAAGAAGTATTAAATAAAATATGGTTTCTCATGATACACTAAGCTTCATGGTACTTCATATGTGGTTTAGCAGAACTCCCCCACCTCTGCACATGAAGCTCCTTGTAGGGAGAAAAAAAAATTACTGCCACTGTAGGTAGAGCTTCCATGCAGAATTTAAGATGCAATTTGTAAAATATGGAGGGTTATTTTGAATTTTATTCCCAGCAGTTTCCTTCTGGAACTAAATCTATATGTCTATCTACAGGAATATATTTTTTCCTTTCTGATTAGGTGTAATAATGGGACTATGTAATGACTTCTAGTGAAGCAGAGATAAAAGGGAGTGTATGATGCTAAGTAATGATAGGTTGTTTCTGTAGTCATGGCAAGGGATGCGTTTAGAATACTAACAGCTTATTGACTAATGGCTTTGTGCAATTTATGGATTATGAATAATACAAAAAACTTCCTGTAGAGGGACTTTTTACCCGGACACTAGTGTGATTATAAAAAATATACAGGTCTGTTAAGTGGAAAACCTGTACAGTCAGTTTTGCAGCAATCACATATGTCTGAAGTGTAATTAAATCTGCATGTGTACAAAGTATTTAAGTAGTAGATACATCAGTTGTATTTTATGGTTGTATTACAGTGGCTTGTGATATTTAAATATGTTACTTAAAAGAGGCAGTAGGAAAAAAAAAAAAAAAACGAATGCTTTGTCTTCCCAGTGTAAGCCATATGTTCCTCTGTTGTCTAAACTCAGTGGACGGTTAACAATATATAGAGAGAGACATTTATTCAGAACAAGTTATCTTCTGTCTCTCAGTTATTATGCTAATAAATGAAAAATATTTATTGAAACCCTAAAGACATTAAGTCCTTCATGCCAGGAACATGGGATTTTATGGCTCATGGAACCATTCTAGACTTAAACCAGACTTCCTTACAACTTTCATACTGTGGGAAGACATCAATGTATACACAAAACAGTTCTCCACTCTGCAGTAATGCCTTGTTGGCTTCAATAATGCATGCGGTCATACCAACATCTCCTAACAGAATCATTTAAAATAATCATTAAAAAAATAGACTGGAACCCTCATCAAGTCTGCTGTTGCTCAAGAAGATACAGAATGCTAGAAATAATCTCTTGAGGCATCAGGTAAAGTGCCACATTGAGCTTTGTTTTCTAACAGAAAACCCTCACCCATTGTCGAACTGTATAAATAATAGCACAGACAAAGAAATGCTCGGATGAGGAGCCTTTCTCGGTTGTTTACCTCTGAACAGAAAGAAGTAAGAAACAAGATTTAAAAGCCTCAAGAAGAAAAGCACTGGTAAACACGGGTCAGGGTGTAGCTTGTGACTCAGGTGACTGATTTTGTCAAAACCTTACTGAAAACAAACCTTGCTCCCGATAACAAGTGTGATAAACTGAACAGTGTTGAGCTCGTCAGGAGAGTCCCGAAAGCAATGAGTATTTTTACTGTGAAAAGAGGAGCGTAGAATATTGTCGGTGTGTCTCGGGAATATAAGGGGCACCGGGGTAGAGTCGCTGCTATTGTGACCCACGTTTCTGCAGGCTGGGATCCCCCAACCCCGAGATGCCGAGGTCTACCCGCCGCTGGGATCCCCCAAACCGGAGGTGCCGAGGTGTCCCCGCC
>VZRR01013060.1:1555305-1634498 GCA_013398015.1 Oreocharis arfaki
GCCCCCGCGGGGCGCGCTCAACCTCCGCCGCCCGAGCGCGGAGCCGCTGCCGCGCTCAGTCCCATCGAGCGCGGGGCGCGGCAGGCTCCGTCGAGGCTGGCCTGCCCCGGGGGGCTCCCCGCGCGGCTGTCCGAGCGCAGCCCACCAGCTCCCAGCCCGACTGAAGCGGCTGCTGCTAAATGAAGCTCATTTAAGATGTGAGGGGTGTTTGCCTGGATGAGCTGCTTGTACGCATGTGCCCGCCCCCGACGGAGCCCCGCAAGCAGCCACAGCCGCAGCCGGCGGGGCCGCTGTGCTCCTCCTGCTCGGCCGGGCACTGAGGCGGGGGTGACGGCGCTGGGGCAGCACCTGTCCTCACCCCGTGCCCACGGGGAGCTGGGGCTGGCCCCTTTGAAGCGTCCCACTTCGGTGCCCCGCCGTGCCTCACACCCCAGGCCCATCCTGCCCCGTCTGCTGGGGTTTTCCCGTGTACGGTGCTGGCTGTCCGGAGAGCGTCCCCCGCGGCGGAGGGGGCTAGCCGTGCAGCCCCTCTTCAGGACACGGTAGCTCGGATAAGCCTGAATCCCGGCTGCCCGGCTTTGTTTGGGATCTGAGTGGGTCCCGATGGGGTAAAAGGGACCCGGTGCTTCCCTTGATCTTCCGTTGCTCCCCTTCGCCCCCTCGCTGGTGGCAGGGAGCCCGCGCGGCTCCGGCAGTGCGGCGTGCCCAGCTGCCCGCCTGGCTGCAGTGTGCTGCCTGCAGCTCCGGCGCCGGGAAGAGCCCATCACAGCTATTGTGTGGCTGTTGTTTGACAGGAGTGACAGCTAAAATGGAGCTATTACTTTACAAGAAGTTAATAAAAAGGCGCACTTAGCCTGCTGCCTGCCCTGGCTTCCGTCCCTCTGGTTATCCATCATATCGGGTTAGCTTGTGAGGGGAGATGTTACTTAGGGAAAGGGCCTGAGGTGGAGGCAGGTGGCGATGTCGGGGGAAGGGCAGGGAGAGAGCGGCCCCGGCCAGCAGGTCCCGCCGCGGGGCCTCCCGTCCTGACAGACCCCTCCGAGCTGCTGAGGGAGGTGGTGAGGGCGAGAGCCGCGGCTGTGCCGGACAGCCGGGGGCATGGCCGCGGAAGGCTGTAGTGCCCATAGACTACGTGTAAAATGGTAACAACACGGTAGTCCCTTAGAGATGCTTTCAAATTTCCCATAGGCAACACGACTTGAAGAATCGCTGGGCATTTCCTACAGGACCTCTCCTCGCTGGAACTGCCGATCAGGCGAGGCTGAGATCTTTCGCCCGGGCTCCAGAAAACGAAACACGGAGATGTTTAGACCTGTGCATGTTGCCAAGCTTTGCGCAAGGGGCAGGAGCCGTCCGGGCGCCCCCGGCCCGGGCCCGTAGGAGCTGCCCCGGCTCCGCTCCCAGGACGGAGGAGGTCGCAGTCTCCACTTCATTCAGCTCCTGCGCAGAGATGCGCGGCAGTACCTCCAGGTGCTCCACGCAGAACTCTGCTGTCAGAGCGCAGGCACTTTGTGGAAGCAATTTGGAACCAACCCACTCGCTAGACCCAACAGATTTTGCAAACTGTAAATTATATGCGTAATTGCCACTTGTGAGTCCGTCTTCTTCAGGAGTAGGGCAGCTCAGTACAGTGTCTAACACGAGCGTGCGAGGTGAAGCTCTGATTTCCTTGTGGTTTAGTGCTGTGTATTTGAATGTTAAATCCTTTCTACAATGTTCAAAGGTCAGCCTATCCTGTTAGAAAAGGTCATTCTCTTGCTTCAGATTATCTGTTAAATATTTCAGGCGCTTCAAGTCAGTGTGATTGTCAGTGAGGGCGAATTAAATGGAGAAGGCAGCGGAGAGCCGCGGGAGGGAGTGGGCGGGGGGCCCTGCGGGGCGGGGGCGGCAGCTCCTCCCGGACCCCCGGCGAGACCTCGTAGCAAAGGTCCTGAGCTTTTCTGGGTATTAAAGATCCATTTCAGTGTTGCAAGAAGCTTCATGAAGTATTAAGCTTGATGGTCTGGCAAAATCCCAAGTTACATAATTATATTATTCTACTTACTTGAATTGTCCTTTCAGTTTCAAATAGAGATGATACAGTCTTCCTCAAAGCGTAGTTTTCCCATGAATTGTGAAATAGCTGCTACATTCCAGCAGTGGATAAAGTGACTCCTCTGTTCCCCTCTTAACCATGTATTTATAGTGGTATGATGAAATGTTAAGTTCTGTAGTGAAAACTCCTATACGAAAAGAAGTCCTCAATAGGTGTATCTACTTTGCATTATTTTCTTTACTAACAAAAATGTTTACTGTAGTAATGCAAAAAAATCAAAGACTACCGTATCTGGGCATCATCCACTATTTTTTATAGTACTCTCTGCAACTACATAATTAAAATCTGACTGTGCTGTTGCGCAGATTGTTAGGAAACAGGGGGTTGCCTGCTTTTTTTTTTTTTTTTTGGAGTGCACAGTGTAGCTGATGGCAAAATTTGACTTGGATATTTTTATTACTTGTGATGATATAAGAAATGAGAACTGGCCCGATTCTCAGATCTCAGGCTAAATTTGCATTCAAGAGAACTATTTGTGGTCAATTGTCTCTCACCAAAGAGACAGGAGAAAACCCTTGTAATGCCGTGTGCTCAGTACAAGTTTGGGTAGTAATTGCAAAGACACAATCTGCTACAGTCAATTTAACTGAAGAGCTGAACTTCTGGTTTGTCCATTAGAAGGTTGAACAGAGCTATTGCACACTTGGGGAAGTGAGCAGCTTTTCCATCCTGCTCTCTTTCCAGGGCCGTGTCAAGTTGTCAGTGCGGGAGAGGCAGGGAGTAGCATCAATTTGTAGATTTGGGGCACATTTTGCCACTGTTTACTGCTGCTTTCAGAGACATTTCTCCTTTGGACATCCCTGTTGCTTTGTTTTGCTGAGTTCTCGTTACAGGTGGTGCTTTCACTGGTGACAGGTCTGAAGAAGCTTTCAGTTCCTGTCTTCTGAGCCTGCGGTCTGTAGGTTTCCAGAGAGGAAAACACTTTGCCACTGGGTCAAACCAGCAGTAAGCTTGACTTAATTAAACTTGAGTTTGGGAGTCAAGAAAGGTTGAAGACAGCTTTTGGACAGCCAGCTGTGCATTGTTCTGATGCTCTATCGAGTCCTCATGCTTATTTTTGAATAGCAAGCAATGTTTAACTCCTCTACTGCTCTTTCTGATGTAGGTAAACACCTGCCTGAGCAGCTGATGAATGAGTCAGTTACAACAGTGCTCTGCTGCAGCTAAAGGCTTACATTTGTATTATTGGAACTGGGTTTGCCTCCTCCTTAGAATTTCCTTTGATTTGCTGTTATGTGAGAAGTTTTAACTTTAACGTTACCTAAAATATTTTTTGCTCTTGAGTAGCAGACTGTACAACACAAACAGCTTTAGACCAGCAGCTATCTGGATGCTATTTTTAAAAGAGATTGCAAAAATGTAGATATCAACAGTGAATAGCTATGAAAGGAGATGAGGAGTTATGTTTTAACTGTTCTGGTACTTCATTTTGTCAGTACGATTTAGGTGCCTTTGAGAAATCTTAATTTCATTAAATAATTTCTAATTAGAAAATTATATAAGGTGCAAGTGCCTCAGTATTGTAATACAATTGTAATTGTATTACAATATGAAATACATAATCATACATAAATATTTATAGTTGGCTTTGTTATTTACTACTGAGCAATGAACACTGCAAACTTTGGAATAGTCAGGAAGAAAACTGATAGCCTTCAGAAAGCTTACAGTGCACTTCTCTATTTGGTAGGCAATTTAGTTAGATCTGACTGTGAGAATATACCTACAAACTTTTTTGGCTTAGGTTAAAAAATTCATTAATTTCAAAATTAAGTTATAACTGTTATGGATTGTATCATAGATTAGATCACATTTTTCACTGAAGTCAGGAATTAATTATAAAAATCGTGCTGTGTGGCTGATTATTTTCAAAGTGACAGTGAGGCCAATATTGCCAGTGCCTCAGCAACTAGATCCTTTCCTAGAACAATGGATAGTAGGGTTACTAAAGCAGCATAGCAATGTTTAACTCCTCTACTGCTCTTGATTTCTTAACATACTTCTTTGAACAAAGCATTTGCCCATCCCTTTAGAATTGGTACTAAGTATTTGCAAAGTATGAGATTATTTTAAGCATAATTTTGTTTTCTAAATTTAAAAAAAAAATTATTTTGGTTATTAATACCTTCAAAACAGAGACAGTTAATGCTTTTTCACTGTTGATTATATATAGCAGAAGCTTATGGATTGACTTCTCCTGCTCTATTTTGGTGTCATTTATTTGAAAGAAGTTTTATATATATAAATTACAATACATTGGTATCTATTCAGTGTGAATATCAAATATTGGTACAGGCTGGGCATCAATAGGTCAAAAGCAATCCTGCAGAGAAGGACTGGGGGGAAGGGGGGCAGTAAGGGAGGGAGGATTCTGTCCCTCTGCCCCACACAGGTGAGACCCCACCTGCAGAGCTGCCCCAGCCCTGGGGCCCGGCACAGGAAGGACCTGCAGCTGCTGGAGCCAGGCCAGAGGAGGCACCAGGATGATCAGAGGGATGGAGCAGCTCTGCTGGCAGGAAAGGCTGGGAGAGCTGAGATTGTTCAGCCTGGAGAAAAGAAGGCTTTGGGGCGAACTTACTGTGGCCTTCCAGTGCATGCAAGGAGCCTACAAAGAAACATAGGGGAGATGGAACAACAGGACGAGGGGGAATGGCTTCACACTGGCAGTGAGGAGGTTTAGATTAGGTATTAGGAATAAATTCTTCCCTTTGATGGTGTGGGGAGGCCCTGACACAGGTTCCCAGAGAAGCTGTGGATGCCTCATCCCTGGAAGTGTTCAAGGCCAGGCTGAATGGGGCTTAGAGCAACCTGGGATAGTGGAAGGTGTCCCTGCCCATGGCAGAGGGGGTGGAACTGAATGATCTTTAAAGTCCTTTCCAACCCAAACCATTCTGTGATTTTATAGAAGTCCTGAATTGACTTGGTGCATGTGTAGTGATTACTTCTCAATTAACTGTAGTAAATGTTTTTAATGTCTCTGTCTGTTAAGCACGATGGCCTCAGCACAGGAGGAATATCATACTATATAGAACATGCCTATTAATCTGCAGCAGAAAAGTTGGTTCTTTTGTTGGGGGATTATAGTGCATTAATGATAAATCTGGCAGGAAGATTCAGTCTTAAAGCTTCTCATGGAAAATGAGAACAAAGAAAGATGGTATTTCAACAGCCATCTGTCAGTTGGCCTGTCAACAGTATTTTTATATAGGTGAAATTTCACACCGAGGAAGCTTCCAATAGCATTTCTCACCAGGGCTGTGTTAGAGTGGCTGCAGTTTGAAAATTTATGTAGCTCAAACTATTTCTCACTTCTCAGTTACTGTGACAATCACCTGGAACTACTACTTTCTAATTGATGCTGCTTTCTTAAACTTCCTGGTAGAAGGGCAATAACCTTCCCAAACATATGTTTAATGCTTATAGAAGAGAGAACCAAAGTACAACATGAAAGCTCTGACAACAAGTTTAACAATATTTAATGCCTTAATTCAAAACAGTATGCATAGACTGTGTGAGCCATGCTACAAGTACTGAGAACCTGGGGTAAACTTTATTATATTGTATATAGTGATGCAATGATGCATTACTGAGCATGCAAAATACCTCAGAGCAAAAGATGCCAAGTTCATTGTTTTGTACAACAGCTTAAATGTCAGCATGAGGTTATTTTATTCCTAATTGCTTTTCCAAAAAACATAAGGAAGCTAATCTATGTGTATTATATTGTGATAGAGGGCTACAGACAACTTTGCTGCCACAGTGCATTATGCATTTAGCATTATTCTCCAACCATCTGAAAAAGACAGGAAAATATACTGAACTGTGCATCCTCCCAATCATGAAATCTGTTCTTTCTTTTGCTGGTGGGAGCCAATTCTATCAATGTGGTTTAAAAAGTCCAAAAGCATTAAGTATTTATCTAAAAAAAAAATCTTACCTTTTCACAAGAAAAACTGAAGGTGTGCATTAAGGAAATAGTCTGTCCTGAACAACAACAGCAATGTGATACGAGAGTCTCCTCTGCTGGCATCTGATAATATTGGAAATACCCAGTGAAACTTCAGAGCTCAGGACACTGCTGCTCTGCCTTTTGGCTTGCTGCTGCTGTATGAATGGGTCAGTGTTCAGCACTGCCATGGTAACCCTGCGTCTGACTGGCATTCAGGGTGGGCACCACCAGCCCAGCTTTGGACCCGCTCCCTCTTGTCTGGGGCTGCACTGCCAGGCACAGGGAGCATTCCAGGAGAGTGCCAGACCCGAGCAGGGACCCATGGCACACGTGAGTGCCTTGAACACCAACGCTTTCAGTTTGTTGAGAAAGCATGTTCTAGTTTATCAAACGGTATAAGAAATGCAAATCAACTGATGTAAATGCAAAATTAATAATGTAAACTCATGTAAAATAAAAACATGATTATTCTCAGAGATTCTTCCAGGATCCCAAGTACACTGAGCAACTGTAACTTCATCACAACTTAAAATATTTAAAGTTGAGCGACTCGTCTTCTATCATTATTACAGCCTTATGAAATTTGGGCATAGCAGTGTACATAGAAAATGTGCATTGATTATTCTGAATGTCCTATTACATTCTTAATTTAATCCTTGTATATCGCATCAGTTAGCAATACATTTTAGGGCATCAATCCTCAGTCTCTACTCACAAATGGTTCTTTTAACTTCTTGAAAAACAAAACAAAATAAAAAATCTCATACTTTTCTTATGTTAAAAAAATAGTTATTTTCATAATGAGTTTGTGCCTTTCTAAAATGAATCTGGTTATAGTTTGATTATAAAAGCAGTTTATGTAATGCTGATACATTTTTATGATTTTAATTTTTTACTGCGTTGTCTTGTCCCTAGAACTAGCACACATAAATACTGCATCTATCCCAGGATGACTGAACTAGCATTACACTGCAGGTTCCTTTCGGTTCTCTACTTCCTAAGTTCTTTAACTATTGCACATATGGATTTAAACAAAGAAAAATACAGAACACTTTAGGTTAAGCACCATTTAATACAATCAAAATAATTAACGATTAAGTCATCTGAGAAATTGCACAAGTTTAATTTTCAGAAACCAGGTTGTTTTGCAGGAATGAATAAAGGACAAGACCAATTCAAGTGGTACAAGGTATTCTGCTTGCTGAAATGTTACACTTAATTTACACAGCTTTCTTTCTATCAAATATTACTAAAGAATTGGTACATAAACAATGGTACATGCAATTTGATCCCATTACTAAGAAAAATAAATTTACAGTTCTGTTAAATAAAGGCCAAATGCTATTATATACAGTCTCGTTACTGAAAGGCCTTGTGAGACATTCAGGTCTAATTTTAATACTTTCCAAATAAATACCAGATAATGCAACATTTACAAATAACACACCAACAGTACTTTCATGGTAATAATTTTAAAAACCAGAATTTAGTCTTTAAATTAAGCAAATGAGTAGCAGCTCCTTCATAAATATTAAGGCATGTCACATAGCATCAAAATGGAACCGATGAGCCTCCTGTCGCTTCTCTCTGTCATCTGCTTTCTGAAAAATAATAATAAAAAAACACTTTGTGGAATCTAGAGCAATACTGTTACAGAAATGAGCTGTCAAGTGTCAGAGAATGGTTGATTTTTTTCAAGCCATTTGACAAAAGGCAAAAAAGCTTAGTAAAAGCCCCAACAATTAACTTTTAAATGATGTGTCAGCTTGAAATAGCAATAATCTACGCAAAATTGACTTCTGCTGTTAATGCTCTGCTGTTGTAATATTTATGACCCATTATTTTCTGTTATTTCTAATAATGCTTTTAAAAAGGAATAATTCAAACCTGAAGACTGTTTCCTGGTATGCATTTTGTCTACATTATAAATATAAGATGAAATTACTCTGGACTAACTGTAAATGTAATTTATGTTACATGTGCAAAGAATCTCATTTAAAAAACATTCTGTTAAATACAACTTTAGAGCAAGATGGCAGTTCAACCAACAACTAACAGCACCAAGTCTGCGAAAAACGTTCTGTGTTTTTTGTTTGTATTATGAAAATGTGAAGTAGGATGCATTTCCCTGCTTATTTATGCAGAACACACATTGACCTGCTGAAAGAGTGAACCGGGTGGTGCTGGGAAAAAGGAAGCATATTTACACTGTACCTATAATCCATGTCATGTCTAAAAACATGTCCTCTCCCACATGTCTCCTCTTGTGTGCTAAAGCACTTAACAGAGGATGGAAGCATTTCTTCAAGGACTCTTGAACACACAGTGCAAACTTCTTTAGAAAACAGTGCTTTTGTCATGACAGACAGTATGTGTAAATCCCAGCATGAGAGAATTTGGCAAAGCAGACTGAAACGCTTTTTACCTTGCACAGACCCAACTTTTCTTTTTTCTTTTTTGTTTTTTTTTTTTCAAGGAGTAAAATGAAGAAAAGCCTCTCCAGTAGGTGCTGTGTGGGCATTCAGATTTGTGTCTCAGTTGATAAAAATACACAACAATTGTGGCAGAAATCAGTGCCTGTCTTCTGCCATGAGAGTTCGTCATCTGCTTTGGCTCAAGGCCAAAGATTTCCTCATTACACAATGTTTATGTGTGATAGCAACTCCATTGGATTAAATATGGATTTTATTGCATTTTGTAGCAGCAGCAGAGCTGTCAGTGAGGTTTAAAATATATCAGTCTGGCTTTTTTGGCAGGGACTTTATCAATGTCAGTAGTATTCGGGATGTCAAAAAGGGGTGGGAAGGAGGGAGTGGCACACTCTTTCCTACACTGAAATGCTTGTCACATTCCACAAAATTTCATAGTCTCCCTTAGAAAACAATTTGCACTCCATTTCTTGTATGCTTCCTGAAAAAAATACTGCTTCAAATCTGACAGTAACTGATAGTCTGCTGGATCCAGCAAACCCTCTCTAGCAGTATTTCCATCACTGTGCAGTGTTTCCGTGACCGGCCTCACAACCCCAAAGCAAGTTAAAAGCAAGTTACCAGGAATGAGAAGAAGGACTATTGAGGGCTGTAGCAAATGTAGCAAGATTGTATTTCTTGTAAGATGAATAATGGTGTCAATTCTTCTTCAATTTCTCTTTCATTTGATGTATCAAAACTAAAATCTAGTGACTGAGATTTCAAAGCTTTTTTTCTTCAATGCATTCAAAATTTCTAAGGCAAGACAGAGGAACACCTACCCCTAAATCCTACAGTTATTTCAGTACTCCAATACTCGGCTGGTAGATGAGTGTGTAAGAACTACTGCAGACAAAGGGCTCCTGTTACTACTTATCTGCAGAGGTCAAAGTACAGGGTTTATTTAAACTGTTGAATAAGATGCTGCAGCTTACAGACACATACATCCTCTGGGGGAAAGAAAAGATTTTAAGTGCCAGTTCATTTCCCCTTCCTTTCTTTGCTACATGTACTCCAGAGATCTGCAAGGGAAAGTGGCATTTAGCCAGGACAGTATTTTTATGAGAGAACTGCTGAGAGACAGTAAACTAAGAACAAGCTTAGAAACAAGGAACTTAGGAGTTTAACTTTACACATTTCAGTGACGCACAGTACAGCCTTAGTGAACATTCTTATTGTTTCAGTATCTCAACCACTTCTAAAAATTGGGAAGGTAAAAATCCATAGGAAAAGTATAGGAATTAATGCATGTTTATACAGTGGTCTGAAAATACACACAATATGTCCAAATATTTGTGCCTATTTTGTGCTGCAGAGTTGGAAATGAGTTTACAATATGACCAGTATAACACTTCATTCACACACCTGCGGCTTAAAACATCCCTAAAAGCACTCACTCTGGGCTGAGTCCTTCCTTACACTACAATGCTTGAATTGTTGTATAAAAACCGTTTAGAATGTTGCCATTAAATCTCCACTTCTCCAGATAGAATTATACATAGTTAATCCTTCCCCAACTCAAAGTCCAAGTACCTTTTCTGCTACTCTTGTTTGCTAGAAGTATGTTGGAGAGAGAACTAAACCCAGGCAGTGCCCAGCCCTGAGCTCCCAGTAAGCAGTGCTTTCTTGGTACAGCAGGACATGCTAACAACAGCCACCATAAACTTCGTATTTTCCTTTGTGTGTCTTATTCCCAGCTTTATTATTAGTTGGAAACTGTATTTAACATTTTGAAGGGTGAAGACTGACAGACAAATAACATTTAAATATGACGCATGCGCAAAACTTATCTGAATGTTTAACAAGGTCATTTTATTTCCACAAGCACAAAATAACAAACAGTTCTACCATGTCAGAATGTGCAGTAATTTTATCTGACAGCTAAGATTATGGTTTGGGTATGTAGTAACATTTATTGGCAACTCTGCCAGTTGGGTATGACTGAGAACTGAGCATAGTTAAGAAAAATGGGAATGCATTTCTTTTGTGACATGAAAAGCCCCTTTCAAAATGCTTCTTCAAATCAATGGATTTCTATACCCTGCATGTATAATTCAGACCCACAGAGCAAAGCAGCCAATATGCACGATTGACTCCCTATATGTTCCTGAATGCTAATGTCAGTGTAATCAGCAATGAGAGATACACAAAAAAGACCTTCTCCTTCTTTTTAGATTACCAGCAGAACTCAAGATAAGTAAACTGAGTTTATGTTCCATTTTCCAGAACAGTTCTCCTTAAAACTGCAAAATAGAAAGCTTAGCTATGAAACAAAGATGTCTCATTTAAGTTGAAAATAACAGCTTAATGGAAAAAAAAGGAAATGAAGAGCAACATGGACAAGCTTAAGTGTCTTAGAGCTTAAATAAAAATAATGCCAATTTTTAAACTTGTGGTAAATATTAAATTAATAATAACACCTTTTGGGACTTAATTCAGTCAGTGTCAGGAATTACTATACTGTAGAAAAAAAGTAAAAAAACCCCAATGTACAGGTCTGTAAAATATTAGGGAGTGTTAAATAGTATAGAAAATATATAGAAAATATTCTACTAAATTAGCTTACCTTTTCTTGCCAGTGTAATATGCCAATTATTGCCAGGATGAAAACGCAGACGCCAATTAAGGCTATAGCTGTTAGCAGTACAATGTTACTTGGGGTCAAATACAGCTTGGCACTCCAGCTACACAAAAGAAGAAAATCCAAGGAAACATTAATATCCTTCATTAAGAAGCAGAAAACAGATTTAACTTACAAAGATGAGAAGAACCTGTTAGGGTAATACAGGTGACAACGTGGTCTACAGAAACGAGCAGCTCTACTTAGAGACTGGAGCTTAAGGATGTTTGCTTGGAAATATATGGCTTAATATAATTATTTTTGAGTAATACCATGTCTAAGTACAGTTTCTGTTTAACTTTTCATGAATGCTACGGATATCCTCAGGGAATGAGTTTTTTCTCATTAGGAGGTTTAGTTTCTGCCCTTGCCTAGGCCAAAGTAAAATGCATAAGGAAACCTTTCACAGGAATGCCTGGGGCCTGGGGCCATGGAGCCGCAGGAGGAAATAAATCTGATAGCTTTTTCCTCCGCCTGAGAAGCTCCTCTTGGACAGGCTCATGGGTCCAGTTCTCTTTGTCTGATGTTTACAGGGCCAGCTGCAGTTCTGGACAACATAACCAGCTGATCATAGCTGAAGATCAACAAAATTAAGCACTTGAGGGCTCCTGGAAGACACCCCTCAAATCACGTGGGGTTCTCAGGCCCAAGGAACCCCCTCTTTGTACTACAGGTTTCCTATCATGAGAAAGCTGTCAGCAGCAGGCTCTGTGTTGAGGCCTCTCAGAAAAACATATATCTATGTTAAAAAAAAACAAAAGAAGCTTTTGTTACGAAATCTGATTTCTTCTGGGGATTCCAAACTCTGCTATTCTCCAAAGTCCATAAACCCACTTTATACAAAAGCAAAAATAGTTTAAAGATACAATAACAGAAATTTTTTTGCGTAGCACATACCTTTAAATACTTCAAGGCTGTAACTAAATTTTCATCTGGCAGATGTTATTTCTATGGTTGTTAATTAGCAACTGAAGCAGCACATCACTTCTCCACTGTTATTTGTTCTATAGTAAAATTAACTGCTGAACTGATGTCAGAATCATTTCTGCATGATAAATGCAACTGACCTCACTGGTAGATCAAGCGGCAAAACGCAGCTGGAATATCTAGCTAATGTTTTCTCTAATAGCAAAAAGAGAAACATGCTCTCTTTCTGGGAGAAACATTTTAATTGCAAAGCGAATTCTGTGTTCAAGCTCTTGTGCAACCAACCCATTCACCTTTACTTAAAGAAAAACATTCATTCCTGTACAACCTCTACTGCATTCAGAAGGGCTGAAGCAAAGCTTTTCTATGGAACCAGACAGAAATTGCATGTTTGCTGAAACAAAAATGCTTAATTCAACCATTACCATGCTTGTTATTTGTCACTGAGGATGTTGTTAAATCTAGCAAGTATATTATTATTTACAGGAGTGGAGCTGGTAATACATTTTGATTGTTTGAGCTGGTAATAGGTTTTGATTGTTTATGGGCACCATCTGAGAGGCTGTGTAAATACCTGAGCAGCATTCTCAGCTCCAGCTCAGAACTGACCCCCTGCCCTTGTTCTTCAGCAACTTTCTACATAAATAACTGTTTCTAAACCTACACATAATGGCTAATGTAAACTGTGTATTAATGTAACTTTGGGAAGTGCAAATCCAAATGATGACGTTACCTTCGAGGAACATTATGAGGATAGGGAATGACGATAAGCTGAGAGTTTGGTATGATAGCTGTCCATTCTTGTTTTCTTATGGACTGAAAGAAAAACAAAGGCTGTGTTAATTCCTAACAAACCAACATACTTAAAAGCAAAGAAATTCTCTGTTGAAACATACAAAAGGAGAAAAAAAAGAGTTGTAGGGTTTTAAAACAATTTTAAAATATAAGTGATTAATCCCTTATCTTTTTATAAACCTGTTACTCTGAAAGCTCCAAAATGCTTTAAAATCCACTCCCCAAAAGTAAAAAGCAACGTAACTATTGCTGACATGAAACACAGCATCTGCTTTAAAAGTACAAAGCAACAACGTAATAAGGAAAGAAGAAAAGAACTGATTCTACAAAGGAGGCAGGCAAAGTAATTATCCACATCAGAATTTGGCCAATTTGAGTACCTCACTTTTCAAAGTAGTACCATCAGATCTTTAAAGACTGAAAATTCTGAGAACCCCACTTTTATGTTTCATGCAAAGATTAGAGAATCACAGTAACCTCCCCTCCCATGACACTGACCATGGTTTTATCACCAAGGCAGAAGGGATTACGTGAGTCCCAGCCTGGCCAGAGCAACCCTGAGAAAGCCCTACAGCTACTGCAGTCCAGAATAATTGGACTCTCATACCTAACACTCATTTTCCCTACAAACAAGCACTACATACCTGTGCTAACATTTATAGACAGTCTCAGTCTTCTTTTGGTTTTATTTTGGCTTCAGAGCTTATACACCCCCCAAAAAACTGGGCAAACTGGTTCTTTTGGGCGAACCTTTCTGTATGCAAACTTATTTCTTTGATATTCTTCTTCAGAAAAGGAAAAAAAAGTGTCCCAGCAGTATTCCCACGTGAAGTCTCTTAGGAAAGGTAGCACCATAAATATTAGCTTGACAATGTTAAATGTCAACCAACCTTTTCTCCTAAGGGACGCGGGATGCCAACGTACAAGTGGTCAAGGAAGTTGGCGCTGCGGCCCAAGCCCAGCACGTTGTAGGGCAGCTGGAGAGCGTAATGTGCTGACTGGCTGAGCTGGCCAGCTGGAAGGAAAGCACAAAGGAACCCAAGTAGGTATTTTAGGGGAAAAAGACCCCCAATCAATCAATCAATCAATCCCCAGACCACCAACTTGCTATGCAAATACACACTCCCCAGTCAGTAATAAAAATGTTTAAAAAATTTTAACCAATTGCAGGAGTATTTAATTCTTAAAGGCTCAATCCCACACTTCCAAACTACCTGTGAGTACTCACTTGAAGAAGAGCTTAAATGCTTTACATTTCTGGTGGACAATTCTTTTGAGCATCATTTCTATTTTAACCCAAATCTCCATTATTCATTACAAGTTGAGAAGAAATCAACTATCTGCATTGATTTTTATATGATTAGTGCCAAGGCTCTTGCCCCATTGATTTACAAGATCAGCCTCAACATGTGAAGGTTTGCTTTAATTCTTGTCAGTGTTAATCAGTAATTACTACTGTCACAAAATTAGCTAAGTAAATTTTCATGAACAGTTTTTCAAAGAATAAATTAATTTAATGAAAACAGGGGTGCAGTGGTTGCAAGTTAATAATAATTAAAGGAGAAACTGTAGGTAGAAAACAAGATTCTTGGTTTCCTGAAAAGGCAGTGGGGAAACCGACAAGTGCTGCAGTTATCAACAAGTTCACTGGCATCCCACTTCCAAAGTATCCAGGATTTCCATTTAAATAAAACAAATTGTAATCTTTTAATTTCTGGCCAACAGATTCAGATCCTGTGTGAGTTCTTTGTTCACTTTGTTCTTGGTTGAGGCTTTGCTGCCTCTTAGCAAGTGAGCTGGTTCCTCAGCAGGAATGGTATCAGCACCTCAGAAGCACCGCAGTGAATTCAGCCTTCACCAGATTGACAGGAATGAGTTCTAGGGACGCTTGACAACCACAAGTGGGTTTCTGTGACCAACAGAAACAGCTTTTCACAAGGATGTGATTTAGTATTTTTAGAGCATCAGATTTCTCTCTGCTCTGACCCCTAACAGATTATGCCTGAAACTGGAAATTAAAAGTTAAACACTAAAATGCAACAGCATGTGAATTAAAGAATAGGAATCCAGATTTTGCAATGAAGTTTCAGCCAATCCTTTTTACCTCTCCACACTCCCATCCACGGCTCAATGCAGGAGGCAGCACTTTATCTCAGCCCATCAGCTGTGGGCCAGACTGGTGACACCACATCCTGCACAGCTGTGGTGAACACAGGGGCAGGAAAAACTCCTAAGTGACCACCACCACTCCTCTGGCAAAGCCAAACACCCTTTCAAGAAAAACCAAACCCAACCTCCCATTCGTGGCTCCTGGAGATGCACAGTAAGGGCAAGCATTGGCCACAATACAGCAGCACTTCACCGAGGGACAACAGACCCAACACCCACTTCCAGAAGCAGCTCTTCAGCTCTTGCATGCTCCTCTGGGGACAAACTACTCCCTGGATTGCAGGCTGGTAATTCTGAACCCATGCTCATTACAATGATTACTTCATGGTTCTGTTTTTTGTGAACCTCCCTGCCCCTACCAGATCTTGAGGAAGCCACCTGCCATATGCTCTCAGGCATGTTTTGAAAGAGGCCTGTTTAATCAGGAGGTAAATATTCTGTATTATTGTGGGTTTCAGAGTTATAATAATTTATTTTAAAAAGCAAGATAAACATCAACTGAGATCTGAAAAATCAGCTTGATGCAGTTACCTTTTTATTAAGCTAAAATGCTATTAGCTAAACAAAACAGTAACGGTCTTCCTAAAGATTATACACACTTTTTATTTACTTTTTCCCCACATAGAATCATGTGATGAGCAAGCAGACGAGGAAATATTTAAGCTAAGTTTGTACTTTCAGGTCTCTATTGTGAGAACACGGTGTACTGTGCACATTGTTAGGTAAATTTCTCGATTACAGATGCGGCACAAAGCACTGACAGAGCAGCTTTTCTCTTTAAGAACACGGATTTTTCCAGTAAATTGAGATAACACAGGATAGGACAGCATAGGATTCGAGTCCTGAGTCTGTCCCTGCCTTGCCACTGACTTCCCTAATATGATCTTAGCTGAATTGCTCAATCTGTAGGTGTCAACATCCAAATCTAAGATGGGACTAATTCTCAAATTATGTACTATCTGAAACCTCCAGTTACCACCATACAAGTAGTCGGGGCAAAGGTGGGTTTATTTAATTTGACTTCATTATAGAACCAAACCAGATGTGTTACTTGATCATGCTGCAACATAAAAAAGATTTCCTTTTAGAATTTGTTTCACTTATGCTGAATGCTGAAGGACTTTCCCCAAAAGAACAAGGTACTTCTGTAACATCGAAAAGCTTTTAGAATTACATTTGAGTGAAATATTTAGGATCATGAGAAGACTGCAACTAAGATCTTGCTTTTTTCTTTCATCTTACAAATGAAATGAATGTCAACTAAATTAAAGGGAATAAAAGAAAATGTCATATACTGTGTGCAGTCAGCCTTAAAGAGGTTAGAGAGTCACACACTGCAGCTAGAATTCTTAAAGCACTGAGTAATTTCATGGCTACTAACGCTGGTTCTTATGCCTACTAAGACAAGGATAATGAAATCTTACACTTCAGGATGTAAATAGATCGTTTGCAAAGGTCAGAAAGGAATGTTTTCTTCTACACAGCAGGCAGAAAATGTGCACATACTTATTTTTTTATTTGCCTTTAAAACTGGGAGGTATTAGCTAAGCAGGATGATAGCACGTAGAAAGTTCCAGTTTACACGAAGCTGACTAAGCACAGGAGATCTTTGAGACTCTTGCTTTCCTCACCCTCTATCTATCATAAATTCTGTTTGATGTTTACTGAAAATTTCCACTTAGAATTGCAACCAAGTAATTAAGAATGACAACTGCTCACCTGAGAAACATAAAAGCCCCAAACCAAGATGAAAAATAAAAAGAGCAATCACAGAGAATACTGTCAACAGTTTATTGACATTATCTGAAGTTCCCAGTCACCAGTAAGTAATTTACTTATGAAAATATTTCAAATTTAATTTAAATAGCAACCATAGCGATTTGCCCTCTGTAAAACTACTGGAAACAGCTTTCTATTTGTTCCAAGAAAATCTGAAAATAGTTTTGCATCTTCAAGGAGGAAAGTGGGATTTATTTCTTACATTAAAACTGTTCTTTAGGTTTTTGGAAGTCAGTGTAGGCAAGACGGAGGAAGTGGCTGTTGCTTCACAGTTTTACTTCATCAGTAGAACTGTTGCTATAAACAAGAATTAAAAAGCCTTCTCCTGACCATGCTACACATCATTTCTTTTTAATACTACTTTTAAGACTACTCAATACTATCTCTTTTGCCGTAAGCTTCTTGTTTCAAAAATGCTATTTCAAAGCACACAGATATCATGGGCTGTGGTAATGGTATCAGTGGTGGTGTTTATATTCTTGCTTTAGATCATAAATCATTATGTTTATTGCTTCAAAAAACCTTGGGCAGAGTAAAATCCTCAACATTTTTGGACATGGTTTTCCATGGTTTCAGCCTGCCAGATACCAAATTTGTAAGAAAAAGCTAATGATGTCGGACAGCCAAACCTCAGAAGATTTCGCAGAGTTTGATATTCAGAAACCATTCTGGACCTTTTGGAATCAATCTCCTTACCTCTGAAGTCTGACATATAAAATTGGAAGCAATTCGTATCATTAACCTTTCTAAAGTCTTGTCTGAAAACCAGAGCCATGTGTTGTCTGTGACACATCCAATACTTGTTCTTTTATACCTGGATTAAGTAATTTTCCTTCTGTTTCCATTATCCTGATGCTGAAAGCTCAAGGGTAGCCTGTTCTACCCTGAGCTGAACTGATATGTCCTCAACAGCTTATTTCAGGCTGAAGAATTTAACTTTGAGGGGAAGGTAGTTGCATTTACATGTAGAAGCAATGCCTTCTCTTGTCTAAACAGCACTGACAACACATAGGACTGGATTTAGGAACAGCCTCATTGAACCTACAGAAATAGAGTGGTCAATCAGGTTAAATAAACTTATTTTGTGAAATAATAGAGCAGAACATGTGAGATCACTACACAGAACTGAAAGACTCATGGAAAATCTGATTTCCACTTGTGGTTCCCAGAAGCATTCCTTATAATTTCTTTTATTATGCTTTTTCTTAACAAAATATTATTTGCATTTAATTAGTCAATTAAAAGCCATTCAGAGTAATTCAAAACTCAGCAATACTATTCAGGATTCGAAAAGTATATCCTTTAGTCTCAGACTTGCTTGTAAATTCTTCTCTACCATCACCTACCTGAATACTGAGGTCAGCACATCAATGACTTCTTTTATATAGATTAGACAAACATATGCATCCTAGAAAAAGTAAAAATTAGTCCAAAAGCTGCCATGCAGAAGTTGCATGGATTGCTGCATAGCTGAGAACAACACACAGGCAACAGCTGGAGCAAGACAAAGGCAGTTCCAGATTTTGGTACAACCTCACAGTGACCGTGTGTCCCTTCCCTGCACAGCTGAGACACTGCAGTGATGTTTACTCTGCAGCCATTACCAGCATTGGGCTAAACTGCTCTGAGTATTTCCCCATTTTTTTGAAGCTGGCAGCTCCTTATTTTATTTGAAAATATGCCAGAACCACTTACTGCAAGAGAAAGGGAAAATTTAACTGATAGTAATGAAAACCCCATAGAATATGCCTAAGAATTTACCAAGAAGCTTTCAAGAAAAAACCCCAAACTAACAAAAAGCCAACAACTTCGTAAGTTGGGTAATAAATAATTGGAAGCTTCACAGAAAGCTGGAGAAATTGATTTGCTTGGCTTTAGTTAAAAGCTTTACTTTAGTTCCTTTTTTACTGCCTTTGGAGGTCACTGGTTGGAAAAAAAATGTAGTGGTCAAAGAATTCTTTTTCTGCTTAAAATATGCAATGGTAACTTCAGTTTTCTAAGGGCTTGGGGTGTCTCCCTGTTTTCCCCAGCTGGCTGCCTCTTTTCCTTGGTCCACCTAATAGGAAATTCCAGTGTAACGCAGTACACAGCTTCACCTCTCAACCTCTCCTGCAGTACCTGGTTCTGGAGTACCAGAAATAACATGAGAAAGGGAGTTCAAAGTGCACTCCTGGGACTTGGACACCGATGACTGCTGTGCTGCTGACGCTTGGGTACTTCTGCAAACCCAAACTCCAAACCTGATGCATTCATATGAGAATATGTATTTTTATGAAAAATACCTTTACACCATAAAATTACAGAAGTAAAACTGGTAACTCTTTAAAATCTCTCAAAAAATAAAATTATCATATTGCTGATAGGGGGAAGCTGTGTCATTTGTAATGCCCAAATATCCAAAGTTTGGTAATATTGCAAGCAACATTAAAAGTTCAAGTAAGTTTTTTTAAACAAAAGAGAGTTATACAGAAAAACATACTAGTAGGCTATTCCCACCTATAGCAACCAGAAAATCCTTCTTAATAGAATCTAGCTATTCAATTATTAAATTATTCCAGCTTGTTCCATGAATACACTTCTTTCTGTCTAGTGGAATTCTACACAATGAACCTTGCAGTGTCAAACAGCCATTGAAAATAAGCTTATTTTGCTTTTTTTTCTGGTACATATTGCAATGTTTATGTTTAAATTCACGACTATAATAGCTGCTAGACATTTGTGTTCACCTCACAATTCAATTTAGTTAAACAGCAGGAGAACTCAATGCAACAACAGGGAAGAGTAAGCAGATTTCAAAAAACCAGAAGGGCACGACTTCACAGCATGTGAAAGGTCATTCTGCCATGGAAGGTTTGAAACAAAACAAAGCAAAACCAGCAAAATGAAAGAGCTCTGGAATGAGAGCTGCAAAGGCCATCAGTCCACACAGCTTCACTCACACAGATGCTTAAACAAATTACGACTTGATCCATATGAGGCATTCAGTGACTCTACTCTTGTCATCTTCCAATGGATATGGAGCTTTGAGGAAACCAGAAACATTTACTGCCGCTTGTTCCTGGCCCACAGAATGAATATGTTTGGTAGACACAAGCTGTGAGTATGAGCCCATTGATTTCAAACTCTACCAGCATATTTTTACTTCAGGAGAGAAAATTCAGATGTGCACAGCACAGGCTGAAACGCAGAAGCTATTCTTCCAATAAAAGCCTGGAAATGTCTATATAGAGCTGAAAATCTTGGCTGACACTGATACTTATCTGTGGGCTCTCCTTAAAAATAGCAACTCCAAAAGAAGAGGGAGAAGGCAGATTACAGGACATGGATCAGAAAGCACGACTTAAATTTGAGTTTGTGTACTTCTCCCAGATTTACATTGGACCTGGTCTGATCTCAAGCATGAAATTCCTTAAATATTTGAAGAAGCTGTTGCAGTTGATTTTCCTCTCAGAAAGAGAAGGTCAGAGGAGATATTAACTGCAGATGTAAGGCCCAGAACTTCTCCATTCTAATGCCCATGTTGGCAATTGCTATTCCTTGTAGCTAATTTAACAGTATTTCTTCTTGTAAGATTACAAGTGAATTGAGCAATGTGAAAGTAAAAGCACAGAACACATGCTAATTATTATTCTGCTATCTTTTAACAACATACTGCAATGTTAATAGGAGACAGAACAATTCTGACAATGTTTTTAAGAAAACCCTCACAATTATGCAAATTTTCTGTAGTTAAGGCTTGGCAGATCAAAGAACCTTAAAATGAATTAGATAAGGACAGCCATATAGGCCTTCTTATTTTACTCTTTGCACAAATATTGCCTACATGAAAGATGCCGTAACTCACAACTAAAGTCCTGCAGAATTTAGGAGATCAGAAGCAGCGTGGGGGCCATGGCTCTGAGTACTTCATGATTTACTTAAGCCCAGGGCTGGGGGGATAACTTCAGGTGACCACTTGCAGTGGTCCAGCCAACAACTGTTCCCCCATTGAGAGCAGCCATACAGGCAATAAATAACAGCAGCTAACTTTGGAGGGGAACATGAAAAGGGAATGGTGAGTTTTGTTTTCATCAAAAAAAGAGCTATGTTTTTACTCATGTTACATCTTGGGAAAGGGATTAATCCTTTTAAAATGTTGATTAGCTCTTTACTCCTTTCAGATAATTAAAAGCTTCAAATATGGATTATCCTGTAATATATAAGGAAGGCAAGTAAGATGATGAAAATTAGTTTTAAAATAGCATATTGATGCTAAATAAAGAAAAGCTTAATGTGGAAAAGATGTTTTGTAGGTTTATACATGTCCCAAAAATGCCATGTGGGTTTGGGTACTGCCTACCAGTACACATAAGAAGTATTGACTGATGATTTCTTGATAGTCAAATAGAAGAGGATTGTGATGTAATGGGCTGTTTTTCAAGACAACAACCTGTAGGCCAGTAATTCTAGTTAGAACATTTACTGATTCTTACACATAACATTTGCAAGAGAAGAAAATCTAGCTACAAACTTAATGTAATACCCTCAGAAAACATGACTTTGAAAAGTTCTTGCAGGAATTATACAGACTCAAAAAAATCTATTAACTTATTAGTGTTGAGAAACTGATCAAAGACAGCATTAGAAAATTCCCTGTAGCAATACTGCTACAGGGGTCATAAATGCACTTGGAATTCATTACTGTTATTTCATAATGTCAGAACAGAAAAGGAAATTCATCATGCCTGGACTCTGTTAGGTTTTTATTATTGTAAATATGGTAGCTGTGAAGGGAATATAGCAGTATTAAATCACATTTGATAACTCTTTCTTAGAGTAAATTGTAAAAACACCGCATTTCTAGAAGAACTGCCCTCCCCTAAACCCAAACAAACAAACAACAAAGCCACAACCAACCGAACTCAGCAAACCCTAAAAAAAGAAAGTTTAAGAAAAATGCATTTGCTTTTGTTCTTGGAAGAGAGAAAAAAACCAGGAAAATGAAACATGAAGTAGGTCCACATTTCAAGCTAGTTTTATTCCACACATTTGTAAGATATGAGCATTGTTCCGTGACACAGAGGAACAAAAATATCTTTATTTAAGCATGTACAAGTACAGAACTGCTAGGGTATCAAGATACGTTTTTGTAACTCTCTGGTTTGTATTTCAGGACATCTTCTTTCTCTTTAATTTTTCTCAGATGGAATTAACAGTCCTGAGCACACTATTTATGGTGAGAGCATTGCCAGTGATTCAGATTGACTCAGGACCATAACACGCTGGCATTTCCCCCCCTGAATTATTGCTTTTATGTAAGTTAGTGTCATACAGAATACTGTCTTCCCAGTCAACTACTGGAATGGTTTTTTTTAAAATCTGAGTCTAAGTTGAAATGAGACTGGAGTGACAGATGCAGATAACTGCACTTACAGACCTCATACTCTGATCATGCTCAGCTTTTGAGTTTGGGATTTTTTGCCTAAGCAAGAAGTGAGTCCATTATAGTCCTAAGATTAACAGTCATAAATGAGACTAATAAAGCACTTAGTACAGTCTCCTGTGTTTTCTAGGAGCCACTAGTACACACTTAGGAAGGCAGCATAAACCCCAGGATATTCTAACATCAGGCACTGCTTGGACCATGGCCTAATGGATCATTCTCTCTTTGGCTGCTTTGTTTTTGGATTCCTGCAAACTGTGGCACCTGCACCATCTCAGGCCATTAAACCTTTAGTTACAATACAAGTTGCACCAGGCACTTCCTCCCTTGATTTTGACCCTGTTACCTAATGATTGATATCCTGTAGTTCCTGTATCACCTGAAAGGACACAGGCATTTCCTCTCCAGCTTCCTCAGGCTACTCAGGATTTGATTTTGTTAGCTGCCAGCTGAAGTGAACAACTCCAGACAAATACATCCTGTGTGTACTGAATATTATCCTGATCCTTTGTCATCTGCCTACTAGGATTGTATTTAGGTATTTGTATTTCAAGACCACTGCTGTCTCTTAATACATAATTGCTTTGGAAGCAATTAGAAGCTTATGCTATTTCACAAACTGATGATATTTTACCCAACAATTTTTCAGATACAGCCAACTGTTCAAACCCAATTGGCACAGGACAAATGAAAAAATAATGCAATTGCAATGTTTGTAATGAAAATGCAATCTGTAAAGAAGGAAGAGAACGTTGGGGGGTTTGGCACTGTAAACTGAAGGCACCACTGAAACCATTCCCATTTCCCTTTGTCACCTTTCCAACTCTTCAGGTTGCTGAGAAGCACATACACAGACAGACTGCCTTGGGTATTCTCACAGTGAGTTTCTCTTACCTGACCCATTTTTCAGGTACCCATTTGCATCTACAGTGGTGTACATGATGTAAGGACCAGGCTGATTAACTCCAAAGGGCTGCAAGGGATAAAAACCAAAGAAAAAGGCAGGCAAAATTTTAGGAACAGACAAAGCTATAGTAACTAAACTGAAGAAAACAGTTTTTACATTAATAATTTATTTTTTATATTTTAACTTCAGAATCTTGCAACTGTTTTGGTCATAGCATTATGTGGAAATCAGTTTTCAAAATCAGGGTAATCAGTTAGCTAAGTAATGTTTAGTTTCCCATGAAGAAAGCAATACTATTCAGTCCTCTGGAAAAAGGACTTGGAAGCTACAAGTAAAATAAAAAAGCCCTAAAAATTCAAAGAAATAACCGCATGTTCTGAAAAAGCAGAACTCATTTGATACTGAGAGAATGCACTATCTTGATGGTATTTCTGAATTGAAAAATACTACACAAATTCCATCTCTTTTGTCCTTATTTAGTGGTGTTTCATTTAATTCATGAAAGTGAACAGTTACATGTTGAGTATTGGTATCTAATTTAAGCAAATTTTCTTGAGGAAGAAAATGTACATAAACATCAATATACAGTCATGAGGAAAAATCAAACAAACAAACATCCAAGGAAGTTGTGCATTACTGAGTGATGAACCATAACAAATGCACCTAAATTAGAAGGGGTGGGGAAGGGAAAGGATGAGACACAACTACAAGAATAGATTTTAAAGGAATTTTTCGGGTTTTTTTTCCTAGTGCTGAATTCAAGCTGATATTAGGGCATCAAATCCAGTAGAGAGCTTTCAAGCAAGTTACAGACGGAACACTGAAAGAGATGATGACGTTTCACACCATGCCTCAAAAAATAGTAAGTTTAAACCACAAGAGTAAGTGATAATGATGACAGATGAGATCAAAGCTTGAAAATAATAACTGATTAGAACGAAAAGTAAGGAGACCACAAAGGTGATGCTAATGCACATCTATGAAAGATGAGTGAATAAGGTGAAATTTAATTTTTTTTTTTGTGCCACATAGCTGTACTCTGGCATAATGTACCTTATGTTACTTTCTGACAGAGAACTCCCATTACAATGGAGGCAATAGTGTTTCAGTGATCTTGATAATGAAATGTTCACCAACATCTGCTGTGAAGATTTGCTTTTTAAACCCTCGATTTTTGTAATTAAGTTAATGATACTATCAAACCTCATTATTTTATAACAGAAATTAAACCCCATGTCTCAAAATAGGCTTGAAGCAAAGGTTAGCCCCATTTGAAGCAGTTTTTCTATTTTCAAATTAAAATTAAATGTGAAATTTTTGCAGAGCTAAAGTGCTACTGCTACCTCTGATTCCTCTAAGTTCCTCTCTCAGGCCAACTTTCACGGTGAACATTGCTAAACGATTTGCTAATTGGCAGTTTGGTGAGTGCAGGATCTCTGGAGACAAATACAATAATCTAAACAGAAAACAGCACATGTGTATGGAGCTGTCTGTGGAATCATCAGAGCCCAGTGCACTTCCTTCCTTGGCTGTGCCCACTGCTGGAGTCGAGCCAGAAGTGGCTCCATGGCTGGATCTGCCTCACAGCCAGTTTTGCCTGGACTTTCTAAGTACCCACTAAGACTTGCCACAATTCACAGTTTGGGCACCCAAGTTCCTCTTGCCTCTGGTATATCCCAGTCCCCAGGGCCAGGTACCAAAGCAGCCCAATCACTCAGTTGATTCCAGCTCTGAGCAGCAGCTGCCCAGAGTTATGGGTCTCACAGAAGGAGAAGTTGGCCAGTCATGATTGGATTATGCAATCTTCCAGTCAATAACTCTTTTAATATGTTGAGAGCTTTTGGTATAATTAGACTTCAGCTTGTTTGAAGCTAAATACTAAACAAAGGCATAGTTACACTTACCGTTATTTTCCGAGGACAGTCATTGGAACAGAGGCCGCTGAGAACTGCAAGAACAAAAAGTGAGCTTGTTGTGCTTATGTTCACAAACCATCTTGGAAGCACCACCTTTGAAATCTGGTGAAGTCTAGTGATAGGGTCAAGGAGCCATTAAAACACAAAGAAAATTAAATATCTTCTTTGTGATTTATGTTAATGTATAACATTTCTTAATCTGTTGGAAGCATACTTGGCAGAAATGCATCAGTCACTCTTTTATCCCACCTCACTGGTTAACCAGCTGCAAAAGCACAGATTTGCCAGTTAGGAAAATTCCTAATTAAAACATTTTTAAAATAGTGAACTAAACATTTTATTCATTATTCTTCATTTCTAACCATTTAAAACACTGGCAGAGATTCAGCTTTACTGTTTTAATTGATAAAAAGATGAAGGTTTTTCCTTCCATACAAGGCATCATTTTGGAACTTGATTTAAAGCAATTCACAAAAGCTGTAACAAACAAAAAAAATCCCATTACCCACTTACTCTATTAATTCCAAAGTATTATAAGCAGATGTATATAATGCTAATTAATATCTAAAGCCCGTGACAGTTGTTCCAATTACTTGTTTAAAACTTACTAGTTTGAAAAATCAGTTACATTCAGAAATCTTTGTTAAAATCCTAAACGAGGGACAGTGAACGAGTGAAAGCCATCTGTTCATTTGGCCAGGACATCCTGTCACACTGAGTATTAGAACAAAACAACAAAACCCACACACATACAATAATCTAAGGTCCATTCTGATGCAAAATTTGGACTTCTAATGACAACAGTTTGGTTGAGCAGCAGGTCAGTAATGGCTATGGGCAGAGGAAAGGATACACACCAGGTACTGAAGCCAGGCAAAAAACATTACTTCTCCATGAATTATGGTATCCCAAAGCAAGTGCAGCAGACAGAAAATGAAGATTTGGACCAGATTTAAGGGCAGGCTCCCTTACCAACCAGGAGTTTTTAAAAGCATTTTCCATCTTCTTTAAGGGTGTATAGAGTTAAGGGCACAAAACGTTTGGGACTAGGGAAATACCAAAAGGCACATATAAGATGTTCACAGTGCGATTAGAAATCATTCCCTACGTGAGCCAGGAATGGCACTGCTCTAGTCAAGGAATTTTTCTAATAATTTCTGTGTGAGTATTAACAACTGCCAGGATTCCTAAATTATCATTCTTCGCTTGTGATTTCAAAATGTTGAAATTTCTAAATACAGTAAGATCTAATATTTCATATGGTCCAACCCCCCCCAAAATCTGGACAGTTAAGACAAACATGTGGCAAAGCAGAATTTGAAGACTATATGTATCTATGATCAGACTTTTAAAGCTATAAGCTTATTTTATCTGTAACACACAGGTGAGTATGCAAAGGGAACCAACTCTTCCCATTTTGATGCAAAAGGGCCCACTGAAATTGGCTGTTTAGTTTCACTCCTGGAACAAATTACCTGACCAAGTACATTTGACATCAGTTATAATGAGCAAAGCTGTTCTCATTGTCCATATGCCAAATAAGTGAACACAATGCATTTAATGATACACTAACTCACACAAAGCACATTTTGTTAGAAATACCTTCCCCTGTATCACAGTAAAAATATTTTTAGACACTCATTAATTCCCATTTCCTGAGGTTTCTATGCAAAAATACTCACACCCTAAAAAGGGTGCTAAAAAAAGGCTTGCCCCAGTTTTTAAGATAGATTTACACAGAGTGAATCAAAAAGCATGTTGCAAGTTACTCCCTTCCCCATTAAAAAAATCACACAATTAAAATTCTGATATGGCTTTGTGAAGTGTAAGATTTTTCCAGAGGATTTTCTGCATGCTTTTGTGAATTACACTACAGGTACATGGTATTATTTAAAAGAAGGTTTCCATCAACATGATAAATTATTAAACACTATCATGATGAGAACAGAGCTCAGGCTGTGGACAAAGTAATAATTGCATCAGCCCCCAGCAGTAGCTGCAGTTCCATTCTCTTATGGTGTGCAGAATGTGTGCTTTAGAGGATTGGATGCATTTAAATAACTTGAAGGCACACACAGTTTTTGAAGGTGAACCTCTAGTTGTTGCTACTGAGGTTTGTCTTCACTCCCTTACAGTCTCATTTTTCACTGGTGCTCAAAAAGTCAAAGAAGACAGACAAGCAATGAGCTCAAAGCTCAACACCTCTGCAGCTGAAGAGCACAGTAGGGCATGCAGTTTAAAAACCTAATTATGAACATCCTAATCTAACTCAAGCCTTTTAAACCAACTCTCAGTAATTCACAAACCCTTGCCATGTTCATGGCTGCTCTGTGCTCTCAGGGTAAGATTTGTGCCCCGTGGTTTTGGGCTGGAAACACAGAACTGACTCCCACAGGGGTGCAAAGTGACCCTCAGAACAGACCATGCAGTGTAAGCAAAACACACCACGCCAGGAGCCCCTGAAATGAAACCAGCCTGTTTTGAAGGCGATTCTGCATCATCCCCACATGACACAAACACACCAACTCCAGCAAAGCAGCCTCGATATGGCAGAGGTACAGAACTTTACCAAAACGTTTTCATATGCAAAGGCTCAAATATTCACATTCTTCTCAACATCCCATTTTGATTACATGTTGATAACTTACCAATAACTTTAACAAAATAGGCATCTGCTTCAAAGTTATTTTTCAATGTATGGATAGCAAAGTCCTTGTTGGAGTAGCCTTTGCTTAGCACAATGATATCCAGGATTCCCTAGAGGAAAAAAATCCCAAGTTTACATTAGAATGCTTATTTACTCTTGAAAAAAAATGCTGTGCAGCAAACTTCACACCTTCACTATTTATTTGAATATCTTTCAAACATTATGAATATAATCCTAACCAATTTGGGGCAGAGAGGGCCATCCACAGCTAAGCAGGACAATCCAAGGCTGCACAGCCAAGGTTTGTGCAGGGCACAGGGACAGGCACAGCCACCCCCAGACCCTGTTTGCTGGGGTGAGGAGCTGCACTTACATCCTCATAGATGTCAAAGAAGGTCGCTACCACGGCGTCTTTGATCTGATTGAGATCCGAGAGCTCCCAGAACACCTTGAACATGCGCCGCACGCTCTTGCAGCTCACGTTGTTGCACGGGACATTTTCTAGTAAAAATGCTTGCTGATTGCTGTAAAACATATATAAAAATGCATAAACTGACTTACTTGAGATAAAGTGTAAATTACAGAAATTTAAAAAATATTGTAGTGAAACAGTTTAAGTGCTCTGGAGTTTAATGTAATAAATACAAAGCTAGCAGCCACTGGGTGCTTGAAAAATCCATAAGTACTTATGTGAACTTTACAGACAATTACAATCATTGTCATGACTGACTTAAAACAATGAATACATTAAATGAAAATGGATCCAAATCAACAGGAATAACTTAATTAACCATCCAGTCAAGGACTGAACATATCCTTACTTTATTCTGAAAAAAGCACAAGTGAACTTATCTGCCATTTTCCTTAACCCCCTTCAGAGTCCTTCAGCCTAAATACTATTTAAAACGTGTCCACGCTCTGCCATTATTTCATGACAGCTTTTCCCCACCCCAGCTCCATTAATACTTTTTCTTACACACTGCATGTTTTAAGTAAATTTAATATTAAATCAAATCTCTATTTGTATGTTTTCCACTGTTTCAAGCAAAATATAAAACACAAACCCCAACCTGGAAGTGCAGTAAAAATAGGGCAAGACAAACGAAATTGGGCACTTGCTGGCATGTAACACAAAGACAGGCTGCAATACTAAACAAGAAACACAGAAACCAAGCTGAGTACCAGGGCTAGTGTAGAAAAATCTCCCTTCTAAAGAATACCAAAAAGGTGCCTGTGGGTCACTGGGAGACCCACTGGGTTCCCACTCTCCCTGATAATGTATCAGTAGTGCTTCTGGAACTGGGAAAACCTCACACTTTGCTAGCCTGAGTCCAACTCTTCAGGCAGGTTTGTAACCTGGGAGCCTGCTAGAATCCTTCACTGCCTCGGCAATGGAAACAGATGAAGTTTCCTCCTCTCCTTCTGGGGGGCAGAGCCAGGAGCCAGAGCAGTGTTCTGTAAAGGCAGCTCAGCTGTCAGAGCCCAGGGCAACAGCCAGAACCACGTCCTCAGTGTGACCCTGAACACGCTGCTGGCTGCGTGGGGACAGAGAGGTGCTTTCTGTGTCTCAGCAGCATCCAGGATGCACAGGCACACACAGGCACTTCTCCTTAGGCAAACCACTGAATTAACCTATGGCCAAAAGGAAATGAGGTCATCTGCAATATTTACTGTGTTGCATTATCTGTATCTGAGAACTCAGAATCACAACTTGAAATTCTTAGGTGCTCACATTCATTTAATGTATTACCTAAGTATCGTATCAGAATAGCCAACTACAAGGTAAGGTGACAAGCTGAGCTAAGCAGATTGTTTCAATTTCTCTTCTTCCTCATCTCAACACAGCTTTTTAAAAATGGGACAAACTTTTACAAAGACTCTTTCACTTCAGATTTTTTTAAATTGTCAGAAATTACTTAGACAATAATTATTTAAAAGACAAAAGACTGTAAGGTTTGCATTATACTCTGCACACTGATCAAGTCTAAACTAGAAGCCTTGTGAATGGATAGACACAAGAATTTTATTTACTACAGGAACCTTTTTTATTTTCTTTCCTTGCAACCTGGAAAAAAGGAAAACATTAATCAAAGTGCCACTGAGTATGGAAATGCCACTTTCCTTCACCCTTCTGTATCTACAAGAGAAACATAAGACAAACAGCAGGAAGAAAAAAGCAATCTCAAACCCTAAACAGATGCTGAAAACCCAAGAAGTGCACTGTGGGAGAGCTCTCTTGTAGAGGAAATGAATTAATTCATAGATGTTGCATGCCCTGTCCCATGTGCTGCATCTCAGCCTGGGAGGAGGAAACGTTGCTGTGCAGGCCACGCTGCAGCAACAGGGAGCTGCAGGCCCTGACTGCCTGCAGAGGGGAGAGATCCAGCTGTTCTCTGCCTCCCCAGCTGCTCAGGTCGTTCCTGGCAGACATCTGGATTTGCCCTGGGAGCTGACAGTTGAATCCTTACATGATTTAGGCCTGTCATACAAAAGCAGCTCTAGAATCCAAGTATCTAGTTCCATGTTTCATTTCTGCTACATATTATAATAAATAAGTCCAAGCTTATGACCTTCCTATTATTTTGAACCAAATTTTGAAGATTTCTCATCAGAAAGAATCTCCCTGTAACAAAGATAATCATCTGCATCCTTAAAATGACAAAGCAATGTCCTTGAAAGCCTATAAAGACAGACACTTCAGTAATGGTAAAACCTAAAAAATCAATGCTAAAGTGCTCTACAAATGTGTAACAGTCAATACCAAACAATTCAGCTTCAATGCTGCAAGAGACAGAGAACAAGAACTCTGAACTAAAACCAGCCTATTGCCCTTAACATGCCATTTGCAGCACTTCAAATATTGAGCTATATGCACCAATACACAGCTGCAGCTAAATCATGTATTACTGAAGTAACTTTATTCCAAAGTATATTATATGCCAATTTGGAACCTTCTGACCAAAGTCATCTGTGCAGGAAAAATAGATTTAATATGGCTGAATAACTACAAGCAAGGCTTAACACCAAAAAAGACTGAAGACTTATCTCAGTTTTATTTTAACATATTCCTCTGCAATTAGAATTAAATATTTACTGCTAATTTCATACATCTCTCATGCTGTCAGTTTTAGGCTAGCTCATTTACAGTAATACCAGGGACATCTAAATTATGAGTTTCTTACTCCAGACATTCAGAATAATTGAATTTGCCTCTGGTTTTTTAGATTTGCTCAATTACAAGGTGCTCATCAATCCTTCATTTAAAAGAAGTCCTCTAGCCAACCTTCCTTTTGACAAGTGACAACTAAAAATGATTTAGGAAGAGATAACTTGGTCAAATAAGTCCTTCCATATAAAGGATTAATGCATATACATTAATTTAAAACTGAGCATGAACACCCAGAAAACTTTCTGGAAGTCTATCATACTAACAAGTTTTTTACTCAACATTCCATATCCAGCTGTTTATCTCCAAATTTCAGTCTTTACTGCTATCACCAGCATCAGAGATAAAGTATTGCCAACCTGACCAGTGAAAAACATTCTCTTTGAATAAAAATGGATTTGAAAGACTTAGATTACCTATTTGCAATGCAAGATGCCAATTACTAGCATCTAATTGGGAACAATTGTTACACAAAATTCGTTTCATCTAATTAGATGGGAGAAAGATAAATGTTTATAAACTGACATGCAGTACTTACACTTCCAATGTCACCAGAGTCAATTTAAAATCAGCATGTGAAAAAATGAATTCATTTAGGTAAGACAGGAGGTATAGCTGAACCAATTACTAACTACTGATAAAATCCCTTCACCTATTATTATTCTAGATACACACACAATTTGTAATACAGAATTCACATATGTATCTAGCCTGAAGAAAAAACCTGTGGACTTGAATTCTAATATGCAGGTTTCTAACTCAAGTCAAAAGTTAAAAGAATTCAGGCTGAACAGATAAATATGTGAGGATCTACAGTGCATTTAGCACCTTCACCTGTTGGAATGTACTGAGTCTTAATAAAGGCTCAAAAGGTTCAACCTCGCACAACACCTGCAACCACAAGTGAGATTCCTTTTTGTTGTTTCTGGTAAGGAATGTCTCCACACTGTCAGAATATTACACACTATAATTTGAAATCAAAGGGTTATGGCAGGAGATGAAACAGCAGAGTCTTATAACAGTTCTGACAATACTTGAAGCTACTGACCATTTCCCAGGCGTGCCCACTGGGCAGCAGTAAACCAACCTTACACTCAACTATGGTATCTGTATTTCAGTCTTTTGTAGGGATTTGTAAGGATTTGATCTGAAAGTACTTTCCTGAATCGTGATGGAAGCATATAATTGATTTTAATCCTTTTCTTCCATTTTTATGTATTGGTATACTTTCAGATGAACAAAATTGTTTCTGCCTGCTTTAATTTCTTTACGTTACAGGCAGCAAGTAGAAACCAGGCTTCCTAAATGATAGCACAGATTGAGGTCAAGAGTTTACAAAAATGCTTTTATCATTTAATCACAGTAATCAATCACTGAAATTAGATCTGTAGATGTAGCATGAAAGGCTTCAGAGAAAGAAATAAACAGCTTGATCCAAAAGTGTTTAAAATCGATTAAATAAGGTTTTCATTTGAATTTGCTCTAATTTAAGGACAGCTTTTAATTTAATTCCCACACTGTTTTAATTCTCTCCAATCAGTGACCCAGTTACACATTTTACAAGGAAGTATTTCCTTAAGTCTCTCAGAACCAATGAATTAGTAGTGAATGTGACATTTCATAGTGAGTGCAAAATAAAGGTGACTTTCGTTCCCGTCCCAAACTACAGAGTATGTTTCTGTTACTTTTCTACAAATACTAGATATATACAATGTTAACATGCAATGTATTTCTTGATTATTAGGTTACTTACTCTGTTTTTGCCAGAATTCCTCAGTTTTCTGAACCTCCCTTTCAATAGCTTGTCACATCATCTGCCAGTACCTTCAGTCCTTATGCCTTACTGTGTCACTCAACTTCGACGTCGAGTTTAAAAATAATTTTGAATGCACTCAGTTGAATAAGCAAACAAATTCAGAAGCAAGGAGAATAAAAGTGTATCACAGTAGTTCATTGCAACAAGGCATAGGTAACTTCTGGGCTTCTACAGGAGTAACTATTTACAAACGCTTTAATGATTTTACCTGACATTACATTGCTGTAAATTATACACCAGCCAGAGGATAAAGACTCCTAAGACTCTTAAAACAGCTTCAAGTACATTTACAAACTCCATAAAGCTTCCTGCAGCCCTTCTGAAGTGCACCAGCTATCAGGATACACGATAGTACAGCTCAAAACACACGATTTTTTGTTTAAGCAAAAAGCAAAAGCAAAGACAGCAACTTTACAGCTCCCATGTCATTGTGTTCCTTTGGCAAAGAGAAGGCTGGTTCTGGTTTGCTCTCTACACTGTCTGCAGTCTTTATTCAATGACTGCTGAACAGAAGATGCAAAGTCCCAGCTGAGGAAAGTCAGGAGTGAAACACCTGACGTGCAGGGCCTGAGTGCTTTAACTTTGCCTGGCAAGTTCTGGGCAGTAACAGCATCACCTCCTTCTCGTCTGCCGTGTCTGAATAGAAACAGCTGCTCTGCTGTTATTTTAAGGTTTAGAGGTACAGACAGAGCTCAGCTGCTCACAGCCTTGTCATGAATCACATCATGTAGGCTGAATACATGCACGCTACTCTTCAAACTGGGTCATTTTTAGGTGTGTGTCACTATCTGAAGAACTCTAACACAAAAATGTCAGTGGGTGACTCATGTTTAGGCAACCACTAGAAGACCTGAATTGACTTCTTGGACATCAGCACCAAATGCTCCTACTTTCTGAAGCATCCAAGTGAGCTCCTCACTTGTTTTCCTTATTGAGTATTCATCCAAACTATGAACCTGCACCCAAGCTCATCCAAAAAACCACACAGAGGAAGATAACAAATACATTTGTATGAGAGACTTATTCTGCTTTGTAATGCATTAGTGCAAGTACTTGTCAAGTAAGGAAGAGATTAAGACTCCATAAAGCATGGGTTAAAATACCTTTTACAAGTGATGACATGAAGAAAAAGGGAGCAGCACAGATAATCTTCCATCTCTGCAGATGCTGGCAGAGTCAGTTGTGCAGCACAGACAGACTGCAGTCAGGCACAGCACACGCACATATCCTGTCTGTACTGAGGTTCACTGGCACCATGGTCTCTAGGGCTCTCTATTTTTCTCCAAAGTAAACAACTCTATTCATCATCCCTACTGTCAAGCAAAAGCATGTTCACATGCAAACATGCTGCTACACTTCAAGGTAAAGATAAGGACATGCCAGCAGCAGCATCCCCAGGTGAGAGCTGCCCACAGGCTGCTCCGCTCCGATCAGCCGGCCGAGTTTATCCGGCAGCACGTGCGGAACAGCTCGGGAACGCGCCTACTCGGGTCAGCTCTTACATGGATCACTGACTCCTCTGTGTACAACAGTCTCCCTGTGAGCATCCCCACGTGCCCTCTCCCACCTAGCACCAGATGGTAGCAGTAGAAAGTATTGGGAAAGCAAGCAATGAGGAAAAAATTTTTAAAAAAGGAGGATGAGAAAATCACATGGCAAAATTCAATATGAAGCGTTAGAAGTTTCTTTTTTGGGGGGGGTGGGTGTGTGTGTCATTTATTTTCAGTTAGACTTGAACAATATAAAAATCACTGGTAAATTCCTGGTTCTGAAAAAGGGCAAACCACTATTGCATTTTTCAGCAGAGTCACCAGTGAGTGCTCACTCCATGGGACAGCACAGAACGGGTTCCCCGGCTCTCAGCAGCCTGGTGTTACTAGTCAGCACTGACAGCCAAAGTCAGGAATTTACAGAAGATGATTTGGGAAAGGAAAGGGAGAGAATCAGCCCCTGAGCTCTGGGAGGAGTACCTAAAATGCTGCCTCATACTCCAGTCCCTGATGCAATTCCCCACCCAGAGCCCCAGTTTGAGCCTATACAATTATGCATTCTGAATGTGGCATGTAAATGAACACTTTTGTTCAAAGGGAAACACTTAGCAGAGATCAAAAATCTTGTTCACTTGATAAAATGGATGAGATGCACTAAAGTTAGTAATTTCTATGACTGATGATTGAACATAAATCTGATAGCTTTATTTCTAGGTTTGCATATACTCTACCTTCCAGAAGTGTTCTTTAGTATAGCAAGTGCATCTGGGTAGCCATCCATATTGTAATCTCCAATATGAAGTGTAATTGGAAATGAAATTTCTGTTGAAGATTTGTCATTTTGATATGGTACAAAGCCCCAGACAGTGTCTTTATTTCTGAAGTCTTGCAAGACTGGAATCCACTGTAAAATAAAACAAAAAAAGAACAGCTAGGTAAATAAATACATTTCATTTATTTAAGCAATGTAATTCTATTTAAAACAGCTGCCACTTCTTCACTTCATCAGGATTCTTAACCATTTACAAATAAGGATTATTTCCTAACTCTGTCACCAAATGAAAAAAATAATTTGAAGTAGTTTTTGTGCACGCAGTTACTCCAGAACAGGAAAATATAGTTAAGGTTATAAGAAAACAACCAGTATATGGGGACATTCACGAACACCTTAACTGAAATTCAGGCTTGCCTGGAATTTATATTAATCTTTAAGCATAGGTAAGCCCAAACCATCAAGGCCATGAGATCCTGAATCTCAGTTTTTCCCCTGGAATTGCAAGGCAATGCAATAGGCATCATAGCACTGGAGGATGGAGCCTCTTTAGATTTGTTGGCCAACACCAAATTGCTGGATTCTGTCAGTATGCTGCAGGATGGGATGGTCATTCAGAGGGGACCTAGAAAGGCAAGAACGGGCAAGCAGACACTCAGCTACAGACACCTGCACCAGGGAGTAAAGCCCTGCACTGGCACGGGCTGGGCAGTGCCCAGCTGGGTACCAGCTCTCCTGAGGCAGGGGAGAGTCCTGGTGAGCAGGAAGGTAAAGCTGGGCACAGCAGCTCAGGCAGCAAACCAGCTTTGCACCAGAGCTGCTGCCTGTGCTCCTGCTCATCAGGATGACCCAGGATTTCTCTTTATTCAGCACTTGTTCATCTGCATCTGGATTCGGTGTCCAGCTTTGTGCCCCACAGTTCAAGAAGGATTTGAGAATACTGAGTGTGTTCAGAGAAGGGTCAACAAGATAGTCAGGCCCTGAGGATTTCCTCAGAGGACAGGCTGAGGACATGGGGATTGTTTGAAGAACAGAAGATCTAGGCAGGATCTTGCAATGCCTGCAAGGAGCCAGCTGATGAGATGGAGCCAGGCTCTCTACTGTCATACATGGCAGAAGAGCAAGTAAAAATGGTCAGACTGACACAAGGGAGGTTCTGACTAAAGATAAACAACCAAATTAAACTACACACGAGGCCCTGAGAACTTGCAGGATCTTTCTCCTTGGGGGTTTTCAAAGTCTGACTGGACAACGCTCCAAACAACATGGTCTGAATTCAGTTTGTTTCTGCTTAAAGCAGGAGGCTGGATCTCCCAAGGTTCATTTCAGCTTGAACAATTCTATTATTCACGGATATTTAGAAGTTCAAGAGCTTTAATTCCCCTCCTATCTCCCCAGAAGCACCAGATACTGAACTGTTTGATAAGAAATTAAGATTAAAGTATCAAACTGAAAGTACAAAAGAAATGCAAAGTATAATTTCTCCAGGACAAGAAATAGAATGCATCTGCACTTACTTTCCAAAGTGCTGCAGCGGTGCTAAATAGGAATTTATCTTAATTAAAATCAAGGTAATTTTGCAAGTTAGCATAAAGCTGAAGTGCCAGGGTTAACATTTCAATGCTACAGAAAAAAATCAGTGTCATTTTAAAAGTCAGAAGTAATTTTATATTTCAACTGACAATGCCTTCAAAAGGACAGAGGGGTGCCATCTTAAAGGATCGCCATCACCAACATCAAAAGCACTTAACAGATCTTACATGTCTCTCACCCAAGCCTTGATGTAGCTATTTCAGGAACCAGAACGAGATCCATGACAGTTCATATCCTGCCATGGAACGACTCCCTCGCTAGCACAACCCAATAATCAACATTCCTGCCACATGGCAATCTTGTCTGACACTGACTGCTCCCTTGGGATGACAAACAAGCACAGGCAGTTTAGAGAAGCCCCCAAAACGTCTGCAGAAGTGCCCTGAGGTCGGTGTTGCGTGGATCCCAGGGACGGCTGAGAAGGCAGTGCCCATCTGGGCACACACCCAGCCCGTGCTGCCTGCCTACGCCCTGGCTTTGAACTGAATCATCATCTGCAGCACCTGCTGCAAACTCAAACCTGAAATGAAATACACCTGCACCCTCACACCCCACAACATGCACACGTCTAGTTAGTTATTCTCACTTGCTGAAGGTTTGGAAAAATCTAAGAAACAGAAAATAAGGAAAAGACTCTTAACCTGAGGGAAATTTTTCAAAGGGTTGGATTTCTTAGCACTTACTTGTCATGCAGAAGATAGATGAAACAATATTATTGCAAAATAGTCTAATTTTGAAAAACAGTGATTGAACTCAGAACCATGAAATATAATACAGCTTTTACTTTACACGGTATCGTTCACACAGTCATTGCAGTAAAATCCAATTATATCCATCATATACTTTCTAAATGTTCCCAGGTATGGTAACACTACCTTAAAGAGACCAAATTAAAAATGAATTTTTAGGCACAAATACAAATTTGTTTCTCTTTTTACTCTATTCAAAGTGATTCACAGAAGGCAATTTCACATTCCTAAGGTCTACAATGAGGTACAAAACAACAGGTGAGCAAAACATCACCTGTTGCTACCAAGCATCAGCACCACCGATGCACAGAGCAAACACATCCATGCTTCTGAAACAGCTGTGGGACTTCTCCTAAGAGCAGCTGTGTAACACTTCAAGAACATCAGCCTCGTTTGATGCATAACCAGATCACATTCCAGCACCAGATGTAACTTACTCTGACAGTTTAAATTGAGAGTAATCCACGCTTTTGGCAAAACTCCTTCTGTAGATTTCTATTACAAACTGCAGTATTGTGTCATGTAATGCAAGATTAATTGTTCGTGTGCCTCAGGACATATAGTTCAGTACAAAAGGCAAAAAAATGAAAATGTGTTTGTCAACAATATAAATCTCCTGCTTATTCTGTATTTGATAATCCAGACAATTACTTTAAGCTTCATGTTTCCTGTTACTATTTTAATAGAAAAACACTAAAACTAATTTTTTGATTTCTACGATAGAAATAGGTGGGTATAATGAGGACACATGAAGCTATTTTTTCCAGTTTTCTGATCATATGATTTCTCCTACACAGCTCAGATGAGAAAAGACAGAAAAGTTGAGTAAGTGCATTTTTAAAAGAAATTTTAAATGAACACATAAAATTCAGTCAGAAATCAGATTTACTTCTTCCTTTTCTGTTAAATTCCATCGCATAGCATCACTAATATCATTACTTAAAACATTTATATAGATATTTTGGATCCTTCAATTAATGATTTGTAGGCTAAAATAGGAAAATATTTTAGTGATTGCAAATTAATTTTTAAACTCTTCAAACATTTGTTTTTCAAGAAGTAGAAAAAAAGAATGCTTTCTTGCCCTGTGAAAACAGCATCATTTTCATTTTGAAAAAGATCTGGGGATTTGAGAAAAATGTTCAGCTCTTTGCAGTCACTGTAAGAGGGCTCATTTCTTACAAAGTCCACATTCTCCTATACATTAGGGAAGGCACTTCTCTTGCTCAAAAGCCTGTGAGCAGGTCTTTGAGCCCAAACTGTGGGATTAACACATCTCCATTTTTAAATTATGGCCACAAACCCACGAAGCACAAAACCCAGCACCAGCCAGCTGCCGCTTCCAGGCCACAGAACACAGGCAGGGAGCCAGCTACGAGTCACAAAGTTTGGAAATGGGTAGCCCATTCCTGGCCAATAAACTTTCTGGGAATGCCAAAGACGAGCATCAAGAGAGGGCTGGAAGAGCTGCCACAGCACCTGAAGTAGCACAAGTCCTTTCCCCGGGGCTCCCTCTCAGTCCCCACGCGCTGCAGTTCAGCTGCACACAAATAACTGGCAGGATTGCAACATGCATTAGGCTTTCAGTGGGTGCAATGGCCACCTGAATCCCTTACACAGCTGAGGAAATACTATACTTTACACCATTAACCTATGGTGTTCAAAGCCCAGAAGCTGACAATCCACAGCAGTGGTTCAGAACCATAGAAAAAAGTAACAAAAGCAGTAAAAGTCATGTTTTCAATGCTCACAGCCCCGTAGCTGCTTTCAGAAAGACAAGCAACCTAAAAATGATGAGAGGATCTTGTAGAATATGACATTTATGAGAACTACAGCAGCTGAATCCATTCCCCCCCTTTAAACTGTTACACAGGAATGAGGAAAATCTTCTGACACTGACTGACTGCAGCTGATATTCGGTGCTGTCACGTCCCTTTCTAGCTTAGAGAACGACACCACAAAGACCTGGGGTTTGCTGCAGGATGCACTGCTGTGTTCTACTTCAGACCTGCTAGATTTCCAAGAGGAATAAAGCTATAACCTTTCCATTGTACAGAGAAAGGTTATAAGAATCGTCGAGCCCACAAAGAAACTCTCAGATGAAGAGACTGAAATAATAGTGTTTGCCTCAGGAAACAAATGAAAAATCATACTGAATACTTGGCAAAATTAAAGAAAGATTAGTCATCTCTAAGAATATCACAGTATCTAGAGTTCCTACACTAAACAGCATCAAGGACTTTAAACCATTTCCCAGATTAGACTGTAGCTATTGCAGGTGAATGTAAAGAAGTCTGAGGTACCCTAACACCTGCCACAATCTGAAACAGCGTATAGGATTCCACTTGGATCTGACAGCAATTCTGCTGTTGCTATGGAAACATTCACATTCCTTTAAAACCTTAGGAGGTCTGTATCTCCTTAAGTCACTCGTGTGTATTTTGTTGGCCTTTACTTCTGCTCCACCATCCGAGAGAAGAAAATCAGACATTTCTGATACTTAACCCCCTGCAACCAACACTACATAAATTAAAACCTATGATGAAAGGTTATCCTTGAAACAATTCTCCTAGCTTGGCCTGGCTTTCCAGTAGCCATGCAGTTGGGCCAAAGACATGATGAGAAATATACTGACAGACAGGATCTTACTGGAGCAACTCCAAAGCCTGACATGCCATTGCCTGCCTCTCCTCAGCAGGAAGACACTGATACTTTTCATCGTTACAGAACAGAAAAGAGAAAAAGTTTCCAAAGAAAAAGCTCCATCACCTCCAGATGAGCACAAGAAAAGAGTATTCTAGACAAAATTCTTTAAAAAGGTTAGGCCAGAACAAGTCATTATTGCATGCCATTTGATACTGTCATTTTTAATTAAAGTCATTCTAAAAATAGGGAGGCAAAATTGCTTTAAAGTTTCTAGGTAAGTATAAATTCTTTTCAATACTTTTTTTTCTAGCAGGCTGAGAATCTGCTGGATTCTCTGCTGTTTAAAATTAAGTGATAATATTTAACTGCTAATTTTTATGTCAAAAGTCATTATCTTGGAAATTATCTTCAAATTGAAACTACACAGTAAAATTGCTAAATTGAGTAAACAATTTAAATACAGGTTTAAATATCTGATGTATTTATGACTAGATAGTTTACTCCTATCCAAAAAAATCAACTAATGAAGCAAGATAAAAACCGGCTGCATGCAATGTTACTTCAGAGCAGGCTACAATAACAGAGTCTACCTTGGAAAAATTCTGATATTATGCAAATTGACCCACACCTTCCTTTTGGGAACATATCCTGAGCAACAGCTACTGGAACTGATCCTCAAACCCCACTGCTCTCAGTGGTTTCAGCTGTTTGTGTGGGGTTCACTTCCTACAGCGAAACTCCTTTAATTTAGAGTATTTGTCTCAAATTTACTTGAGCAGCAAAACTCAAATGCAAGAGTAAGGAAATAACCAGAGCTGAAGTGCAGCTGTCCTTTGCCAAAGAGCACCCCAGCTGCTCCCCCATTCCAGCACGTGGCTGCAGCCTGAGTCCTCCCCGGAGCAGAAGCAATACAAGGATCCCAAACTGAGCATCCACTTGCTTTGTAGAAAGGCTCTGGCCCATAACTCAAACTCTGCTGTACCCCTGTGCATCCAGCAGTGCTACAATCTATTGTCCATTTTTTGTGTTCACAGGGGATGAATGTAAAAAAAAATCCAAACCAAAACAAGAAACCAGCAACCACAACCAACCAAACAGCGTGCACAGCAGAATGGGACTTCTGAGAACAGAGCTGCCAAGCTCAGAAGGCTAGAAGATATAAATTACCAAATTTAGAGTTATTCTTTCTTACTCTGCTGGCATGTTCCATCCCAGTCATTCCTCCTGCACTGACTGGGAGCTGTGTGCTTTCCTTTCCTACAGAGTGATTTTTCTCACTAGTAGGCTACAGCCTGTGTTCTATACATTTTGATTCTTTAAATGAGAAAATCTCCACTCTGAACTTGGGCTACAGACTGTAACAACTTCAGCAATAAATTCTGAATTATAGATCAGAGAGGGTACTACTTTTAGCACAAAATTAAACTTTCAATTTTTCAGTGAAGGAAGAATTGGTAATCCATAATATGGTTAGCAACATGTATGGCACACATTGTAATTTTCTCTGAGTATCCTACAGTGGGTTTTGCTGTCAGCTACAAGCACTTTAGATGTCACCTTGGCCTTTAGGTTCACATTGCTAAATATGAATTTAGTAAAACATTTATTAAGCCATCCAACAAACATCTGGTTAATTTACTGTATGTTGCAACTTTATTATAAATCAGGGCACTGTAAATACCTAAACCAGACGGTCACACATGTAAATAAATGAACATATAATAATCTATTCCATGAATTATAACCATGTCTCTGAAAGCCAGCAGTGTCATGACAAACGAACCTCCAACAGTTTAACAGAAACCCAGCCCTGAAGATACACAACTTAAAAAAGTGTTCTATACCACCTGGAAATTTACTTCATTAATAACAAGCAAAGTCAAAGTAGAAATTAGGGGTAAGAGGTGTGGGCTGGTTCAACCTGATGTATGTGTGTGTGTATATATATATTTTTACTCTAAAATAACTCCCTAAGTTAAACTAAACAAGCTCATCATTTGAATTAGATTTCTTTTCAACTCTTAACACAAACCTTGTTTTTCCTCTCATGCTGGGACAGTTATGGTGCTTCAAATATAGTGTTTTGCAATTAAGAAAGTGACTCCTCAGGAGCACCCATCATTCTCTTGAGTAGAATTATCTGTTATAAAGAATTCTAGGTTTGCAGCCTCTTCCACAAAACCCATATTTTTTCAGATAGGGAACACACGAGTCAATAAATAAGTAAATAAATAAAAGTCTCTTGTATTCCATAATTACAGGTTTTTAATTTTTTCCTGAAAAATTTCTATTTCATATAATTTCATAAAGCACAGTATTTTGCTTTGTCTTTGCTATTCCAAGTTCACATTACCTGATCCAATCCCAGCTTGGTTAGGTAGATGGCACTTCTTTGACATGTTTCATCTTCACAGACTGGTAATAAATGTTCACTTTGCCCATCCCCATCTGTCAAAGAGAAAAAAAGCCCGTCAGCTTTGTATCTGCAAAATCAGAAACCCTGTTTACACGAAATAATCAGCTGTGAATAATTTACTACTTTTTTAAATGTGAAAAATTACATGGGATAAACTAGACCTATTCAAAATCCTCAACCTAATAATCTAATTTGGGTCTTTTGTTTGAAGATTGCCTCTGCTAATGTATTTTTATCTTGACCCATAATATTGAGAAAATTTTAAATTTTACTGACATACTGAGGAGAGTCAGTCCTTAGTAATTTAATCAATCCCTGTGTTCAGTTGGGAAGAAAATTACCTTTATAACAAATCCACCATTACAAGTCCACCATAAAAACTTATTTAATTTCCTGAACTAGTTTTAAACTCTCGTGCTGTCAGCAAGACTTTAAGAAGAGTCATGAGTTCACATGTAATATCTTAATCTGTACTTAACACAAAAAACAACACTGGAGAGTTGATTAACACAATGGCTAATAAATCCCAGGCTTACAGAATTAGGTAAATTTGAGTAAATTACAGGTTTTCAAAAATGTTCTTTAAGCGCCTTTAATCCATGTATTTCCAAAGCCTTTAGCAGAATAATGACCTTTTAATATTTAAACAGGCAATGACTATTTGCATCTAGAGTTCTGACACGCAGAGCATATAGCGAGGACAAAAGCAATAATTTACTGTCCATTATCTACTCCAGGAGAAATCTCTGTGTTGCCATTCTGACCGTGCAGCCCTGCCCTCCTCCCAGGGGCCCGGCCAGCACTGGCAGCTCCCTGTCTGGGCTGGGGAGCAGAGCTGGAGGGGGAGTGGAACACGAGTGCCAGGAAGCAGCAGCAAGAACTGCTGCATCAAGAACCACGGCTGTGAGACCCCAACCACAACCAAACCTGGCTTGCCACAGAGATGGTGTCCCCAGCTCAGGCAGATTTCAGGGAATCCACTTTTCTGGACTATGAAATCAAAGCTCACAGTGTAATAAAAAAAATTCACCTTTTTAACTTGCCCCTTAAGCCCTTACAGTTCTGAGGAGCTGGGTATTTCATTAGAGATAAGCACAGTGTTCAGATTGAACACTGTAATAAAGAGGTCCTCATCTGGCATGCTAATTACTTGAATCATTTCCACTACTGGATTCTACATTGTATCTATCAAATATTGCAGGTTACAGCCACAAACATCCTCTCAGACTGGCTCCCTGACAGCTGCTCAGCTATCCCACAATAAATTACATTTTTACTGGTTTGATGTTTCAGGAGTGCAGCTTATGCACATGCTACAAAATGGATTTCTGTATGAACCACGCAGGTGCTCAGAGCACCAAGGGGCTTCAGGCCCACTTACTGCTTGGCTTTGCAGAAATCCAAACCAGCTCATTTAGGCAAGTGGATTTTGCAGAATTGCTTGATGAAATCTTCTTAGCTAATATGCAAAAACCAGATCACCTGCCCAAGTCACTGAACCCCTTACTCCTTTTCCAGTACAGTACTGGCCACAGCCTAGAGGTCCTGTCGTACTTTACCCGTACCCTAAGAAAGGCTTTCTCAGCCTGCCAACCTATACTTCTAGGAAGCTGAACCTCATTTGGGGGTGTGTTTACATCTCTATCTGTGCACAGCTACATTTTCTGGGTCCCTCCCTTATTTCATCAGGAAGTTGGGAGATGGAAAGGAGGGTTATAAGGGGAAGAGGAGTGATGAAAATATCAGACTTCCCCAAATATCTCCAAGTGATAAAGCCAAACTTTTAGTGGCTTCCTACATCCCATCTGCCTCATGAATTACTTTACCTCACCACCAAACCTCTCCCAAATCCTCATGGCAGCTCTCTTCCCAAGGATAGAGAAATTAGGACGTGAAGTAGCCTAGGTGATAGAAATCCAGTAAGTTCACATCCAAAGAGATGGGAAAGGGAATTCCCACTGAACAGAGAAACCAACATAGTAACTACTGAATCTGACAATCTGAAATCAGCACCAACTTCTGAAGGTGTTTTCCTTCTGCATCATTCAGGAACAGCAATTAAAACATGTCACTGTCTTGAATCTTTGCTTACATGAACTAGATTAAAATACTGTTGGACTACAGTTTTTTTCTAAACTTAAATGGAAGAAAGTGTTCAATTTGCAAATTATAAACCATGGGAATATTGAAGGGCTTGCTAAAATTGAATTAAGTTGCAGAGACACATGTTTTCTGAATACAAAATGTAAGTTAAGCCCTAATATTTTAATTGCATTTCTACAAAAGTTTTCGTCTGAAGTGATTTTAGAAGATTTTCAATAACACACAAGGACAAAGAACCACCTTCCTCTGTTTTAGAAAGGGACAAGGACAACCACGTTCTCATTTTAAATTATGCTACGGAGCAGAGAGGAATATAAAATATTTGATTCTACTTATACTGCAAACATTCATCTTGTTATGCCAATAACTCAGTTTGATAGTGTGGGCAGTTAATGTTGGGAGCAGAGCAGGACATTGATGAAAACACCCTCGTGGCTTTGAGGAACAACCAGTCCATAGGGCAGTAAGGACAGAACTGGCACATAATCAGACACGAAGCCATTACCTTACAGATGCAGGTGTTCTACATAAATTACAAGCTTAAGACTTGATTAGGAGCAAAGAATTAATAGAAGGGAAATATGCATCAAACAACAAGCCTTTGATCCTGCAAACTGAAAGTACTACAAAATAGATCCCATATTGGAAGGCCGGAGTTTCCTCACTTCCTTTGACCAGAAGATAAATGTCCATTTACACAGCTTCTTTTATAGGATCATGTTTGCAGTTGCAATTTCTCTTCAATTCTGTGCAACACATATTTAAGAATCCAGTAGTTAAAAAAATAAAGTTCAAGATAAGAGAAAAATCTGTTGAAAATTTACAGCACAGTTTTCAAAAAAAGATTTATTTTAAAAATAAATTTTGTCAAAAAACTTCTTGAAAACAAGATGAGAGGCCATTCTTAACCTCACATATCTCACATTATTGCTGTATCTACCTCACAAAAGCTTTTCAGACAGAGATTTCCATCCTAGGGATACTGGACTGGTTTGCTTGGATTTTGTTTGGTTGGTTTTTATTTTCCTCTTCTACACTCTGTGCTCAGCTGAATTTAAAGATCACAAAGATGAGATATAAAAACATTAATTCAGTATTTAGAGCAGACAGAACAAATGTGAAACTTAAAAGGCTTCAAGTAAAGCTCCAGCATTGAGAATGTAGCTGGAAATCGGACATCAGTGAAACAAGAATATCTTCCGAGTTGTAGCAAAATAGTTTAAGAAAACCCACAATTAGTCAAATACTGTATTACAGAAAAGCAGCAACCAAAAGAAGAAAAACCCAACATTCTTCATCTCCATCATAATATTGTATCTTATTTCTTCTCCAGCTTTTATTTCTAAAGCACATCTTACAATGCACAGATCCATCTTTTATAACCAGAAGTAAAATGTGTCCTGCATTTCTGAAGCTTTTTCAAAGACACTGTGAAACCAACGAATGGATAGAGCAGCTTTTCCAGTTTTGGAAGAAAATACTTCATTCTTCATCTTTACATGATCCCACCTTGGAAGCACCTGCTGGAATGCAAACTACTGACCTTGAAGGCCACACAAAAAACACCCCCAGCAGTTGCTCACTTAATAGCTCAAACTCACTAATAACAAATTCACCTTTGACCCAAGCAACTCTTCTCATCTTCATGCCTGGTTTCAATCTCAATGTAAATAAACATCCTTCAGTTTTAAACTCTGCTCTTGGTTAAATTTCTCCCCAAAGGAAAAGGAAGACAGACATTCAAAGGAGTATCATTAGTTCAACTGATCAGTGCAATTAGGTATTCACAGGTGACAAAACATACATCGGTGACAACAGCTGGATGAACCCAAAAGACCTACACTGGTTTCAAGTATTTAAAAAAATACCTTGCAAAACGTGTCTTTAATAATCTCCTTCAGCCTAGGTCTACTTAGGAAATCTGTTTCTGGAGACCCTCTGTAACCTTCACTTAGTTCCTGGGGTCTACTAGTCTGTCTTTCTATCACTGTATGGATTTAAAAATGAAATCTCAGTCCAAATCGGTGGAAATCTTGTTTGTAATTTCAGTGTAATTTGTAGCAGTAGGTGTGCCCAAATGCTCCAGGCTCCAAATGTCCTGTGCTAGCACCACTCAGCTTGGAGCACCTTATACACGGAAACAGAAACTCAGCTGTTAATGAGCACATTCTCAACACAGGACTCTCTCTTGACTGTGATACAGCATCACTCTGGTTAATAAAGATCAAGCTTTGTAGGCAGTGGAATGGGCTAGAAAGAGAATAGTCCTACGTACTCATCACCTGCAAACCTGTACTTATGTCTAAATACACAAAGACAAAATTAGAAGTCTTATTCCATCTAGGAATCATGTGAGAACCATTACTTACAACTGCCTGTTTGCTGTATTTCAAACAAAGACCATGGATACTGAGCCTTCTTCCCAACACTTTGCCCATGCTTGCCAAGTGCTGGCAGCCCAATCCAAGTACCCCAAAGCCACTGTTCAAGTCCCTGAGAGCACACCTTGCACAGAGAGGCTTTGTGAGACACATTGCTGAGCTTTAACATCGACTGTGAATGTTCACACTTGCAAAAAACACAGCTCAAGTATATTCAATCTGTTCTAAAAGTAAATCTGAATGGGAGAGAGGGGGGAAAAAACTTGTCAATCAGATTAAACCCAATATAACGTTACTAGAAATGTTAGATGCACCAAAAGCAATACTGAGGCACTGCAGCCTGAGAACACATTTTAAACTGAATTCACAAAGAGCAAATGCTTAAAGGAGTTCCACACAAGAAACTTCTTCCCAAACCCAGAGGTATCAGAAAAGAGCTTATAAAGCAAACACACTTGCAATTTACCTAGCATGAGTAAACCTAGGCAAAAGATTCTCAATCCCAATGTTCAAATTCCTTTACAAACACAGAAAAAGGTGTCACAAAAGTGCTCTTTTGCAACCAGGTTCAAGGGTTATTAGATTCATGCTTGTGCAATATACTTTCCAAAATGGGCTCTGAAAAGAAAATGGAACCTGGGGAAATGACAACTTCTGTGATCACTCACTCCAAAACTGTTTCATAATACACCAAGATAAAGTTGTAGCTATGCAGAGCAAGACAGCTTTTGGTGGGTGTATGATCTAAACCTTTTTAATTTAAATGCTCTGTACTTCTGCTGCAGTGTAATCTTACTTCTGCTCCTTTAAAAACAAAAATAGAATCAACTTTGGGGGTTATTCTGAGATCATAGACTGATTATTGTAACTTATTACAGTTCTGTTAAATAAAAAGAGATTGTTTTCTAGTAAGTTCGGGGTTGGAGTCAATGATCTGTAGAGGTCCTTTCCAACCCTAACTATGCAATGAATAGAAATACGGTAACTATACAGGCTAAGAAAGTTAGCTTTCATAATTCTGAACATAAAAACAAGACCCTTCACATACCACCAAGTTCTCATTCATGCATCTCTCCCTCTTGTCTTTGCCCAGTTCTCATTCTCCTCTCTCAAACTCTTTAATTTACAGTTCTGAAGAACAGTAAGAGGATAAAGAAGAAAAAAGCCCTTTTAGGGTTGTACTATAGCAATACCCTTCTGGCACAGGCAAGAAGCCCACAGTAAGTACAACTGAGTTTGACAGTCAAACAAAATAAAGGTTTGTTTGAAAGCTGATTATCTTAAATTTATCTTCCCAAGTAATTAAATCATTAGAATTCTTTTGTCACTCTGTGCCTTTAGGTGCTCAGTGAGACGGTCATGACAGAGTTATAATAAATTACTAAGATAATTACAAATTATTAAAACAATCAATGTCAGCTGCTTTTAGAAAATGTGAATCATAACTTCAAAAAACAGATGCCAAGAGCTTTTACAGATGATTCAAAGTACTGTGGACATTAAAGAAACCCTCATCACCCTTTCCTTCACAAAAAATCAATTCTGATTTTAAGTCCTTCCAAAGAATCCATATTCCCAGCTCCACTGCACAGAAGCACTGAAACACAGCGTGCCAGCAAACTGCACACAGGGACTTCCAGGCTGCACCAGAGCCAACAGTGCGGCCTCCTGCCTCAAATGGAAATTCCCAGACTAACTGCGATCCAAACAGGGAAAAGAAACTGCATTAAATACAACGTGAACCACCCCACACTAAACAAAATCATCACTGAAACTCCTGCTGCAGTTTAAAGCTGCTTGTTTCACCCGTTTCATATGAAAACAAACTCCCAAGCCTGGCTGTACGTTTGGAGCTCTGTGATACGACAGATGTTCAAAGCTCCCATGGCAACAAACCTCCAGGTGCTGCCAAACCAAGGGACAACAGTAACCAAGGCAAGGCACTGGTGTAACAGCCTTGGGTCAGCTCAACCCGGGTCCAGAGCTCCTCTTATACCAATCATGAACAGTGCCAAAGGAAAACTCAATCCTGTGATGAACTGTTTGACAAGGAACGAATAAACAAGTGACACATGCAGCACTCCACCGATTTTACTGTTGGGAAGAAAGCTGAGTACTTCTTCATTGACAAACCCCTTTGACAAAAATTAGTATGAAGCAACAGCAATTCTTTTTCCCAGGAGATACTAGCATTTTTCTGCACATGTGAAAGACCTTGGCTAAATATGAGGAACCTGATTTTCCTCCCCTCAGAAATGGACACCGTTTGGGAGCTACATGCAAAACATTGAGGTATCACTGAAGAGCATTACTGGTTACCAATTAAGACAGGCCTAGCTCCCAAACACACTTTCATGGACTCAAAACACAAGTTAACTTGGTATGTCTCCACACAGTGCTGTTCCAGAAGTGCATCTGGTACTAAAAGAATCTCTTCCACTTCTAAAGTCTCTCGGAAGGCTTCGTTTCCATTGACCTTCGTATCCTTTTCATCCAAACTGGTCACAGGAAACCCAGCTTTCCTCATACGCAGAGATTTCACACACAGAAGTATTGTCATCCTGCACCTTAAGGTTCTTAGAGAACCCTTTCACTGACTACAGGAGCACTAAGTATTTTGACAACACAGCGCTCAAAGGAGAATGGTTTTCCTAAGGGGTTATTTACCAAAATGTACCATTAAAATTTCCCTTTGATACATTCCTACTGCATCTGAGGATGCAACATTCTGAAGGAAAAAGAAATTCGGATGCTAAAATGAAGCTGATTGACAAAATTAAAAGGTAAAAAATCAAAACGCAACTGCAGGCAGAAAAGCAGTGCATTTAAAGTATATTCAGCTGCAGGACAACTAAGGTCTACTTTAAACAAAAATCTTTCAACAAAATGCATTTGGCACAATGCAATGAAAGGTTGAAAAACCCCCAAAGGTTAGGCACTATGTAATCCTGTTTAAACATAATTAACTGGCAATAATGAGCTATCACTTCCTACAAGGAAAGTGGTAATTACTACCACATGTCATACAAGCAGTTAACATACATGAAATAGCTCAATTACTTGGTAGGGGGGAGAACAGAGAAGATTCTCTTAGGATTATTAGCTGGATAACTGGATTTTAAATACGAGAAAAAAACTGAGTTCAGGTCTCTAAAAGACTTTGATAGAACTTTAACAAACCCAACCCATGTTTGGTCAAAAAGCAAGCGTGCATAGTAGGGGTGAATGCAAACTTCTTAAATTAGAAAAGGGAAAGGGCAGCAGCTAAGAAATCAAGCGGTGACTAAAAAAATAACGGACTGAGTTGGCTACCTAGAGAAAGGAAGAGTTGTGCTGTATTTACTTATGAGGACACCATGATCAAGTTTGATTTCAAAAAGCTATTTTTACTCTCATTTAAATACAGGCCACAACAAAGTTCTTTGCCTTAACTAAGCAAAATCAATGACTGATTAATCAAACTTTTACAGTCTCAGATACTAAAGGATGATCTATTAATCTCTGCGATCCAACTGAACCATAGTTAAATAGCAATTATGACACCAATTTCCTATAGAAATGAATTAATGGACTGTATAATCAGCACAATATCCTGTGCTAATCATTTCTGACTCACTGCTTTAAAAACATATGTCATGAATCTTTAAATTAACAAGAAAATAGCAGGTTTGTGTGTCCAAAATATGGTTCACATTCATTTCATCCCAAAAAGAATTGGTCATTTTCAGATTGTCCGATTGAAATCCTTCAATTTCTTTAAAAATACAACATTTTAAAACAATTAATAAAATTCTCTATATACTCGCAAGTATTTATCAGGATTCTAGACAACATCTATGATTTCCTTTTAAGACACTACAAGCAGATCTTATAAAAATCCTCTGCTGGCTCACAGATAACAACGGCGCAGGATTAATCATTTTTGCTATAGCAACCACTGCACTGCAATTACCATAGTGACACGAGAAGAATAGAAAAAGTAGTAATGAAGAGCTCTTACTTGTTTGGAGCAACGTGGCAGCTAAATAAGTGCAGAATCCTCCAGTGCCCAACTCTGCTCACCTTAATTAATTGAAATGCCATTTGTAATAGATGTCAAAAAGCATTTCTGATTTATTTTTAAAAGAGCAATACAGATTTGTCAATTGTTCCCTGTCCTTTGGCCAGATTAATGTACAAATCACTGCTATCATGTAACAGAGGAGAGTGCTACTTATTACAGAGGTTCTGACTTCGACATAAAGTATAAGGTCTACTCCATCACCATAAATGTATTGATATATACACACATCCTTCCATGTAATTTTCCATTAAAATATACACACACACATATATATAAATGTAGCGGACTTTCAGATACATACAAACACACACATGCATATCCTTTTAATGAAAAAACATATCTTTATTTTTTCAGCACTTCAGGAACACCTGGTACTAAGATTATACCAACATCTGTGACAGTTTCTCATGAGTCACCTAATTGCTGTTTTTTCCAACTCCACTTATCCAAATAATTTATACTTGATAGCTGTTGTTCAACCTGCTTAGTTTAAGAAAGGAAATCTTACCCCAAATTAGTTGCTTTTGGAAGTTCTCAGCCAGAATCTTATACAGAGCTCCCCCCTTTTTTCAAATGATGGGTAAATACTCATGGCTGGAAAGGGTACTTCAAATAAAATTTTCAGAAGCAGGAAAGAACATTAGACAAAGTGACCTTTTGAAACAATGCTTGCTTTGCTAAGAAGCAGGTGTGATCAGCAAATCAGAACCTTGCACTGCAGGAGTGCAACAGGGCACAAGCAGAAAGGTGGGCGCAAGAGGGAAGGCAGCAGCCCAAGTGGCACAGCCCCAAGCTCACGTCTGCAGCTGACAGCGTTGCAGAGCCCAACATGCACAAGGCTGAGTTCATGAGAAGTGGCAGAGAGAAAGCACAGAGATACAGAACCCTTTGAGACCCTTAGCAAATGGCAGAGCTGGCACATCAGCTGTGAGGTACAGAAAATGTCAAGGAATGGGAAGAAAAATAGAGGCAGGCAACCCAGAATGAAGAATGTCAGAGGCTTGTGCCTGTATTTCGAACATTTCTAGTGCCAGTGGCTGTGTCCCAGTGCCAAGAGGAGGCTGCCTGTGGCAGAGCAGAGTGTGAGGGTACAGCACATTCTGCATCACACACAGCTTGGCAAAATCTGCCTAGGTAGAAGGCAGTACCATTTTCTAACATTTCATTTTCCATTTCATTGTGGTATTTTGATTAATTGTGCAATCAATCAGGGCCCACTACAGATAGCCAAATTATTCCAAACTGCAAACCATCGTACCATAACTTCCTTTGACTTACAACAATCATTATTCTGTCATTTTTGAAATGGAAAACTGAAAACAGGAGAGGTTGAAGTCTGACAATCCATTTTTAGTAATGCATTGTCTTTAACTCCAGCTCAGCACATGCAGCTGTACGCTCAAAGCCAGCTTTTTGAAGTACCTAAATGTAAGCAGACAGAGAGTGGGTAAATAAATGCAGTTACTGTGATAGAGCATTATACTCATAATGTGAGATTTTGCCTTTGTTGTTGGACTAGTGCAGAACAAAAAATGCCAGAATGAGAATTAAAAGCTTATTATCTTCCTACCCTTTACTGTATAGCCACTCTTACACCCAATTATTATGGTCTAAGTATGATTTTTGGATGGTGGGATATTATTCAACTTTCTTCAGACTGCATTTCATAAAGAACTTGGGAGTTTAGGATAATATCCCTTCACTACTCATATACTGTTTTAGTACCATGTTCACTTCAACATTCTCAACTTCGTTCAGTGAGAAAGTAATTATTTGTTGTATTAAGTGTCTTAAATTGATGCTAGGAAGATGGAAGGAAAAAAAAATTGATGCTCTTTTTCATTCTGTACCTTGATTTGAAATCATAGTTCTAAGTATTTCCATAGCTGCCAGGATGAACTCTGTTCCTTTATCAAAGCACACAGATACATTTATAGCAATCTTCTCACTTGTGTAGGAAAATTGATGGGCAGAAACACCACGAGACCTTTCCCATCCCACCCTGGCTAAAGAGGAGTGATCTGGAATGAAGACAAAGGTGTGTACATAGCTGTTTACAAAGAGAAAGCAGGACCCTCACATGGCAAGATCTGAGTGCTCTCTCACAGAGGTGAAGGGGCTGAGAGCTTCCAGAGTAACCAGCTCAGAAGGTCGGTGTCTCCTCCCACCCTGACACGGATGGTGCCCGGCTCTCCCTGCTCTGGCAGACCTGCTGCCCCTCTACATCGATTTGCAGGCATTTCTCACATCCCTGCACACACCTACCCCCTGATATTCACCCTTACTAGAGAGATTGCTCCACCTGGCCTCACAGCAGTGCCCTGCCTCTGAATTTGATGATAATTAGCAGAGCAGGGCATCAAATGAGTGCTGCTGGAACTCCAGCCCAGCAGCCCCGGGGCCACTGCCCTTCCTCCCAACCTCAGCTGTGTCAAACCCCTGCCCTGCCATAGCACTGCACACTCCATTCAGCCACATGTTCAAAATTTCAACTTTAGCATTGGAGCAGTTCCACTTCTCTTTGCAAAGCTATCCCAGGGTTTATTAAAATTCCATTAATTACTATAAATTTCTAAAATTATGATGTATCATTTGGGCTCATTAGCCACCTAACATAGAGATAAAATTATCCTACATTAAGATAGCTTTTCACATTGCCATTGTTAAAAAAATAGAAAAAAAATCCTATTTAGCACCTATTAAGACACATTATTCAGAACATCAGCTTGGAAAATGATTACAAAAGACCCAGTACACTTAGGGTTTTTTTTAACTGCAAAAACTGCATTATTCTATTCTTTCCTTCACATATTATATATAGATAAATATTCCGACTTGAAGATAAATAGTAGAATATTGTATTAAACTTTGTCAAGGACTTTAGAAAATGGGGTAAACAATTCACAGAAGAGCCTAGGGCACAGTTCAGGTTCTACCTTACTTCATTCCCTGTAGATCTGATCTAAGGACCATTCCCCATCCAGCAGAGAGGTCTTGCCTTCACCTGTCATCCTCAAAACACTTGTAAGTGGCAGCATAGAGCGAGTCACACCTTAGGTCTAAGTTGTTTAAAAATTGTCATTTTCTTTAAAATAAGTTTTTAAAGAAAATGCTGAAACCAGGCTACCATTTGACAACATTTAAAGACAGGCTGAGTCTCTGTTAACAAGTGTGTTGTATAAATACAGTAAATTACGTTTTTAAGCAGTTATTTACAGTCAATTATGTCAGCAGAATCAGGCCTGTGACCCTTTGCCTCTGGTTGCAAAATTGGTAGTGCACACAAAAATAGTATTTTGTGCACTACGAAACCAACACGCCCCATCCTCTGTAACATGACACACATTGATAAGCCACAATTGACTGGAAAGGTACATTCTAATAGAAAAACACAAGCTTTCACTAACCCTTTCAAAAATAGATTTACATATAAATTAAACTTTTCTCCTGTCCAAAAGCCTTCCAGAATTTTCAATTACAACCATTAAGATTTTACCGTGTTCCAGCAATCTTTATTCAAGTAATTTTCTTTCATTTATATTTTGTCTTCATTAGTTCATACAAGTGAAGAATTTAGAAACATTTAATCAGATAAAGTTTTCTGAACAAGATTAGAGAAAAAAAAATCATGACAAATAAAAAAAAAGTCTGATAAAATTAAGCTTAGTCTTAAATTTAAACTTAAAAACCTCAAAGCAACAAAAATTAGCTATGTGTGAGGCAGAATGTACTGGGATAACCAAAGCCGAATTGGTTAATAATTATTCCCAGACACTTCAAGATTTACAAACAGACAAAACACATTAAAGAGAAAAGGCAGACAAACATAAAAACCCTCTTTAGAGCTAAACACTTTCATTTGTTCTCCAGTGCAGAGTACCTAACCAAAACATGAGAAAGCAACACTCAGGCCAGTGTAAAAGAAGAAAACTCACCAAAATCTGCAAACACGGACTGTCCAACAACTTTGGCACCACTGGGCATTTCCTTACTTTTTCCAACTTTAGAGAAGTTCCCGTCCTAGCAAACAGGACAAAGATGATGGAAAGACTGAATTGCAGACTAAGTGATAGAAACTGACTTTCGAACCAAAGAAAATACAGATTACTAATGAAGGGCTTTAGCAGATAAGAGAGACATGTCAGCTATGGAAAAAACTGCACTCTTCAAAAATTGGGACTGAGTTTTTGCATTTCTAATCCTTCCTGGATTCTTATGGAAATCCAGCAATAGTAATACTCAGATACAATTTCCATGTATTTTGCTGTGCTATGAGGAAGAGATTGGATTATTTCAGCAACATTATCTAAATGATAATTAAGTGATTATGAATACTACTGTGCATTTTTGCATATTGAAATGTGAATTTATAGACATGTGTAATATGTAACAACACACCTGCACACCTGATAAAAACAGGGTCCTGACTTGCCTTCTAATTAGGAAATAAATTGATTTAATATTAGGTTTGCCTTAGAATTTGTTTTACTTATCTGTTATTAAAATCTAGGCCTACTGGCCTAGAAAACAATAGTCCATTATACCATCAGAAAGATAAAAAGTGCTGGATCATTGTTCATCACAGAACTGGATCCCAGCTGGAACAAAGCCACTTTAAGACGCTGAGTTTTTGTAGCTGTGTCAGATGACCGCAGGCCCACGTCCCCAGTCTCTGCCATTAGCTCCTGCAATGTGCTCTGCCACAAAGGCCCAGGAAGGCACAGAGCCAGAGGCTCGGGAATGGAGCACAGTTATCCACAGCCAACATGACTCACGCCATATTTAGTTTGTAGACTTCAATGCAACTCTGGACACAGTACTGTTTGTACTGGATGTCAGACTATGTATCTTTACCTTGACATATAATTTATAATGATTCTGATGAGAAAAATTAAAATGGATGCATTTCCATGCAGTGAAAGAGAAGAGGCCCTGCTCTTAGTTGGCCCCAATAGTATATCTTGTATAGGCAAATATTTAAAAAGCATTTTAGAGTGCATCAATGAAGGGAACTACTTTTTTCCACAAACAGCAATTTAACAGCTTTTAATGGATCAGTTAAGGTATTTGTAGTTTCATACACAGGTACAAGCAGTTTACATGTATGACCTATTTTACTGGGTTGATTCATTCCAAAGAACAGAATTCTTTCAAAAGATAAGCAAATCTATCAATACAAAATACATAATGCAGGATAATATTTAGAATACAAGTCCAAAACTGTAAGAAAATGAAAAAAACCCCACAAACAAGAGACAGGACAAACACCTTGTATACTCTCTAACACTCAACAGCCAATGATTTTTAAAGTCTGCCTAAAGCTGTAACTGCAGGGTCCATGACTCACTGCTTTCATTACTCTCGCCTGGCAGAAGAAGGCCACGTTATCTCAGACAAGACTCTGTTCTACAGTGACTCACTGAGAGATGATGGATGCATTTTCAGGTAAACTCTCACAAACTCATTCCTTAGCTAATAAGAAACACATTAAGCACTTCCCATTATTGCAAAAAAAGTGAACTTTTAGCTATAGTCCTTTTGGATAACAAGGTACAAAGGACGCCCCTGGCCAGGTCAGGCAATACAACAGCAGAATCTCAATAAATAAATAAATATTAATCCACTGATCTATGACTCCTCAACCTTGAATTTCAGTTCTGATATTTAGTTAACACAGGACTTGGGATTTCCTCAAAGGTAGCTCCCACATGTATTGTAACAGTCAGAAGTGACATTTTGAACCTCTGTCCCAGAAAATCTTACCCAAGACCTGGAGTCACGTATCTAACAAAGCTTACTTTTAAAAAAAACCCAAAAAACTTTCAGTCATCAAGAATAAAACCAAACTGATCAGTGTTTTATCTATAAATCACCATAAATGTCAGAAGATGACTCTTTGGGGTTTATAACTTGTCTGTGTTTCAACAGAATGGTTGAAATGGTTATTTGTGTTTTTTCTCTTACCTTATTTACCCACGTCTCAAACTGAATGGTTTTGGAATTTGGTGATGTGGTAAGGAACAAATCTGTGAGGAAAATATAAGAGAAATAAAATATTTATCAGTGGACTACACACACAAATATTTGATCACTTAGTAAATAGATCTAATTTTAAAAATATTACCTATATTTTAGAAGTTACAAACACATTATATTCCAGTGATGTTTAGAAGTATATATATTAAGTAAGAAAGATTAAAAACACACCCCTCAAAACTATTTTCATGTCTTGTACTCTTCTGTTTAAATAAATATCAACAAATATCAACTAGCCTTTTATTTGGGATATGTTGAATTAAGCAACAGATGTGCTGTTGACAGGAGAAGAAAAGTAAATGGAGAAATATTTCTGACTCCCTATACACGAAAATGTTCTCAAACATCAAAACAGTGCAAAATAGAGCTCCAAAGGATTTATCTGGCAAGGCCTAAAGGGGAGCTTATTCACCACCATTTACAAAAGTCTCCAAAATCTCCCCAAATTAGGAAAATGGGGAGAAAAAGCTTTAATTAAAAAAAAAAAAAAAAAGTGGAGGTTGAACAATAAGAAAAAATTAAATCCAGTGATAAGAAATTCAGATTTAAGAAAACTACTCTTTTAGATTTAAACACTTGTTTTTCTTTGTCTCCTTCCTCTCTGCAATTTCAACTGCTATTCTTTGAGCTAGAACACAATAGTTACTTTGCAGGGAAAAATAAAAAAAAAGGAGAAGAGAATATTAATGCTTTAACCTGAGGTGTTTTCCTGAATAAGCAGGTAGATGGCTGTACAGGGAATTTCAAATGGCACAATTAGGGATATCCTCTTTCAAGGAAAAAAGCCCAGCAACAAACAACAACCACAAAACCATAAACCTCTCCACACCTAACAAGCAAAACCCAAACCAAAACCCCACATACACACGAAAACCAACAAAGACTTTGATTACAGATTTCTCTCCCCCACAGCTTAAAGGCTCTACCATTTAATTTCATTCCTCTGAATATCTGAATGGCCATTTGCTCTACAGCACACACATGAAAAGCATGGCAGTGCGCTTGGAATGAACTACAGGGACACTTAAGGACTTGAAGGTGAGACACAAATAATGAAAATAAACTGAAGACAGCATAAAGGTAAGTTAGAAAACTTATATATACTTTCAAATATTAACTTTTCATCTAGAAGGAAACTTGTGCAATACTGTTGATTACTATCAGATATACACCAGAAAAAATCCAATACATTCACGGGGGGAAGTAGAGAAACATGGAATAACATAAGCCCTAACTAATCTTCCTACAGGGCAAAATGCCACTGTATCATAGAAAAATGTTTTTGAGGTTTAAATAATTATTTCAAGTAGGGTTCTCCTTGCTGTACTTGGTACTGACATTTGCAGTGAGCTCTGGGCTCTGCTGCATACAGGTTATGCCTCTACAGGCTCTGAAGTGTTCTACTGAAACACCCAGCAAAGGATGAACATTTGATCCCCCAGCTGGGGCAGGCTGGGTGACCCTCACAGCCACTCTGCCTGCACTGTAACCTCTCCCCAGCACCTCTCTGACTCTGGCTCGCACTGCAGAGCTGATCTCCCACCTTCACTGCTGAGTCAATCCTCTCTCTGCTCAGTCCTCTGTGCAAGGGGAGATCTTGGGGAGCAGTAACTCAGCACTCCCACTATGTTTATACGTATTTTGGGACTCTATCCCAGACTGAGACAAAGTGGCACAGCTGCCAACACCAGGCATAACTCACCCAGTGTCACCATGCCAGAAATTCAGCTCTCAAGGCTTGATGCTGAACAGGCCCAGCTCCCTCAGCCTTTCCTCATCAGAGATGCTCCAGTCCCTTCATCATCTTTGTCACCCTCCGCTGGCCCCGCTCCAGGAGCTCCGTGTCTCTCCAGTGCTGGGATCCCAGAGCTGGACACAGCACTGCAGGTGATCCTCACCAGGGCTGAATAGAGGGGCAGGGTCACCTCCCTGACCTGCTCCAATGTTCTTCCTAAAGCCCCCCAGGATGCCATTGGCCTCACGGTCACAAGGACACGGGGCTGGCTCAAGGACAGCCTGGTGCCACCAGGACCTCCAAACCCTTCTCCTCAGAGCTGCTCCAGGTCACCCCCAGCCTGTGCTGGCACTGGGGTTGTTCCTCCCAGGTGCAGGACCCTGCACTGCCTTTCTCTCCAGCAGCTTAAGCACAATTACATTCAGCAACGTTCCTGTTTTGCACTGAACTCCTCCCCCCAAAGCAGCTTCTCTCCAAAGTCAGTAAATTACTTTTGCACTCTGTTCCTCTCCATGTGCTCCTCCGTCTCCTTTTTCCTAACTCGAGGCACACAACATTATATAGAACGAATGAAACCAACACAGCAGAGCCGTTCCAAGGCTGCTGTAATATCACACTGCACTGGCAAAATGCAAAGGCAGGCAAAGAGAGCAGATAATCTTCTAAAAATAGCGCAGAGGAGCTGGTGCCACGCTGCTCCTACATTAAAGAAACAAGCTGTGATTTCCCACAGGACAATTTAATACAGGTACAGCAACACCACCTCTAGCTCTAGAGCTCTCTGAACCAATTCCACTGGTACCTCATTGCCAGTTGTCCTCCTTTTTATCCTTAAGCCTTCTTAGAAGCTACCTGTTTGAAATGCTCATGCATGATTCTGGGATTAAACTCTCTTGCACTGCAACCAAATCAAATCGTTACTATTTACAAGTAATCTTCCATTTTGATCAAGGATGTCAGAGATGTCAAACCAAGCAAAACAAAAGCATTTCTTTACAACAGCAGTATAAAAAGGTAATACAATTTAGACACTCCAAATAACTATTCAGAGATTTGTGTAATTCAGAATAACAAGTGTTTTCCCCCAAGTTTGTGAAAGAAATGTGTAAGAAAAAACAAGTTCTGTCTGGAACAGCATTCTAGACCAGTTAATTCCCAAATGTTGCTTTCAACCTACCCTACTTTATGAGTCTTTCTGGTTTGACTATGTAAGTTTTTGACTCTAAGAGCATCTCAGAGAGGAAACAAGTAAGAATTTGTGCAATTTATAAACATCTAACAGCGGTAGCAAAGAATCCTTGCAAGCATTTCCTTTCCAAAGGAATGGTGTCCATGACGTATCTCCCACCTCACTGCTACTGCTTTCCATGTCTATTATTACTAAATTCTTAAAAATCTAAGAGCTGCAGGAGAACAGATGGAGCCAACAAATGCATTAATATCTGTATGATCAGTACTGGGGTTACACAACAACAAAGACATATACAGTTCTTTTCTACACTTTTTGCATTACAATACATTAATCATGTTGAAAACTGCAACGTTTCTGTTTTGCTTCTGGCTATATCAAGAATACTCAGCCCCTTTTTCCTACAAGGAATGCCTATCATATTACATATGCTCAGAAAAAGCCACTTGTCTAGATAAGCTGCACACTGCCTTTGGAAGGCAGTGCAGGTTGCAACTTCAGCTGTAAGAAACAAAATCTATTCCATAAAGATCTCTAAGTTTAAAGAGCCCAGACAAGGTATTGAGGGCTGTTCACATTCTTAAGAACCTAACAACAGCACAGTGAGATACTTCTAACCTGAGGTTATAAAGTCAACTAATCTGGAGCTCAGCGAGCAATTATTAACAGAATACAAAGGTGATGGCCTTACTAGACAACAGGTACCTGAAGGGATGCTAAAAACAACAGGCAAGGGGGTACCTTTAACAGCCCCACGGTAACTGTAGATTCTGTAGATATACAAATAGAAATATGAGACAGGAAGAGGAAAAAAATCTAAACTCCTGCTGCTGTTGTCAGAGAAAGAATACTGAGCTGGCTGGATGGACCACCAGACTAAGCCTGCAGGGCATTTCTTCCATCCTTAATTTGTGACACGATGGAACAAAGATAAGGAAAATACTCGATAGTTGGGATGGGAGAAGATCTTGATGTCAGATTCAGGCAGATTTCCTGAGATGTAGCACCTACAGCCTAAGTGAACAGGCAGAAGTAAAAAACCAATACTGCCTGAGAGGAAATCGCTCTCTTAAACAAATGCCAAGTAAAGTGTGCTCACATTTAAATACACTTTCCTATTTGGGATTGAACAGCCAGTGATTAACATAAATACAACATAAATAATTGGAATATTCATCAAGAAAATTCAACAGCCTGGGAATACAATAAGGAAGCGTGGAGGTTACCCAGTGTTTTAGATCTACAATACTGAAAATCAACCTAAATATATACCAAATACTTCATACAGAAGGTATCTGATAATGCTGCAACACAAAACCACTGTGTATTAGAATTTTACTCACAACTTACCCTAAAAAGGGAGTTGGTGAGCGAATTCAGCTATAATTTAATTTAACTGGCTTAGTAATAAGATGCTGCTATCCAAGCTCTGCTACATCTGATCACCAGTTAATATATATATGGAAAAACACTGAATTCAGTATACATTCTTACAAAAAAAGGAAAGAGATTATTACAATGTATGTTTCTGCTGTAAAAGGGAAGCTATTCAAGTGCTGTATTCCTACAGCTCGTTATAGAGGAACCACAGCACTTCTATCCATCTTTATTTGACAGGATCAGGGAATTTTGACATTTTAGCAACATATGGCCCTCTGAAGACTGAAAAATTTCCCCCAAAAGCAACATAAAACTTGACTGCCTAGACTGCACTGAGTTTATTAAGTGCATTTAGAACTATCCTGTATCAATGTCCACGTCACCCCAGATACAGCCACAAACACCAGAACTGTAATTTGAACACAGCACACCTCATCTTGAGCTAGAGCTATGTTTCTGGCAATGTTTATGCACTACATCTAAAGGAGCTTTACCTACCTACCAATGTCCACAGTGGCCCATCTCAGGCTCCAAGAGCACGGCATTTGTGCCATGGGGCTTGGCAACCACAGACCTGCACTACAGACAATCAGCTACTGAGAACCCAGCGCCTGGAGAAGGGCGCCCAAACTGATCCAAGGGCAGGAGCACCTCTCCTGGGGAGATGGGCTGGGAGCTGGGGCTGTTCTGGAGAGGAGGAACCTTAGAGCCCCTTCCAGGACATAAAGACAGCTGGGGAGGAGTGGGGAAGGAGGGCTTTGGACAAGGACATGCAGAGATAGGGCAAGGGGGAATGGCCTTAAACTGAAAGAGAGCAGGTTTAGGCTAGAGGTGAGGAAGAAATTCTTCCCTGTCAGGGTGGTGAGGCTGTGCAGAGAAGCTGTGGCTGCCCCATCCCTGGAAGTCTCCTAGTTTTGATTAATCTTTTAATCAAAACAGTAAATAAAACAGGTAGTATTACAAACTCACCCTACTTCCACTGATTTTACTTACTAGAACTAGAAATTGCAATAAAACCTAACTATACAGAACCTGCTCCAAGTTCAGTTCTGATGATCCTTGTTATTTTCTGTCACTTTTGAGTGTTACAAAAATGGTACTATTTTTAGATGGAGCATTCATTTCACTAATGACTGATTTGACCTTTCTGTTTAATGTCAGAGGGCTTTATTTCAGAATAAAAACCCTCCGCATCTGACTGTCTTGAGAAGCCACCAGGGTACAAGCAACATTAAGCTACTGCTTGATTTCACATCTACTTCAGAAGTTAATAAAGGAGGGGGGAGAAAGTGCCCGTATTATAAACAGTATCACCATGGACAAGGCAGTACCCAATTAGAACATCTATATGTACACTCCAAACATGCCTAAAAATGTTTTCATTAATGTGGAAGAACAGGGGTGTCTGTGCATATTCTCTACCCAAAAGTTACTTTTGGAGATGAATCTGCCTGCTTGTATCTATATGTAAATTATGTGCTGAATTAAAAACCTCTGCTTTGCAGTGTGTTGACAGAATGGTAATGTAGCAAGTGTATGAAAAACATTAAATGCTATAAAACCTAAGGCAAAGTAAGAGAGAACTTTCCTCTATTTACATTACAGATTGAACACTAGTAAAAAAAGAAAAGTATTTGAAACCAAAATTAAAAACATTATTTACAATTTCTTTAGTTGTAATTATACAGTTCTAGCTTTAGAATACTTCTAGTATGCACAAGCCTAGTTTGATTCGAAGAAGTTAGATATAGCCAGCTTTATTTCTTTACTAAATGAAAAAAGAAAACAAAATCTTACAAGTTTCATGCTTCTGTTCGTAAGTTTTTCATTGAGGTAGAGAAACCCTCTACATGAGGTATTCAGGTTTGCCAAGCTGGGATTAGTACTGTCCTAGAGCAAATGGAATAATCTGCTGCCTGGCTGTACGACTTAGCTTTTACAACAAAGACACGAGTACAAGCACCAGTGCTAAGGAGCCTGCAGTTCACTTCATGAATTTTTGGTGCTAGTTACATGAAATATTAACTTCCTCCTCTGAAAAACTGAAGCAAAACAAAAGGACTTCACACATTCCAAACAAGCTAATTTGTGTTGGTAAATTTTTAAGAAATATGCATATAACAAGAGATTGTGATTTTATTCTGTTCAAATGGGTCTTTCAAAATTTATTAAGTTTTTACTGGAACTATTTAGTAAAACAGGTGATAAACAATGATAAACAACAAAACTAAGGAATAAAATCCCTTTCATTATTGAAAATTACTATAGAAGGGATTAATATATATTAATTTAAAAGTTTTGCTTAACCGGAGAATTTTAAATTAGATTTTAGCTTTAGATTTATGCTTCTGAACACACAGAGCAGGTGGGACTATCCTTTTGGTTTTTAGCACGTCAAACATAAGCTTTCAGACAGAAAATGCTCTTTATTTTCAGAATAAGGGCAACACCATTGTTTCAAGGAACAGAAAACGACAACTCTCAAGCGTGCTTTCAGAACCCATTTTTACATCCATGTTTTCCCAACAAAATGCCATTTGGGGCAGAACCAATTTACTTCTCACCTGTATTAAGTTATTGATTCCCATAAAAATATAATATTATAACTCCCCAGTGTATATAATTACATCAGTATATAACTAAAAATTGCAAAAGGAATAGCTTCTGAGACACTTCATAAGGGCAATTTTAAAATTAAAACTGCTAAGCAGATAGCAGAGATTAGGGGTTCTTTTAGAAAGATTAGGAAAGAGAAGTTAAACCTAAAGCTCTTTCTTGTCTCTAACAATCTCTCCCCATCCTTTGGTTCTCTTTGTAAGGAAAGCATTGAGTAAAGCCACTGGCCAAAGCAGCCCACTCCGAGCAGCAGGAGGAGATGCAGCCAATTCCAGCTCTGGTTTGATTTCCTGAGCAGGAACTTTCTACGGTGTTGAACACCGTGAAGGAACAAGTGGAGGAATGGAGGTGACAGGAGATCATTTCACCCAGAGCATTTTTACTTAGTGATAACAAACATGTAAAGAGTTGAAGTAGTGAAAAACAAACAGAACTTTACAGACTAAAGTCTTCTGAAATATATCCTGTCTTATATGACACATTTTTTGCCTCCATTATTTTCTGTAAACTCAGAGGATAGCTCTGCTATCACAGGTAAAACAGTTAAGAAATTTTTGAAATTGTACCTGTTCAAGGAATGTCAGTGACATGCCTCTACTGAGTATCTGCTCTGGGAGAAATGTAGGGGAGGGGGCAACAGCAGAGAGAACAGCTTGACTTCAAATATATACACACAACCCCCACAGCCCCCCAAGTTTTAAAATGCCGCTCAGATACTTTGTTTGCCAGTTATTTTCATAGTGAATAAATGCAGATCTACTGCAGAAAATAAGCTCTGCTGGTAATATGAACTGCAGAGAGGCTGCCAGATTCCATGAACAGGAAACTCACTGAAAATATGACCAGATAATCTGACATCAAGCATTAAAATATCTTCAGAATCCAGGTTTAAATGACTACAACAGAAATATCACCTGTGATTTGAGTGATTGGTTTTCAAGAAGGAAACTATCTACATTTACACATTTCAACTGAGAAGTGGGAATCAAAAAGAAAACACATTGTGAACGTTCTGGTACATTAGGTTTCTAAATTCCCAAAGCAAAACAACATAAGAAAATTAACCACCAGAAATCAGTAAAGAGAGTAGCAATTAGCTTACAGCAAGCTGTCTCTGACTAATGATTTTTCCACTTTAGTTTTCCCAAACCCAAATTTATGATTTTTCCTTGATTTTATATAAACTTCATTTTATATAAGCTCCAGAAATATCTCCAATTATACACACCATGTGCTAGTGTTTAACACAAGATCAGTTGTAAAACCAGCACTTCCAAACTGTGGAATCACATAACCAAGTGACACACAGAGTATTTAATACATCAGCTATTTTTCATAGCATTCAAGGATACATTGACAGATGTACAGTATGAAGTAACAGTGTGATTCACAGTCCGAGGCAGCTTGCCTCATGCACTTGAGCATTTTAAAACTATTCATAGGGCCTGACTTCTTGGTAAAAGACTTGTAACTTCGAATGCAAACAAATGTATGGCTTAATAATCCTGTTTTTTTCCCCCAAGAAATTAGGAACTATATTTTTGGCCTAGAAAGACAGCATTAGCCCTAAGTGAACATCTGACATTTTAGGATGTTTGCAATAAAAATAATGAAGTTGGCTAATTAGGAAAAAAAAAAGACACAGCAAAATACTCACTATCCTAAAAATTTCAACTGTGACATTTTTAAGACAGGCCTCTTACTTGAGGATCCTGCTTTGGAAATGCTCACCTGGACTGTCTGCTTTATAAAATACACCTGATGTTAATCTGTTCAGACAAGCCCATTATTATCAGCTTCAAAATTTTTTTCCTAAGCCAGCTGTGAAAAGGAACTAATGACAAGTGTGAGTATGAATTACTAGGCACCCAGTAGCCCTGTCCTATCAAGGGCCACCACATTTGCTCCTCATCTTGCAGCCCCTCTCAATGCATGTGCCAGCAGTGACAGTGATGGGAGGCTGCTTGGCCAGACCATTTCCAGACATCCCTTCCCAACTGAGCCACTCCATGAACCAGATACTCCTCCCTGGAGCAACACATGCTTAATATGCATGCAGAGGACTCCTAGAAGTTTTGTACTTACTTTATCCATTAAGCACATACAGACTTTGGTAAAGGTTTTATAGTGCAAATTTTTGCATGTTTTTTATCAAATTCCTGGTATAACTCAGAATTATTTACTGAATGAATAATTATAGGGAGCCAAGACTTCTGCAGGAGGATGCTTTTCTTTAAAAACAGCAGCAGCATTACTCTCTGAAACAGCCCAGTTTATCTCTCACCAAGAAAGATCAGTATTATCTTTGTTGTGGTTAGAGGATTTTTGGATTATAAAATCCTTACACTGTTAGCCTTTCATGAAGCACTGTTAGGGATTAAACACATCTTTATGAGCAAGTTCTCGTATAATGAAATCATAACAATTCAACTTCATTTCAGCCAGAGCATGAGAAGCGTGGCAATTAAAAGCTCTGTTCTGAGTGTTTAATACCAGCAGGTTGAAAACGGGTTAGGCAATAAACTAGCAAAAAGCTTCTCAGCCCAGAGAGGATTTTTTTTTATGTCAAGCACACTTTAAATCTCCTAAGCTGTTTATAATGATAGAGTTGCCAAAAATAGCCCAGCTAAAAAAATCATCAAATTGGCTGCATCTGTAACAGAATACAAAGAGCCCCAAAATATTGCAGAATATTAAAAAAACCTTCTAAAAAGCCTGCAAAAAACCCACCAAGAACAAGTAAAATGGCATGCCTGGTGATCCATTTGTAAACAAAAATCACTGCATCCATTTTAAGTGCAACTCTATCTTTATAATCACGAATAGTAGCATTGCCTGTGAGTAAACAGCCTGAATTTTTCAGTCCAGAAGTCCCACAGCAGCATCAAATGCCATGATTATTAAGTGTTCCGGACCACATGACTTCAGCAGGCAGTTTATTCCCCTGCATCTTGTCAATGCCTCCCTTTTAATTAATACAATTCTAAAGTGCACCAGGCCTTGTACTTAATGAGGCTTTGTTCCAAGTGAAGAATGGCTGTGTGGGTGAACACTGAGTCACAGGAATGCTCTCCTCCTCACCAGCTCTCCGTGAGCCAAGCAGTGCCAGGCTCCATGGAGAAACACTCTGCTTGTGGGCACACTGGTAACCCAGCACTGCCTCTGCCCTGGCAGAGTGCATCTACCACCACAGTCCCACCAGCACTGCACACACACCTACAGCTTTTGTTGTTTTGCCTTGTTTCTCCCTTAATTTCTACCACCTGACTACTTTGATGCCTACCTATGAGTCACCTGCCCAGCTCTGTACAGACACACAAATGAGAGCAGTCATGGTGACAACACTGCACAGGTATTTTTTGGAAGAGGCACAGTGAGACTCAAGGTACAATTTCATGCTTGGTTAAAGGCAGGCTACAACTGCTGCTACTAAAAGAGGAGTCAACCTTTTCCCCGTGCTTACATTGGCTCTGACAATCCTGCATGACGAGTTGGATCAAGTTAATAACCCCAGTGACAATGAGCTGGGTGCCTCAGCAGCCCCAGCTCCAAGTAGTTACTAGAGCTGATGTCAGGGAACTGCCATAAATGTGCAGGCAGGACCAGACGATTGGTGACTTTTCACTTTGGCAGGAAGCACTCTTGGAAAAACACATCAGTCATGAAATATCAGATACACTGATACTACTTTTCAGCAACATATGTCTTATTCCCAGTTAGTCCCATCTTCATAGGGACAGTAAAAAAAATTATCATTCCCACCTTATGGAAGTAAAACATTACTTTAAAAAATAATAGTACTGTACTATTTTCTCCAGTTTTCTTGTCAGAACAAATTATTTTCCTTACAACTTTCCCAGGTTCCTGTAACATAACACTTCCCACAGCACTACATAACACTGTAACACAGGTACCTCAGCCCGAGGAGTCGCAGCCTTGCTGCTACAAGCAAGTAAAAGTCAGGATCTTTATGGGAAGAGCTTCACAGAAGCTTCTACTCACATCTTGAGATATAAAAATAGATGTGAATCTATAAAAGATCCCAGCACTACCCACACAAAGACACTGACTCTCATTTCTTTTTAATAGAGGAGCTTCCACATAGCAGCAGCACTAACTAAAACTCTTGGAACATTCTTTCGTCTGGCAGCTGTCAACAACCTTAAAAAATTGATCAATCTGTGACTGATCAATATAAGAAACAGACTTCCTACCTTCACTCATCTTGGAGTTTAGATTTCAATGTACTCAACTTAAAATGCTACCTAGAATACCCATCTCTGCTGCTTATGCCACTAAAACAAAATTCCAAAAGACTTCTAGAGCTAAGTGTGTTAGAACTGGTTATTACATGACACTGATTATGGTAAGCAACCATATATTTAATTTTCCAGTTGGAATTTCCAGTTGACAGCTTCACACAGCAATGTGCCAGAACTGAATATTAAGGTTTGACTGCATGCTAAAGCAATTAACTTAATCCTCAACATTTATAAGCATCTTAATTAAATTTATGGACTCGTTCCTCTCTCATTCCCATGCAACTAAACAGGAGAAAGATAAGCTTTCTTTCCAAAATTACCATATATGAATTGATACACATTGCACATCTAGCAGAAGATAAAGCACTTCAGAAATAATTTAGTGTGTGAAGAAATTAAGTTTAGCACAATATTTAAATGTGCTTGGAAGTATGAGCCAGGTATGCAAGTGATAAATAGATTCATCACGGTAACTGAACTGCATTGACAAAATACCCCAAACAAAATAAAGGAAGAATACAGTTAATTCTACCAGTGATAGAGCTAACTGTAACAAAATAAGAGAAAAGTCATAACGAAATCCTGAAAAACAAATTTAAGTCCAGTCTTAAAAACATTCTGCTGAATCAAACTATCAAACTACTTTCAGACTCAAGATGAAAAACTGCAGCCCTGATGCAGTTGCCAGCTGAATGCTAGAGTACAGCATTGTGAAGAGCAGGAAACAGCACTTTAAAGGTGAACACAACATCATTCAGAACAAGCAATAGTTATGATTACCATCAAGAAGCAGAAAATGCTATTTATTTTAGAAGTTGTTTCTTAAACCCCAGAATTTTCAGATTTTAGATATTAAAATTAAGTAATTAAAAAACCCAAATCAGAAGTAGCAAAATCATATAATTACTGAGGAAGCTGCAATACATGACATTGTACACTTAGAGATAATTATTTTTAGGATGGTATTTCCCACTTCTATGACTTACCAGCAGTGAAGTCATTATTTAAATCTATAAAGGCATGAGAGTGTGGTATATACATTTTACTTTGAGTTTCCAACGCAGGATGCCATGACAAGTTCCTACAGACAGGAATAAAAAGCAGTACACTTCATCAATGTGTAGGGACTGTTAATCATAATAATATAGCTTTAAAAAAAGTGAAACTTTAAATATAATTGGACAGAAATGATATTCTAATGCTAAGATAAAATTACTACTTAGCTTACAATATACTAAGTAACTCAAGTAATTGCTTGAAAGGTTCCATGGAGGATGATTCATAGCACAGAGGCTTCAGTTCCATTTTATTAACTTTCTAAAGCAACTTTTTTTTTGCACAGAACAGTATCACTACCCACAGAGTTATAATTAGTGCCAAGGCTCCAACTGTAATGCAAATCCTGAGACACTGATCCCTGTCCTTCCCAGTTTCCTCAAGCAGCTTGACTTCTGGAGGTACTTCAGGAGTCTATTTTCTGATTAATAAACACGAGCAGAAGTGAGCACGTGCTGTTAGAGCAGCTCATGCCTGCTGCATGTAAATACACTTTATTTCAGCTAAAAAATCAACATATGAATTAAATGCTCACATTATGATGGACTACTAGCTAATTATGTAATTTCCCAAGCAGGTGATACTTTTATTTATTTATTTATAAACATACATGCCCTGCTGGTTTCTGTTCTAAAAATGGCTGAACTTCCAGCAAACCTCCCTATTAGCACTGATTTGAAGTGCAACAAATCCTTCAAAAGTCACAGTTGCTGAATCATCAGATATGTGACTTTCAGAACCCTTAGCTAAAACACTCAAGAAAATCTCAATGTGCACTGTACAACAGCAGGCACAAATATTACTACTACTAGTCTGGAATTACTTTATTTATGCCAGTGCCATTACACACACATTATTGAACTCCTTGTCTTCCTTGACTAGTTTTATGGTAAAAAAATATAACATTCTGATTACTTCCCAGAGATCATAACTAAGTCTTAGAAATGTTCAAATACATCACTTGTTCTTAAAGAAATAATTAAATATTTTCTCTAGGTTTTTCTATGTATTGAGTCTTGAAGATTGCCAATTAAGTTTGTCATACAGGTCTAGAAAAAATCTTTAAAACATTTTAGATTAAAATAGAGAAGTGCTTTTCTAAGCAGATGACAAAGCTGTTTTCCATGTACAAGACATGGCTCATGCTGTTACCTATAGCACTCAGTCTTATTTTGAGCTCTGATGAATAAGTTTATTTGTAGCTTGATGCTCCTGAAAGAATTTCTTTGACAAAACGAAACAAATCTTTCCCACTATTCCATATTCTCAAAAGCTCATACAATTTATTTCATATATAATCATTGCAAAGTGTGCAGAAACATCCTTGTGAATCTGAAATCTGTTTCATAAGCCACCAGTGCAAGTATGGTGATAAAACTCAAGTCGGGATTAATGAACAAAACTACATTGCCAAGAAAGGCAGTGTTTCCACTGACACATTCAAATGTTATTTACCCTAGGAAAGGAAAAGACTCAGTAAGGAACAACAGGTATAGGCACTTTTAGTTTCAATTTACAGACTTAAAGTTCTTTGGCACCCTGCCCAATACTAGAGACATCGCTACTCTATTTTTTGGTTACAGCCTGGTTCTTCTGAGCCAGTAGAGATAGAATCCTTTGTTATGCTTTGATTTCAGCATTCATATCCAAAACAGTTAAAAATAGTCCTTTGCACAGTCCTTGTTAAGCATTTAGTCATGCCTTTATTTTTATTCCAGTATTTGATAACTGGTCCCATTCTAGAAATTTCAGGGCTTGAAGAAATTTTAATAATGAAACTTACCTCTTCCCCTACATTTTCCTTAATATAGATAGTTTAATACCCTTACATCTTGCACGTCCTGTGCTTTTGATTTCCTATGGTGTCCAACCTTCCCATTACAAAAAATTTCCCAGATACATGAGAGCTTTATTTTTTAAGTTTACCCCAAACACTTGCATATTTTTCTTCTGCCATCCCTTTAATTATAAGATCTGTTTCAGGTAGTTCTTTCATCGTCAACCAGTCACTTCATCTATTAGACTGAAAGCAGCTTTTGTACAGCACAAGTTTCATAACACAGACTGTAATATTAAATATCAAAAGTGCACTAAACAAATGCGACTGTAACTTCTTGGAACTAATTGTTCCAAGAAACAATTTTCCTATTTCTGATGCCAAATATCAGGGGTTCTGTTGTCTCAGCTCTCACAGAATGTCTGCTTAGAATGCCCTATAAAACAACACTTTAAATATCAGCTGCAGAGCATCACTGAATGTTTGATGGTACATGGACAGAACAAAGATTCCCATTTGCACAGATGAGCTGAACACAAATCTTACACTTCAGGGGCAAGCGGATGGGCAATGCCCAGGCTACCAAACCCATGCTGACACCGAAGCCCTCAGCTTACCCGCCTAGCAGGATCTGCGGCTTACTCGAATCACTTGTGACACCAAACACATCAGGAATCAAGTCTCCATTAAAGCTGAAAATGGAAAACGATGTCAGTACCACCCCAGCCACTGCAGGAGTTCAAACTACGTGTTCTTAAACTATTCTGTACTTGTACATTTTCCCACCGAGCCATGGGGAACTCTCAGCTGTGAGTCGGATCTGAATTTTGGCTCTTGTCTGAGTTGCTGGTAGCAGCAAAGGTCTATCAGGATTTCACACTCTGCCTGTGCTCTGGCTTTCCAGATCTACTTTCCCCCCATTTTTGTTCAGCATTTCACAGAGGCAAGCACACTGTGAAAGGGCAATTTGCTCATTTTGGTAAGCCAGTAAGGTTTTTGCTTTACAAAATTCACTGAGAAATGAATGGCTTTTTTTCTGAATAACTCAGAGCACTGAAATTACAGAAATTAAAAGACCATGTCATTACTATTGCCAGGATAATATAATATACAAGACTTGTAAAGATAATTATTTTGGTTCATCATCTTTTGTTAGATCAGTTGACATTACACAAACCACCCTGTTCTTAAAAGATAAAGAGCATGTGTTTCAACTTCTAGCATAAAAACATATTTAAGTTGCTCTTAGTCACCACTATAAATGTGGTTTTCTAAAAAAGTAGGTCATACTTACTCCATTACTAGAGGCTCATCAAGAAAAGTCTTATTTAACACAGTTTTATGGTTAAGATCTGAAAACAGAAAACATTAACTTGATTCAGTTACCAATTTATTCTGACATTTGCATTTTCAACAAAGAAATAATTCTTCTATACATATAAAACCATCAATTTTATTATTATAAAAAGGCACCACTTAATACAAACAATTAAATGGCTTCCTGAAATTTTGGAGGAAAGGTGAGTTACAGTTAAAACACCGAAGGCTTTTTCCCTCCCCACTGAACTCCTCAACAATTTATTCTAAGGAGATCTTAGTGAAACTTATTTCTGTGCATGACTGCAATCACACAGATATAACCTGAAACAGCTGGGATGAAGACAGGCTAAAAGTTTAGCATTGTGTGTTAGACTTCTGTTTAATGTTTTGTCACTGTAAGAAACATTCTTAATTATACACACTGAGTATTTGAAATAAGCATTAAAGGCAGACTTTCTAATTGGGAAGTGAGGACTAAGTTCCAATCAGATCATCACCTTAGACTTCACTTTTACTTGTAATCCAAACTCCTTGCCAGATTATTCCCATTTTCCTTCTCTCTCCATAACATTTTTCTTTACAATTTCTGCATTTTATACAACAGTCCCCTCCTACTGACTTGTCTGTCACACTTCTATCACCCAAGGAGACACCCCACACCCTCCCAGCAGCCTCAGCACACACCTACCACTGCCTGAATTTCTAACCTCTGACTCTTCTGCCAGGCCCCATATGCTCATTTGGCTTCCTCCAATATTTGGGATTTTCCTGAAGCAAGACAGAATAACTTAATCCAAGTCCTCATATTCTTCCCAATACTAGAGATACCTGCTATTTTCTCAATATTTGACCCATTACACTTTTCCAGGTTGCTTGTTTCAGCTCTGGTTAAAGCCAGAAGCAATGGTGTCTAAGGCAAAATTGCCTCACCACTAACTGTGCCTTAACACACTTGTTTACAGCAGTGATTATTCTTCAGTGGTTTCTGTGGACTTAAAGAGTATCTTTTGCTTATTTGTGCTTGTTCAAATCCTTAATTCTTCCCAAAACCCTTTCCTAGCAAAGTCAACAGAAAACAAAAGAGATCTCAAGAGCTCACACAGTCCATGACTCTACCCCAAGACTGGAACAATGCTAAGAGACTCCTGAAAACTTCATTCTAACGTTCTTGAAAGCTTGCAGTAATAGAGACTCTAGAAACCTCTCCTCCAATACCCACTTTAGTGTGTCACTGTCTCTGAAGAATTTGGTTTAACATAACTAAGTGTTATATTACTGTTAGTAGGTTAGTTATGTCATTTTGAAAGTCAATGCACTCAAGTTCACACCAGGTTCTCTGTGCATTTTAAACTGAAGATAAATCTTTTGAGACAGTCTTTGTGAAGCTGACACGCATGACAGGGAAGCCATGAGAAGCAGCTCTTCAGCTAATAGGTACTGCCAAATTACAATAATGTTTGGTTATATCTGTTGCATAATATAGTACAAGCATTTTAGCATTGTTCTCTTTCTTTAATTATTGAACTCAGTTTAACAGCAAGATAATATATGGGTGTGAAGCTGAATAGCTGCTGATCCCCATTGTAGGTGTAATAACAATCACTACACTGTAAAAATGAGTCGTAACTTCTTGACAATACTTTGAATTAAGAAGTCTAACAATCTTGTTAAGAACCAGTCTCAGCAACTCACCTAACGTTTGGTTGTGTCCCCAGAAAATAAACACTGAAAGTTCATCTTTGCCATGACCTGGGGCCTGGGTAGTGAGGAGGACATCCATTTGGGAATCTCCATCATAATCTCCAGGAACTACACTGGTTATGGTGACACCAAGAGATCTGGAATTAAAAACAAAAGCCCCCACATGCAAATAATTGTAAAAAGGTGTGCCTGAAAAAAGCACTCGTGTGGCCAAAGGCAACAATTACTATTAGTTGGTCCAATACAATACCACCCTTCCACAACCTGGTTTATGATAAAGTCCTTATCTATTGCAAAGGAATCTCAAAATGAGGCACCTGACAGGCTGTCTTTGTCTAAGGAAAATGACATTTTAACTCTAAACTTCAGCTATCAGACATTCTTTAGCCAAATCCTGTTTGTTAATGCTATCCACACTTCATTAAATCCTTGCATTTGTTGTAGAACCACTACTCCAAAATGTGTTTCAGTGAGCAGGATCTTTTGGCTGCATTCCAAGAGCAAGAACATAAAGCAACAGGAGCTGTTTAAACAGCACGAGTCAGGAACAGGTGGATTTTTTACAAGACAGTGCCATTTCCTCCTATCATCTCCCAGGTCTTACCACTCCTCCCCACCTTTGTTTGTTCTTTCTATCTTTTTTTTATTTGCTTACCTACTTAGACTCTGCTTTGCATACACAAACATGGATCACTGTTAAGGATTAAAAGCAAATAATTTCTAATGCATTAAACAAATTAGTTCCTTCCAAGACAGGAGGGAATAAGGAAAAATAAAAATATGTAGAATAGAGAAGATGAAGCTGAGCTATAAAAGCAATTTAACTTTTAATAATACTACTGGTAAGCATTATTCATAAGCAATAACAGTAACAGTATTACAAGATATTAAAGCTAGACATATATATGCACATAAACAGATTGGTTTACATTTATTAAAAATTGATGTTTTTTTAAAGACGACATGTAAACTTGAGAAAGGAACAAATCTCTACACAGAAATACCAGAACACCATTTTTCATATGTCTTCTAATGCAGATGATATTGGCTGGATTCCATTAGTAACTACAACAACTGGACGAATTTCCCTGAAAACGTGCCTTGGGATTGAGACTAAAGCTACCCACCACAAGACCTAGGTATGATATGGAATGACAGTTTGCTTCACTAGGAAATAAAATCCTAAAGATCCAAGTCAACTGCAAAAATATTTCAAGACATGGGTATTTTAAATACTAATTTGAGGACAAAACCTAAACCATAAAAACTCCATAAGAGGTGGGAAGTCACACTTATTAGTTAACAACACAAATGACAAAACTCATCTCCACAAATTCTGTCATCTGACCAACAAAATCAAAACAAACCAAAAATGTATCAGGAAATGAATCAGGAAGTTGGTCAAAGAACCAGTGCTCTAAGGAGCTGAACAAGTCAAGGAGGTAACAAGAGCACAGACAATTGCAGTCAGCTCCCACTGAGTGCAGTGAGGCACTTTCAAGGAAAACAGCCTTAGGTTCTTCTGGCAGTGAATATGCACACTTACTTCATTGGTAGCTTAACACGGGGCTTGAAGTAGGGTTCCTTCTGGTCAGCCAAAAATATAACCAACTCATTTCCTGCCAAAGCAAGCAAGACCATGAGCAACAGAGGAAGATTGTAAATGGCTTATATACAAACCCAACATTTAAACAACTGTGCCACAAATGACCATTCCCCTCAACAGCAAAAACTCTGAAAGATGTCCCATACCACTACTTCCTTCTCATTCAAAAGGAAGGAAAAGGAGCACTTCTTTAACCCAGCTTAAAGCCAGTTGCATCTCAAAGGAATGCTGATATCACAAATCTTCTTTGGGGGTTTAGTGTTAGAACTTTCTCTGTAATTTTTGTCACATCACTTAAAATAAAACTTTCTGTAATGAGTTAAGAAATATTACACATGGAAAAGTAATAGGCAGCAGTTCCACACAACTAGCTAAAGCTTAAAAGCTAACTCAAATTAATTCTTTTAATACTATGTCTGACATAGCAGGATCTGTTACTGCTTTCCCATGTCAGCTGCCAAAAGCACTTTAAAGGAAATTCAGAAGTTACTTGGTTCCCTGCAGCATCTCCTCATTTAGAGGCAACGATACAAGCAAGTATCATTTCATTATTTCAGGACAATCTAAATAAAACCCCATATTTTACATTGTAGAAATAAGTGCAGTCAGGGAAGAAAAAGAATAACCTCAATGATGAAATAAAATTTTCACTCAGTAAACCACAATACACATGCACTTACTGCTGCAAGCAAAACAATAGCTAACAGTGAAACAATTGTATTTTTTCTTTCTTTCCTTCATTCCCCGATAAACACACCTGCAGCATCACAATCCCATTACCCACAAAAGAATAATTCTAAGGCTCCAAACTTGAGCTACCACAGTATTTTTTAAGAGCATTGTCCTGTGGCACAGTTCACAGCTGTGAAATAGCAGAATACAAGGCTCCCCACAATGAAACAAAAGACAGCTGCCACAAACCTATTGAAGAGAATACAGCAGCACATGAGTAAATGAAAAGGAGCCCTTTCAGAGAGGCCAGGGGAGACCAGCTCAGTCCCATCTGGCAGGGATGGGACACATTCCTGGATGAGAGAAAGGGCTGGCACACACATTCCTGGACGAGGCAAAGGCCTGGCACACGGCGAGGGGCAGGAGCGTGTTGGCTGCCTCAGCCCGGGAGAGCACACCTGGGGACTGACTGGAACCTGTTAATTCCCATTTCACACCTCAGACTCTCACCTGCCTTTTTATCAGCTATTTGGTAAAGTAATGATGAGGATGAAGAAGCAAATGTGTTTTTACACATTCCAGGTTCCAAGTTAGTTGCAATATTGAGAAATGAGATTTTTTGGTCATTAAAGACATATACATAAAAATTTCAGCTCAGTGCTCATCAACAGTCAAAACAAATTAACTATTAAGAAGTATTACACAAACAGAAAACAGAATTACTATGCCACTACATGAATCCTAAGTGCTGTTTGCAGTTCTGTATTCTTTCTGAGATAAGAGGACAGTAAGAAAGAAAAACAGTGCATTGGAGGGTGTGAAAAAAGAGGAACAGTTTCCATACAAACAACAATTATGTAGACTGGAGGTCTTCAGGCTGAGCATCTGTGTGATACATAGCAGATACGTATCACATATGTATATATATCAGAGACAAATACCACAGAAGTTTCCCAAGTTCCCCAATGAAAGGCAGCAGGTGAAAAGGGGAATGTTCACTCACTGCCCTGTACTACGAGCAGAGGCATCAAGCATTACCAGAAGGTGGTACATTAAACAAGCAACCAGCACGAGCTTCCCCACTCACCTGTTATATGCATAGACTCACAAAACAGGTGAGTGTATGCACAACTCCATTTATTTGTATATTCTGAGTTTCAAAAAGTGACTAAACCCAGAGTCCACTGGTACTTCTGAATTGGTCTTGCAACAGGATACTTCTGGGTCTAGATTACTAGATACTTTTACAAAGGTATGAGCACAACCTGACTTTCTTTTATGCATCTGAGCATACGGACCACTACTGTTGTTCAACTGAAGTAATGCAAGATCAGAACAGTAATACATATCCAGCAAAAGGCCCAACACACCATCCCCATTTCCCTATTAAGGGTCAGGATTCTTAAAACTGGGCTGCTTTACAAACCCCTGTCCCTCACAGTCTCATGCCATCTCCAGTGCTCATTTCCTCACACTGTTTACAACTGGCTGCCATTTATCTCACCATTTAGAACTGCCTATTACCTTTTGTTTTGAGGGCATTCTGTAGTTACTTCTTGTCGAGACTTAAGCTATGAAAAATAATGTTTTCAACTAGGTTATTTCAAGCTGACTTTTAGAGTATTGCATAGGAAAATGATTTATCAAGTGCTGCTGTGGAGGCAAAAAAACCCCATGAATCTCCTTCCTGAAACTTTTAACTATCCACATTTTTATATGCATTCATCTGAAAGATAAGAAAGTAAAAATTAAATCTCTTATCATGGACATTCATTTTAAATCTGTTTTTTCAGTAGACGAGCCAGTGGAGCATTTCCAGGGAGCAATGCATTTCAATAACTCAACTAGATGGGAAAGTCACTCATGCTTTACCAAAGCTACTTGGAGAAACATTTCTGAGATTGAAGGAATAAAAAAGCTGAATCTGAGAATAAATTTATTATCTTAATGTGCAGCGTCAAGAAAATAAAATAATCAAAGATTAATGTCTGCAAATAACACTGACCACTGAAAATAAGCCCTGATTTGAGGTGTCCCCATATCTGAAGCCTTAAGAGAAACTTCTGGCAGGTGACAGCTGTGCGTAACAAATTTCTCTACCCTGACACTTCAACATAATGTCCAAAGTAGGATAATGTGCAATTTATCCTCCTCACACCTGTGAAACGTTCATCTCTGTTTCCAAAAATACTGTGAAAGCAGGAGCAAAAAACCAATGTGTGACCATTCAAGCTGTAGGATGACGCCTCTAAATTATTTCACGACCATAAATTCAACTTCAAAGAAAAATATGCCCTATATGAACGATTATTCTAGTGCAAATTGAATACATCATACTCCACACAGGAAATACCTCGGGAGCAAAGCACCGGCCAGTTTCATCCCGCAAACAATGTTGTGCTCACCGCGCCGGCCCTCGGCGACACAGCCCCGAGCACTCAGGCCGTGCTCGGGGAGAGAGCGAGCAGCCGGTAACCCAGAGATCCCCAGGGACCGCAGGGATCAGCGAGCCCAGCTCCTGCTCCCGGCCGGGCAGCGCGCACCGGGAGCGCCGTCCCGCACCCCCACGACAGCCGCTGTCACCCCGCGCCCTCCGCCTCCCCACGGGGTGCCGGGGCAGAGCGGCGGCGGTACCCGGGGCTGCCCGCGCCCCGCCGGCCCCGGCTGCGCTGCGAGGGGACGAGGAGCCCAGCTCACACCGGCTGTGCCCCCAGAGCCCCCGGGCCTGCCGCCGGCCCCGGCCGCGCACTCACCGCCGCGCAGCACAAACAGGTCCGTCTGCTTGTCCGAGTTGAAGTCGCCGAAGGCCGCCAGGGTCCCGCGAGCCTCGGGCCCGAAGAGCTGAGCGGTCACATTCTGCAGGGCGCGGGCGGACCCCGCCAGGGCCAGCACGGCCAGGGCCAGCAGCGGGGCCAGCGGCGGGCACGGCCCGCGGGCCCCCATCGCGCACGGCC
>VZRR01013060.1:1634527-1848607 GCA_013398015.1 Oreocharis arfaki
GGAGCCAGGCAGGGCCCGCCCGGCGCCGTGCAGCCAGCGCCGGGGGCTCTCCGGGATCGCTCCGCCATGGCGGCGACTCACATGGCTGATGTGAGCTGGAAGATGCTGGAGCTGCGGGCTCGCTCCAAACGCTCAGGTCTGACCTCTTGGCTTGCCCGGGAGGAGCTCCGGGTGTCCCTCTGCCTCCCGTCACTAACCGCCCCGCTCGCTCGCTCCCTGCCCCGCTCCCGGCCCGGCCCGGCCCGGGGCTGTTTTCCCGTCCCCGCCGTGTCTCTCGCCGGTGGCGGTGCCCGGGCGGTCCCGGCCCCGAGGGGACACCCCGGGGGTGGCCGGCCCCGCGCGTCCTTGGCGGGCACAGCCCCAGGTGCCGCTCAGGTGTCACTTGTGCCCGCGGGTGCGAAGGCAGCTGCTCGTGGCGTGTTTAGTACCGCAGTTGTATAGAGTGTTGCAGTTGTGGGACAGATGAAGTGTTCAGAGGAAAGTATCAGCTTTTGCCAGGTTTCTCTTAGGTAAAAGTAACCTTTTTACAGCATGGGAGTTTCTTATTTTGAACATGGACTGTGTGGCAGCTATGTTCTGGCCTAAACCAAAGTGTGATGAGCCTCAATTTCTGAACTCGGAGTTTGAATTTATTTTTTTTAAAGTAAAATACAGTCTTAATCGGGCTTTAATTGTTCTAATGGAAAAAGTTTTCCAGAAGATCTCAGTGTTTATTTATATGCCATACATGCTTGTGAAACTCAATTGTTTCTTATTTGCATGTTTGGTTGGTTTTGTTGTGCTAATGACTGATCGGACTGTGAGAGGAAAATGGGGCTTTATGAGGGCTCTAAGGAATTGATTGTTTAAAGACTGGTCTGATTAATTTGGCTTTCAAAGTTCATTTTATGTAGAGATTGATTGGCAAATCCCACGATTAAGACTGCCCACGAAAGGAGGTGTTACTTTGTGGCCGGTTACGATTACACGGTGCTGAGATCTGAAGGTTGATTGACAAATGTAGCCACAGAGCTCTCTAAAGCCAAGGCTGGCAGCTGCGTGTTCGGAGTGTGTGAATCCCGAGGCTCAGGGCAGCGCACGAGCTTTGGGAATCCCCTGCAGGGTCAGGCCCTGTGTCTGCAGAAGGCATTTGGATGGTTTCAAACACTTGACTTTTTAACTGCTGCTGCCTGTTACTTTTTTGTTAAATGTATAAAGGATTGTCAGATTGGTATTGTAGTTCGCTTTCTTCTTTCCCAGTTCACACAGATTTTGTCCTTAGATTGTCTAGAGACTTGTTCAGGGAATTTAATATAATAACTGAAGAAATTTCCTGAAGAAATAAACATTATTTTAGTTGAAAAGTTTTTCTGATAAAAGAGTCAATTTAAAAATCAAATTTTATACGTTATATTTTAGGTAACATTCATATCTAAAAATAAAAATCATGTTATTATATTTCAAGTTTACTGCTGCATCTTTATGTTGAAATTTGTATAACTTCAGAGCTTTTTTACTTCCTTCCTGGCCCTGTTAGAAGGAGACATGGTTTGGATTATCATAGAAAGTGACTGAAACTCCCCCACATGTCTGTGGTTTGGCTGAGGACTGTGCTGGAGTCCCAGCTCACAAACAGCACTCTTTGGTTTGGTTTTGGTTTTTCTTTACTAGTGTGCTGCTTGGAGTAAGATGTAGTAAACGTGGAGTACAGACACACGTGCCTGAAATGCACGAGTGACTCATGTTTTATAGCCTGCAGCAGTGTATCCTGTGAGACTCAATGCCGTGGGAGGTAACTTGTATCTCCATGTTTATGTGTATTAAATTATGAATTACTTTTTTTTCAGTGAAAGCAAATTTTATTCAGAAATTTCCGTTTTTAATTTAATTATGAATTACTTTTTTTTCAGTGAAACCAAATTTTATTCAGAAATTTCCATTTCCCTTCCTGAAGCAATAAAGTAGTTTCATTTGTTGCTACTCTGATTAGGAGCAGATTGTAAAGATATTCAGTAGCTGACTAATCTAAAGCCCCAGAAATTTTGGTTACTTTAAAACACATAAACTTTAAAGATTTGGAAAAACTTGTCATCACAATTACAAACACTTTTGTCTTATTGTGTATTCCAAAGTGGAAGATGTCCTACCTCAAATAGTTGGGATTTCCAGTGCCATAAGTAATATATATGACTGCAGGAAACATCCTGGTGTAGATTTCACATGGAATGAAAGCAGCACCATGCATAAGCAGAGTTTTAGCTCCTTGTCCTTAATATTACTTCACACTTCGTATGCACTAGTTAAATCAGTGTTTTTATTTAATCTTGAAATATATCAGATTGTATTCATCGCCTTTTGGTGTTAGTAGCAAATTTCCTATTGAATACCAAAGCTCATGTCAAATATCCAAAAGATGGATTTTTTGTAGACTGTCCTTTTACTCAGATAAAGTTTCATGGAAGTAAAAGCAAAATAAACCTGAGAGGTCAGTGTAGAAGAAGGAAACGTAAGATGTGATGAAAGTTTGTGCTGTGCGCTCTGTCATGTTAATAACTCCACTAACATTGCTTTCACTTAATTTAATGCTGATTGCCTTTAACATTTACTAAACAGTTTTGAAAACTACTGTAGCTTAGCCTGAGACGTTTGTGATTAGCTGCACCAATTTGAAATGGCCAATTTGGATGATGACAGAGCCTCCTCTGCGCATGCTTTTTTAAAATTTGGTAAGTGTGCAGTTCTGTGTTTTGTTTTTGTTTGTGGCTATTTAATTCAACAAAAAATAATTGTGTGTTTTGTTTCATGCAGTGTTTCTTGCTAGTAGGTTTTTAGCACTGTACAGTAGAACTTCAAAATTAGAACTCTTTCAGTGTAAATTTCTGAAAATTGTAATCTACTCAGATAGAAATCTACTTCCAGATCTTCCTGTTTTGCTTGTGTTTTGTGTTCCTGTCAGCATCCCTCAGTGCAACCATCTCTGAACTCAAATTTCTCTTTTAAGATGACAGTCACATGAAAGATGCCTTAAGAATGGTGACAATTCTTACAATTTGACTCCTAAAAAACCCCAGTGTGACTGGTTTAAAGATAAGTAAAATTTCCGGTCAGTCGGTCATCATTGGTTACAAAGTTTGACTTGTGGAAATTAAGTGGAAGCAAAGTAAGGGCCCTTGGCACAGCTTCTCCTCAGGTACCGCAGAAGCTAGAATACATGAAGTCAAGACTGTTACTGTGTGTTTTGAAAGGAGTTTGGCTGGGCTCAGATGTATCCATATGTGAAACTGTGATTGGAGAAGACTCTTGTGTAGTCCTTGTTGAAGCACAGTAGTTGTCCAAGTGCTGGTGAGAGTAATCAAGTAAGGGGACATAGCTGGGTGATTTGGACTCCCCTCCCCTGCTCTGCCCGTGGCTTTTCAGTTTTGCCTCTCTCAACATCAAAGAACATGTGATGTGTTGACAGTGTTAAAAAAAAAAAAAAATTACTCTTTCCTAATTATTGAGTAGATACTTGTTTCTCTTGTTTGATGCAAAATAAACATATTTAGTAGTTTTAACACCTATTGTTTTGAATTCTCAGAAATGGCAATGCCTGCCTTGAGTATCCTGAATGGTTTCCTGCCTTGCTTGTAGCATTTACAAGGCTTGTGTGGTAGACTTTGGCATTTTGGTTATGTGAAGCTCCTGTGTACTGGCACGATGGTCAGTATTTTATTTCTGGTGTACAGTAGCTCTCATGTGTTGTTAGTTACTGTAAATCCTGAAATCAGTAGTTTTCATTAAGTGTAATATACAGTACAGAGAACTACCTTCAGATGATTAGGAAACAGGGAAAAGACAAAATGAATAGGTACATATTTTTTTTCTTTTTGCTCTCTGGTGACCAGTGACAGGACCTGAGGGAATGGCTGGAGCTGTGTCGGGGTGGATTCTTCACCCAGAGGGTGTTGGGCACTGGAACAGGCTCCCAGGACAGGCCACAGCACCAAACCTGACAGAGCTCTGGAAGAATTTGGGCAATGCTCTCAGGCATAGGGTGGCATTCTGGGCTTGTTCTGTGCAGGGCCAGGAGTTAGACTTGGACAATTCTTGTGGGTCCCTTCCAACTCAGGATATTCTGTGATTCTGTGAAATACTAATTGAATTACTTGCACAGTCTAACACATGATTTTTCTTGACAAATGATAGTTTAAAAGCTTTGTCACTTCAGTGCTATTTAAATGGAACTATTACAAGATTTTACTCATTTTTACCCGTGTTGTTATCATCACTCAACCTAGGTGACAACTCATGCATTTTCTTTACTTCTACTGTGTATTCAGATAGAGGGAAACTTTAATACCTTTTGCATCTTCCTCTCCAAGCCCTTCTCCTGGTGTTTCCTTACCCTGTTTTCATTGAGCTGTAGAACAGTTCAGTCTGGAAGGGTTGTCAGGATGTCACCTACTCCAGCCTCTTGCTCAAAACAGGGTCAACCATGAGACTGTAGTTTCCTCCTGTATGTAGTGATTAAAAATCCCCGTGTGATATAATTTCTTAAACTTCGCTGTGAGAAGAAATAAAATCCACTGTGGTCCCAATGACTTCTGTAATGAGAAGATGTCATTGCCCTTACTATTGCTAATGAAAGTTACAGTGGTCTGAGGCCCAGAGCTTGTTCCTGGCTCAAGTATTTGATTATGTCCAGACCTAGTGTCACATTAAAGGCTGTGGTCAGTTTTCATTCTTACCAAATCTAGAAAGAAATCTTATATTCTCAGCTTTTTTCTTTTGGCCTGTCCTGTTTTAATTATGCCAATCAACATTTTCTTTTGTTCTTCTGGCATGTGAAATGTTGGAAATAAAGCTCTTGCCATGTTGCTTCCATTTGTTTGGGATTAACTTCGTGGAAGTGTTTGTTTATATGAATTCTGTACTTCAAAAAATTTGAATAAACTGTCCTTGTTGAAATATGCAAATCTTTATCCATAGACTTAGTACAGAATTCCATTTTAATCCCTATTTTTCTTTAATGTCCATAATTACTGCCATCTTCAAGGATGTGCGTGTGTTCAAAGCTTTTGTATATACAAATCTGGGAGCAGAGTTGTTTTAAAGCCATTTTGGCCCTAGCTTCTGAATCTAAACGTTTGGACAGTTTATAGCTCTTCCCTGAAGAGCAGTTAATGCTAATCTCAGGTATAACTGGAATAAAAATGAGGTGGATGGGGAAGTACTTTAACATCAGGATGACATAATATTTTCAGCCTCCAGAGGTTGTGTACAGGATTGAAGTTTCTTCCTGTTCTCTAATACTTTGAAAGGAATGTCTATCATTCAACTTGAAGAGTGGTGAAATCATTACTCTGGAACCTGTAAATGGTAGGAAATGAAAGAGGGTTAATTTTTCTTCAGATTATGAATATAGGGTGTTTAGTCAGTGCAGTGTCTGAAGACAAACAGAGATTTAATTGGACTTGGCATCAAGACTTTGAGTGTTCTCTTATCAGACATTAATTATACTAATGCAGGAAGTGACAGTTTGATTTTCTATCAATTTTTTACTGATTTTGGAGTCGGTGCTGCCTGCAGCAGTGCACTTGTGGTGCGAGGAAATAATGGGCACACTTCATTCTTCGTGGAGGAAAAGCTGAACTCCCATACATCCAATTTAAATGTTGGATGGGCTTGTTACACCACTAGACAGCAGAAGAAGTAGTAAATCAACAAAATAGGTTTTTATGTTCTTCCTAGCACACCTACTTATTTACCCAAAATAAAACTCGCTCTGTATGGCTGTAACAAAGTGATGTATTTATGAAAAACAGTATTTTAAATGAATGTCCTCATTCTGTTTCTTCTGAATGCTGGCATACAAACTGAGACCTCCAGGGTACTATTTGCATATGCCATTCTATTATGTTTAGAGTGCTGCAGTCTTGCTGTTGTCAATTTTTAAATTTTTTTTTTAGTTTGAAAACCTGTTTTAAATATGTAATTGGAAATAGCTTTCTATGCCAGGTTTTTAACTTGCTGAAATGAACTCCTAAATAGATTTTGGATGAGACTGTAGACAGGCTTTTTTTTTAAGCCATCCTAAAAATAGATTCCTCTGTGTTATGGGCTCGCTCCAAAAGCACAAGGAAGGAGCAGTTTCATGTTTGTCGTGACTGTTCCTTGCTTTGATTAGGTTGTGATAATAACGAAATGTAACTTACCACGTGATTTCTCCAGGAGAATGCTGTAGACACCCAAGCAAAACATAAACTATATTGATGCTAATGAGGAATTAATGAAGAATATGTGGAAAACTTTGATTTAAAGAAGTTCTTCTCCTTGTAGTAGGAGTAGTTTTAGGGAATACTTCAAAAGCATAAAACTTTCTTTTTTGTCAATTTTTCGAACTTTGTATTAATTTCACCTTTCTGTTCCATCAGCAGTCTACTCTGGCTGTTTTACTACGTTTCTATTAAAGTTTCAAGCATCTAGAATAATGTAATTTGTAGATGGGGGTGTTTTGACATTTTCTTGCTCTCTATTCTGTTTAATCTTCTTTCTGCACAACGTTGAAATCTTTGAATGCTCTGAAATAGAAGAATATGCTTGCTTTTTGTTCTTGATAACTTTGTTTTGTTTCTCTGTTGGCCACAGAGGGTCACAGTTTGTCTGGTGAGTATTTAAATTAGAACAATTTTAGTTCATAATTCGGAAGTTCAAGAACTTTTGACTTGTGTGTATGTGTGTGTGTGCCTGTGGATGCTCAGGTGTGTGTCCTGGTGCCACACTGGGGCCAGCAGCCTGCAGGAAATGGACATTCTGAACCTGCTTCACACACCAAGGGTGCTGGATGTGCATATGATATACAATTAGGTAATCTAAGACTTAGAATCTTTATTTTGCCTTTGAAAATCTAGTAAGTGAATTTCTCATAAATTTGCTGCTTTTTATGCACTGACTTCCTGAAGCCTTTTTTCTTTGTGTATTGTGTCCTTTCAGTACAACACTGTACAAAATTACAGTTGTTGCAGCTCACTGTATTGTGTGCTTTTGCAAGATAACCGAATTAATTGTATAACAGTATAAATTATGGATCATGTCATGGATGGGGATTTGTAGGCTGAAAGAAGTAGAAAAACAAAATTGCTTTGAAAAATGGATTTAGATTGGTTCAGAATGTTCATTATTTATTTATTTATTTTAATAGGAGATGCAAAAGCTGTGATATGTTACAAGTTTTTCTTTTCCATTACAGAACAATTTCGTTTCTTTTGCCTTTGTTATTTTAAGCAGCTCAAACTGGGCTCTCTGTCCTTCCTTTTCAGGCCCTTTTCTACATGCATGTTTATTTCTACCTTAACCTCTCCCAGGGAGGAAAGAAAAGGCTGTAGGGGAAGCTCAGATGGGTTGGGAAGCATCACCAGGGATCTGCTTGGGGAGGGGTGGATATTTTTTCACTCCTGTGCTTGCAAAGCGAAGGTAATACTAACCTGGGGTGAGGTTTGGATTCTGGAAGGGCAAGAGACATTTTCTTGTCTCCCCACCAAAGGACTTGGTTCATAAAGCTTCTGTCACCATTCCACACACGTTTCAGTTAAGTTGGAAAAGACCTCTGAGGTCTTCAAGTCCAACATTTGACCAAACGCCATCTTGGCAACTGGACAAGGCACTGAGTGCCACATCCAGTTGTTTCTTGGGCACTTTTCTTTTTCTTCATTTTGTTCTCTAGATTTCATGGGGATGAGAGTCCGGTGTATGGACAATCTCCTGTCTGAAGCTTGGGAATGTGCTGGGATTGCCAAAGAGGCTCCATGAAAAGGAGCACTCGCTGTGTCCTGCCAGAGCCGCTCGGCTGGCTGGGCTTCCCTGGCACTGCCTTCCCCGAGCTTTTCAGAAGGGCAGCGTGCGGTCCGGAAAGGGGAAATTCTCCTTCTTCCTGCTAGCACATGGCTCTCGTGCAGGTCTTGCCATCCAGAACACTGAATAAAGCCCAAGTGATTTATGGAGGAGAGCAGGATGTGACTCTGAAATTAAAGTTGGAAATGGTTGACCCCGGTAATTTTTAATAGGTAGCTCATTTCAGCTCTCAGTAAAACTGACTTCTCAGGGGCAGATAGGGAAGCAGTGGGACAGTGAGAATGAAAGATGGGGAATTGATAGCATTGTATTTCTCTGGAATATAGGTAATTTGAGGGTTTTATCTGTTGAACAGCTCATTTAAGCTTTAGTGGCGTGTGGGAACAAGCCAACCCTTATTCTGATGTGAGATCAGCTGGGCTGACTCTGGTGGTGGGTGCAAACAAGGCTGGGATAGGTGAAACACTGTTAATATTGATCATCTTCACCATTTTAGAAGGCAGGTAGGGCAGTAAGAATTGACTATGGTCTGCTTTTACCCCTCTTCTGTTTTTCTATATATCTTCTGGAATTTTCTCTGTAAAGTACTTAAGTTCTAAGAAAATGTTCCTAGAAAATTCTTGACATTTAATAGTTGTCTTCAACAATTAACTATGCATTTATGTAGCATTTGCTGTAGTTGAGTATCTACAAGGCATTGGAGACACAGAGGCCTGGTTTGTGTAGACAGCTACTGTAGAAAAAATTCTCTGAGACTGTAGAGATAATAACTTCTTTTGTTTCAATTGAAGTTTGATAAATTGTGCTTTTGTATAACAAACATGAAAAAATACCCAATTGCAGTAAATTTTAGCAGTATTAGAATTATGAAACTGATTCTGATCTTGATTTTGGTTTTCCTTGTTCTTCTTATTTTAGGTTCAATTTATGAGCCACTTAAATGTATTAACCTTCCAAAGCCAGAGGGGGAAACTCTGTGGGATAAATTAAACCATTATTATAGAATTGGTAAGTTAATAATGCTTGAACTAACCTGGATGTGAGTTAGAATTGATATTTGCATGATAAATATCAGTGCTACATTATTCCTACTTAAGGAATACAGGATAAGGATAACACTTCCTGCTGAAAATCAAAATGTCTATTGAAAATCCAGTCCAGCTGTAAGACTGAATTTAGAATTATTCTGGATAAAAGAGTAGCTTAGAATTGGAGCATTGACCAGATACAGCTGAGGAAAAATTTAAATGGACAAAAGCTTTCGTGTAGCACTTGGGGCAGTTTGGCAGGTGATCAGTTAGAAGTTCTTTTTTGCTATTAATGGTGCCATAATGTGTTTTTGTGCTGAAATTTAATTTGTTAGCTAATTTCAAGTCAACTTTAGTGTTTTCCTTTTCATTATGAGGCTATTTTAAGCCAAAGCCATTCAAGAAGCAATGATTTGTTCTGATTGTTTTGTTTCTTAGTATGCTTGTGTTATAATGAAGTCCTGCCTGTATTCTAAAATCAAGGTTGTTTAATGGCTGTGCAATCGACAGTTTAAAATTTAATTTTTACTCAGCCAAGGGTATAGAATAGAAACAATTTTCCCATAACTCTAAGAATGTGGGATGAGACTCCATTCAAATGGCATTTTGAAGTGAAATCTCTGCTGTACCTGGTTTATCCATAGATGTGTTGCTTTTTTAGGTGCATTGCTTTTAGCATTCTTATAGAGGAGATGTTCAATTTGCTTTTTTAACACTTAGGAGCAACAAGTCTGTGATGGTGCTTCCTGTTTATCTCAGGCACTTATGCTGCTGCCACAGTAAAAATCTACTACTGAATTTATACTTCATTTATAATAATCTATATTCACTTTTTCAGGTCATATTTTATTAAAGTTTTTCTCATAGGGTATCAAGACACTGAAGACTATAATGCAAAAAATTGTAAAACCTTGTAATTTTCATTTAAAATACTTAGTTTCTAAGTATTCTACATAGACAATAAAGAGGCCTTCTTAAAATTGATGCTTGATAACAATCTGTGGAAAAAAACCTGCTTTCCTGTCTTAGGCTGCACAGATTATTGTTAGAAAGGTCACATTCGAGGGGGTTAAGCCCAGTTTCAATCTTGTAGCATTCTGGTTATTATATAACCTTAGGAAAAAAAATTCCCCAAATGCAAAATATTGAAGTACAAAAAGAATTAAAGTAATATTTAGTATTTTTTCAAACTCAGTTTTGGCAACCTGCAAATTCCTGTCTTATTCTGTTTTCTTGTCAAGGTACTGACTTTAGTAATTGTAGTTGTCATTTCTCCTTACTTTCTCACTTACTCCTTTCTACTTTTATAAATATTGATACAGTCATCTGGCCTGAGTTAAAAATGTAGTTATTATGTATGTGGAGTTCTGGAGAGTTTAAGCATTTAACTGATTGGGGGGGGCAGTTTTTTACTGTAGTCACTTTTTTCTTCTGTTTTCATAGAAAGGAAGTTACTGGGTTGCTTTGTAAAAATTCTGTACAAAGTGGGTTGTGCTAGAACAGTCATAGAAATAGTTTTGAATCCTGCTGGGGTTTTGTGTAAAAAGGTCTGATTTGACTGTAAAAACAATGTAACAAATTTTGTGTGTGTTTCTCCTTACCTTTCTTTGTTTTATTTTATCTTGTGCGTGCTCTAACGGGTTGTTCATACCTTGATCTATTCCTGAAAATCTGTTCGGAAGTTGGAGGAAATATAAATGTTATTAACAACCTTTTTTTAATTTTCCTTCTTCCAGTTAAATCAACGTTGCTGCTGCATCAAAGCCCAACCACAGGTCTGTTCCCTACCAAGACTTATGGGGATAACCAGAAGGCAAAAGTGCACGACAGCCTTTACTGTGCTGCCTGTGCCTGGGCATTGGCCCTTGCTTACAGGTGAGTAACTTCTACACTCATGTCTCTGCCAGGTTACATTCCCTCTCCTCCTCAGTTCCCTGGGAAAGTTTTAAAAGATGAAGCTTTATCAAAAGTAGGTTTGTAAACCTGTAGAGAATGGTGCACTTCCAAATCTCAATAAAAATATTTACGAAGGTGCTAGGTTAAAAATGTCACTGTACTTTTGGTAAGTAAACATGTTTTCATATAATGTAATTGGTACCAGTATTTGGTACAGAGGAGTTGAGGTTCTTCTGGCAAATTGTACTCAAGGGATACTGCTCATTTTAAATCTAGTAGGAAAGTTCAGGGCATTGGCAGGCTTGTTGCAGGCACTAAGAATAATTTACTTGCAGGAGACTGGATGTCATAATATCAGGAAGGATTTTTTTAATTCTTAAATTTTGAAATAGGAATGCTTGTGTAAGTTGCAAGACAAAACCCCTTTTTTTATTATTATTTTTAATAAGAAAGGACGACCAGAGCTGTAAATGTGTTGATATGAGTGAGGGCACCACTATGCAGCAACATTAGTTAAATGCTTAATATTCCAAAGCATTGATGTGTCCTTTTTTCTTCCCCCCCTAATGCATTTGCAATTTGTTTCACGAGTTATCTCTCTCACCCAGGCGTATTGATGATGACAAGGGAAGGACCCATGAGCTGGAGCATTCTGCTATAAAGTGCATGAGGGGAATTCTCTACTGCTACATGCGCCAGGCCGATAAGGTAAAACTGCGCCGCGGACACGAGCGCTCGCCTCCTTCCGAGGGATTAGTTAAACTGGGAAAACTAACTCCTAAATGTGGATCAAATTCAGTGTTTTCCAGTGTTCTCACAACAGCTGCTTCGTTGTTGTCAGGTCGCAGCATTGTTTTTGGGAATAGAAGACCATGAGGATTTCGGGAAGGAAAGTGCAGTGAAACTTCTTTGCATTCCTTTTGCAGTTATTTTTCCCATTTACATTTTACGCCGTTAGTAGTTGGGGGGGAGTTTATGTCTTTTTAGTGATTAAATGGAAAGATGTAGAACTACTTTTTGTTAAGGCTGGAGAGTTTTTTGTTATTGTGTTTGCAGTTGTTTTCCTTACCTAGGTGATCATTTTGATTGTTTTGCTTGGTTTCTTTAGCACACGTTTTCCAGCAGTATTTTACTTAATGACGTAAGTTCACAAGGGCACGTGTTTCCAAAATGAGTGAGGAAACAGAGTAATTTACGTATGTTGCACCACAGTTGATTTATTCAGCCCATAATTCTCTTATGAATATACTCTGAATATTCAGGCCTTCTCCTTATCAAAATTTAGGTCTGGTGGATTAATTTTGCATAGTGGTTAGCAGCAGATCAAGAAGTAGTTAAATATATATATGTATATATATATATGTGTATATATATATTCCATGTGGTTTTTTGAAGTTTCAGGTCACTGACTTTTAACTGTGTTATTAGAAATAGCTTTCAGTAAGCCCATAGCTTCCCTCACAGCTGAGCACACAAACTGAAATAGGAAGTCTGCAGGTAACAATAATAATAAGCAAGTATTGTATTGCCAGTTGTATTTATGCTGACATATATTTTCTGGGGGTTTGGATTGTTTCTTGAGTCTCATATCTTTAAATAATTTGGACCTAAATTGATCTTATTACATTTGTGCTGTTGTTTTTCTCTTTGACGTGCAGTTGTTTGTTTTGGGGGTGAGGAGTGCAGATATGAATAAGGAGCATTAAATTAACAGAGGTGTCACACTGCTGGCACGCTGCTTGTCTGGTTTTGCCTTGTCTACTAGAGGTTCTTTTCTCTTCCTGCAGTGTAGTAATAAACAATTTCTGGTACCTAACAAACAGAAGTCGAGCTGGACTTCATTCTGAATGGCTGTGTATGGCCTCATGTAAAAAGAAGATATTTTTTAATAATATGGGTTATATATGCCCAAGACATTACCTGAGCAGATTCTGCTGCTTGTAACAAAAATTGCAGATGTTGTATTCTGTTGCCAATGAACAGATGAGTTCTGACGTGAAGTGTATTTAATGTATTTGTGGAGCAGATGTGACAACTCCACAATACAGTATTCGTTTGCTTGTTCTGAGGCACGTGCTGTATGTTTTGTTGGTAGAGAAGAAAATCTCATGAAGGTAACATCAGTGTTGAAAATACTGTGAAACGTGGATCAAGTACTCAGTGATGGTTAGAAAATTCTAAAATTTGTGGGAGAGCAAAGAATGACTTGAAGTTATGGAGTTATCTTGGTTTTATTTAATTACCAGCTATAAAGTAATTGTTCTGAAAAGGTATTGTTGATTGTAAGGTTTACATAGTGGTCAAATCAAGAAATTTTTTAGTTTGGTAGTAATAATAATAATTAAAATAAGGTATATGATGAATTTGTGGTTGCTAAACATACTGAAATTATTCACTTTGCTTTTACGTTTTGCCTTTTATTCACCTTCAGGTTCAGAAATTTAAACAAGACCCCAAACCATCTGCATGTCTGCATTCTGTGTTCAGTGCACACACTGGAGATGAGGTCTTCTCCCATAAGGAGTATGGTCACCTTCAGGTAACACGTGCCTGTAGATGTAAATCCAAGTTTGGCTGATGTTTTAATAATGTTATTGTTGTCTCCATTCTTCAGTAATGCCGCTGTCTGGTTAGTTTTGTGTTAGATGTGCTCTATGTGGTATTAGATGTGCTGTAAAACTGAGTTGCCTTTTGCATCTTCTACTGAAAAAGAGTGTTTTGAACCATAACTGAGTAGTATGTTTTAGTCAGAAGGTACTGAAATAACTGGGAGATTGTAGAGGTTGATGGTTGGTTGTTTACAGAGTTGCTTCTTTTTGAGACCAACAGATGGCTGTCAATAAATAATCCTGGCAAAAAAATGTTGTAGTCAGTAAAGTGGAAGATTTAGTGTAATCTTACAGTTAATACTAACATTCCCAGCTTAATTTGAGCAATTTTCATTCATTTAATGTACACTGACAACAGCTTTGCCCAGTTAGGAATTGTTCACTGCTTTGCGTAGCAGTTCCTAGTCAGACTCATTAACTGACTGCTTTATTGTCTCTCATTTTCCAAAGTTTTAATCTACTCTTTTTATTTCCCCTTCCCTTTGCTTTCAGACCCACCTTTGCTTTCACAACCTTGTTATTTTGCATTCCACAAGTCTGCATACTCCTTTTAGCTCAGATTTTGTTAGTGAAATTATTCAGAACTGAGTCAGTAGGCTGATGATTATTTCATGTCATGGTGACAGTATTACTGAAATACTTTGTACAGTGAATGTGTTGGATTCAGAAAATGTATGTTCTGGGAAAAATGCTTTATGGAGTTATCTTAAGTTAGGATTTTGGACTTCTGTGTGAAATTTCCTGAAAAGGCACATGTTTTATCTACAGGAGGAGACAATTTGGGGACCTTGGGAGTGCTGTCTGACAGTTTAAAGTCTGTTTTTTGTAGCAGCTCAACCCTTCCCATAAACATAAATGCACATTCCCATCTGTCATCTGCATACCTCAAAAATTAGAGGGTTTTCAGCTCCTGGGAGACAACAGTACAGAGTAACTGAGAGGTCTCAGCTAGGAAAAATGGAATATATTATGTAGCCCTTACTGCTGTTCTTGGTGCTTTTCAGTTTGCATAAGACACTGGAGTCAGTGGTCTTTAAGTATTTTTGGGTTTTTAGAATTTAGACCTAATTTTTCATCTGCTATGTTCCAGATAAGAATCCACTTTTTTGTTCAAAGTGGTTTTTCTAAACTTCATATACTGAGATTGTGGTTTATACCTCATACTGTGGTAAACTTATTTTCTCTATTGGAGTTATACAAATTCTCAATTATAAGAGAGTTCTGTAATAAAAAAACCCAACCAGCAGTTGCCTTTGATTCCTCAGTGAGTTGGCATTAGGATGCACATCTGTACAGCTGCTGAAGGTAATTACTGTTAGCAATGAATGCTGTGTACAGGTACAAAAAAAAAAAAGTTTTTCACATATCTGATCATATCTGAATGTTGTAATTCTCCTCCTGTCAGCTGATAACACCAAAATTCCCACTAGGGCTGAAGTGATTTGCTTTCTATGTGTGCTGTGCACTGTTCAATATACTGCTTGCCTTTCTGGTAACCTGCTTGCTAGTAAATTGTCATATATGGAAACATGAAAAGTTGTGACTAAAGTGATTACCTAGGGGTCAAAGCAGTGTGCCTAAGGGAAAACATTTTCCTAGCACAGTTTGAAATTAAAAAATCATAAAGCGTAAGAAGTTTTAGAGGACAATGCTTGTCTGTGCCATCTTTTCCTATTGATTGTTTCCACATCATTAGATCCAGGATTTTTGGAGCAGCAGAAGTATGTTATAGTGGGACCATCTTTGGTAGTGAATTATATCACATTTAGTTTGTTTACGTGACTCCAATAAGCAGAAAGTTAATTATAATTTCCTTTCTGTGTTTAATTACTTCAGATCAATGCTGTGTCATTATTCCTCCTCTATTTGGTGGAGATGATCTCTTCGGGGCTGCAGATTATCTACAACACAGATGAGGTACGGATCGATTTCCCATCCTAAAACGTGCCTCAAATTGTTTGTGTTTTTTCTTGTTTTTGTATCATTACCAACTGTAAAGTAATTGTTCTGAAAATACACTGCAGGTATTCTATGCTTTGAGTGGAACTCAGAAAAAGTAATGGAATGAATGGGTAATGAAATAATGGCTAAAAAAGTGTTAGATGTGCAAACAGTAAATGTAACATGACTAAATTCTTTTTATAGTTCTCTGCTGTTTCTGATAACTACAAAGTCAAGAATTAAAAGGTCTGTTAGAATGATTAACTTCTACTGACGTTGTTCTCACTTTTCACATTACTTCAAACTCTGTCAGTGCATCCTGTCCAGTGGAAATTCAATTTGATAAATAATGGGGTTTATTTTCTGGGAAGCATGAAGGATTTTCTTCAAACACATATAGGCCTATGGGTGTTAAGAAGTTGTGCTGTATCTTTAATTGAAAATAAAACAATTTTATATCATAGTAAGAGATGTTTGTAGAGAGTGTTAACTCTTCTGTAAATAAGATAATAATAACCTTGGCTTGAGTACAAGTCATGTCAGGACAACCTGCTGGCCTGCTCTAAAATGAGGTTATGTTTTGAAACTGGGATGGAAAGCACAGATGTATATACTTTTTAAATTCTTTTTTTCTCCAATTTTCTTAATCTGGATTTGATTAAATTTACTCTGTTCTGTTTGATAGTTGCTGTATTGCCTTAAAAAGCTTAAGTGCTCTTGCAGTACCACCGTTACAAAAAAAAGGGAGGTTTTTCCAGTAACAGTGAATTTGCATTATCTTTCTAAAACATATATCTTCAGTAATCTATTTTTTAGATAATTAGAAAACTAAATATTGCATGTCTTCTTTCTTTCTTAGTTAGATCATATAATAGGTTTGTATTATTTCCTCTGAATTGCCTTTATATCTGTAAGGAGGCAAATGTATATAATTAAGTATTTAATTAGCTTGATATATAATTTATGTTATCCTCCAGATGTTTGCATTTAATTACAGATTCTGCAGAAAAAGTGCATGTTTATAGACTCCAGTCAGTGGATATTCTCCACTTCCTTGCCAGGACGTTGTTTTCCTAGCAACTGTCCCCTCTAAATCTCTGCACTGTGGAGATTCATCGATTTTTTTACCACAGACCTGCACATTCTGTTGGTCTCTGTGCAGCTTCAGCAATTGTCACGTCCTGTTAACACCACGTAATGGTGAAATGCCCAAGGTTTCCTGGGTGCCAGGGAGGGGGTGCCAGGGTGGGTGTGGCAGCAGGAGTGTGCCAGGGAGGGTGTGCCAGTGAGGGTGTGGCAGGGAGGATGTGGCAGCAGGGATGTGGCAGCGGGGGTATGGCAGCAGGGATGTGCCAGTGAGGGTGTGCCAGTGAGGGTGTGGCAGCGGGGGTGTGGCATCAGGGGTGTGGCAGTGAGGATGTGGCAGCAGGAGTGTGCCAGGGAGGGTGTGNGTGCTGCCCAAACCCACAGCTGGGTGTCCCTCCCCAGTGCCACCATGGCAGGCTGGATCCAGGCCCTTCCCTCGCAGGGGAGCTGGCACGGTGCAAGGGCATGGCAGATGGGCGCTGTTTACCAGACTGGCTGTGGGAATGTTTGTACACAGAGCTCTTGGCTTCAGAGGCAGTGCTGCCTCTCGATGGCAGGCGTGGCAGCTGTCTCTGAGTTACCCTCTGGTTCATCTGTTGGCAGTGGAAGAATTAATTTAATTGCATCTTTGCATACACAGCAAAGATAACTGTGTGTGATTGTGTGAGTGGATGAATGAGAGCAGTTAGCTGCACATTAACTGGCACCATGAGTATTTGCAGTCACCCATGCTGTGTGTGTGCTCTTTATTACACTTCCATCTCCACATGCTCAACTTTGGATAAATAAGCTTAACACACAACCCATAATTTCTGTAAGTGCCATAGCTTTGGTCTGGTTATAGCATTTACATGCCTGTGATATGAATGATTTGTTCTCTGAAGATTTTGGTTTGCAACAAGCTATTTGGTGGCTTTTTTGCTGGAAATCTGCTGTTTGGAAACCCTAGTTAGTGTCATAAAATGTCTGTAATTGACCATTTCTTTCCTGTGTTCCAAACACCATCATTGGTAAGAAGTAATCAGTAAGGTTATATATTTCTGTGTGGTGCTGTTTGCTTCTTCATATAAGTTTCAGTTATTGATAGACATGGGAAAAGCCACACTCTTAATCCCTGGGTCTTCTGGCTTCATTCAGAGAAAGTTCACTTTAACTTAACCAAGTGCTGAATTACAGGGATGAATATACTGGGCATAGCTTTTTTCTTGAAAAGTAGTAGCTATGAAAAGATTTAGTGTGCAGATAATTGTACATGTGCACCCCATGATGAGATTTTAGCAGAGGCATACTACACACAGAGAGAGACAAGTGTGTCTAGAGTTACAATATTGCTGCTGGACTGTATTAACGTAAAAAGTGTATCTGAAATAATAATTTTTTTAAATTTAAAGAGAAATGGAGAAAAAAGACAAAACAGAGGTATATACAGGTAACTTAAAATAGAAGCAAGTACCTTTCAGTCTAGTCATTTAAAAAAAATTACTAGATTGTAGCAAAGTGGATCCTTCTCTGTAGTTCCCCAATATTTTTGTGTTTATAGCCATGCAGTATTTTCTTTTCCACAGTCCTCTGGAATAATTTGGATGGGAGGGGATGCAATCCCTGCTTTGGGGATAAACCAGTGTAAATCCCGTGCTTGTGGTTAAATTTTCTCTAAGCTGTAATCTGTGGACTCTGTAAAGTGCACTATAAAACTTATGCTCAATTTACATTTTTCTACAGTCAGGCAACTCCAAATGTCTCTTTCAACAGCATAAACCAGGAAAAATTATCTGCTTTAATAAGTTCCCAGCAATAGTTGAATACACCTTAAATACCTTAAAATACCCTTCAGTACTTTGGTATTCAGTTGAAATGTGTTGGTCCAAGAAGAGATTTTAATTATAATAAATTGATTTAGATTTTAATTTATGTTTATAAAGGAATATGTTTGAATCTGCATAAATACGTATTATCTGGAGCTAATTTAATAGAATTTTGACATATCAATTCTCTTAAAATGAATTAAGAAAAAGCACCAAGGTTTCTGTGTTCTAATTTTGTTTTGGTTTCTGATGTTGTTAGGATAAGTTTTTTCGAAAAGATCAAAATATCACCTTTTTGGAGCTCTTCAAATATGTGTCTTGAAGTTGAAATCGTTCTTATCCCTGCCTTTGTTGGAACTTCTGTGTAGATTCACATTGGCACCTCAGTTGGGAGAGCTCTTAACATATTGTGGCTAAGAACTGGTTTTAAAGAGAATATTTGGACGTGGGAACATCATTCTTTGGGTTCAGTCAGAAAAGGATGGAAAGAACAGTTACAAGGAATAGCAGCTTCATCTTTTGGGAAAACCTGAAAAACTGTGCTTTCATTTTGCTTCAGTCCCTTTTCTTTCCTACAGGTGTCCTTTATCCAAAATCTTGTGTTTTGTGTGGAGAGAGCCTATCGTGTACCGGATTTTGGTGTCTGGGAAAGAGGCAATAAATACAACAATGGCAGTCCAGAGCTGCACTCGAGGTAGGTGAGCAAATGTAGCTCTTTTAGTCAAAGCAAGTAAGTGAATAAAACGAATTCATGGGGTGAGCTAAAAATAATAATGCGTGAAAAAACTGGTTGAACTAAATGAAGGTTCTCTAAAGACTGAGGGATGTATTTTGGGAAAATGTGAAGATCATTTCATCATGATGTGCATGCTGAAATAACCACATGGATGTTTGAATATTCAAATTCCAATAATTAGGTGCAGCTGCATGTATATAATTCTGAAAATTGTGTTCGGAAGAGCTCAGGGTCTTGAGGCATGTGCAGTGGGATTGGAGTCAGATTCACAAAACTGGTTAGGAACATCCTGCTTTAAAAAGGTGTTGAATCATGAGTTTAGGTTTTCTCATCTCCACCACGGTGGGAAGAAGGTGCTGGGCACTGGAGAGCAGCCTGGTGCCAGACACTTTTGCAGGTTCTTCAGGTGCTGCGAGTTCTGAGCCCTGTCCCAGGAGACAGGGAGCAGTGCTGGTAGCATTGTAATGCTGGAGTGCTCACCTCACTGGAGCTGCTCATGGGCTGTCTGCCTTGAAGGATCAAATCTGGAATCTGCCAGCTTGATTTTTCTAGTGTTACTATTGTTTTCTTTACTTCTTGACTTCTGAGGTTTTATTAATCAAAAAACAGATATAGCTCAGATATCTTAGGGTTTTTAAAACATTGTTGACCATCCTAATTATCAAGGGCTTGCAAAGAATACACATTTCTTCCAGTCTTCAATATTGCCAAACAGATCTGTGTTCTCATTTGAAAATGAATTATGGTTTTTTTTAGTCCACATGCAGGCATGTATATTTTAACCTATAGCTATAGTTACATGTCCTTGCAAAACTCTTAATTTAAGTGGTTTTTTCAGCGCTTTTACAGAACCTTTGTATCAATATGAGAACAAAAAAAAAATCCAAGTTGTTGTTATATAATCTGCTTTATTACTTTGCTGGTTTTGTTTTCTCCTACTGTGTCTGTAAGATTGTCAAATGCCAGACTTCGTGAGCATTCACATAGAGAATCAAATGCTTCTTTCCACATCTCACCTCATAGAAATGTGCAAAAGGAACACTGAAACTCCTCTGTCTCCTGTTTGCACCATTCTGGTTATTCAGTATGTGGATTTCCTCCAGGGAAAACTGAGCATCTTTTAAGCAGATGGAAATGGGCATGTTGTTTTGTCTTAATCTAGAGTGACATTTCTAAGTTGGATTTTTTTAAGGGTAACGTCTTGCGAGATGGACTGGGCCAATCTAACAGATCATTGAGCTGGCACAAAGGGAAGCACAGAGCTTGGTCCTAATTTAAGAAGTAGACTTTGGTCATCAGAAACAAATATTGGCCCTATTTATCTTTCTTTGTGTACATGTGGATACTGTGCTTCATTGTAGAAAGCTGCTAGGCAATTTCCCTTGTTCTCATAAATCAGGAAAAATGGAAGAGGAACATGCATCAAAAGACATATTTAGATATTATTGAAGAAAGCCCTGGGTACACTGAAATGTTCTTTATACTTTATGTTCCAGTTGTATCTACCAAAGAGAGGCATAAAGACATTTTTGTTTTAGATTGATGAAGCAATTACAAGTATCATGTCTACTCACAAATGATGTATGTGTGTCTTCTGTGATTGTGGACCCCAAAGTGGTCTCTTCTGGGTCAGTGTTATGGATGGTGCACTCCTGACCCTTAAAGCTGTGCTGGGAGTCTCCATACAGGCTGTGTTTGCTTTCAGAATGAGTAGGGAATGCTTGTCTTTTATTGAAAGAGGCTTTCTTTTTAAAGAGGGTATTATACAACTGGAAGTCTGTGAATAATAGCTGCACATTATGGCCCATGATAAAAGATGCAGATATTTTAAGCCTTCACAGCCTCGGTATTCTCTCTTAGTACAGCTCCAAACACTTCTAATAAATGATAAATAGCAGAACACTCTGTGGAGCAGGTCTCACTGATGTATGCAAATTGATGTCTTTTATTGGTTCAAAGGCAAGATTTGTAACAGCTTTTATTGTAGTGTGATGCCTTCCCTTATGGCTGAACTTCAGAAAAATGATTTTGTCCTGTAACTGTTTGATCAAGCTGCTCTGCAGGCATCTGCTGAGTACCTGTGCAAAGTGCCCCTGACACCTCCTGGATGCACTGGGAGAGTGAGGAAATGCCACAGTGCAGCATCCTCACATTCCACATCTGGGACTGCAGACCTCGCTCTTGCTCTTCTCTGGACTGTGGGTGTTACAGTGCTGTAGTGCTGTCCCTCCTTCTTCTAGTTTGGGTCATATAGTTACAAAATTATTAGTGATGGAGAAATTTTTTCTTGTTTGTTTATTTTTCACATCCTCTGTGGTACTTGATGTTCCAGTTGAAATGGACAGCATTTGGATGGATGGAGGCAAGAAATTGAACGGGAGGAGGATTAAGGGTGTCAAAACACACTTAAAGGTGTGTTTTGATTTACATTTGCTAGGAATATGTAAATTTTAATGTGTGCCCTCAAGTATTTTACTGAGGGGGTGAATCTAACAATTAAAAGTTAGTGGGAATTATGAATTTTGTTTTAGTGCATTTACTAAATCTCTTTTAGCAAGCTGTAAGTGGTTTCTCTAGGTTAGTCTCATCTTCCCCTGCCCTAAATATGGCTCAAGGTCGAATGTTACCCATAGCATTGATGATTGCAAGACTGCTTGACACATTAGAATAGTTGGTGGCTCCAGTAACGTCTGAGGATTGCACCTGGTGAGGTTCAGTGGGGACATTAAGGAGCAGCCTTTTCATTTGAAGCACAGTGAAGGAAAGAACAGAATACTCAGAATCTCTATCCTTGGAGGTTTTTGAGACTTGTCTAGTTGGGACTGTGGTTTGCTTAAATTGGTCTTGCTTGTGATATGTGGCTTCAAGTGAGGTTTTGTGTTGGGCTACATGAGTTCCATATGTCCCTTCCAGCCAATGACTTAATGATCATGTGAAGTTTTCAGAGGAATGTTTCAGGAGGGTTTGGGTTAGGTTTTGGTTTGGGCCCATCTTTAAGAAAGCACCTGTTTCTCCAGGCAGAGTCCCACAGGTCAGTACAGTCTGTTCAGAGTGCCTTCATGGGCAGAGGAAGGAACATGTTCATTAAGATATGTTTTGCCATTAATTCATTCTGTTAAGACACTCCATTTCTTTTGTTACTGAATTGTAGAGTATGAGGAATGTATTTTCTATACAAAGACATGAGCATAATGTTTATTGTAAAACCTCTTTAGTAATTTGCCCAACAGGAAGGCATTAATCAGTAGGAATGAAATGAGTGTGAAGTGTGATCACAGTCCTGACGTGTGCTGTGCTGTGTGATTGTTCACTCTTCTAAAGGCACACTTGATACAAAGGCTGTTCACAGACTTCTTTTTTCTTTTAAAGTAACTTCCTCCTATCATTTACCCATAAAACTTTGGATAACCTAAGTAGTGCTTGTGTGTGTGGTAAAGGGAGTGATTGACAACGTTGGGACATTTATACAGTCACTTGCAAGTAATTGTGAGAGTAGTGAAGTCTCCAGGGGCTTTCAATAACTAGAGGTAGAAAAATGGTGATTAATTACAGTAATTATTAAATTACTCTTATTGTAGAATAATGACTGAGTCTGCAAAGTAGAGCTGAGTTCAAGGAGGCAATACATACTGGCCTTGAATTCCCCTCAAGCAGTAGCATCCTATTTTGTAGACAGATTGAGTGGTTTTGTGTTATCTGAATTACCAGTTGAACATTTATTACTTGTCTTCCTTTTATCAGTAACTTTTTTCTCACTCTGAAAATATGTAATGTTGATATTAGGACTGTTACTTGAAAGGGAAATATGAGATTTTAACATGTGATACAGCCTCCAGAGTGCAGGATTTCTCTGATTTTCATCTTCTGTATATGCAGTTTGATAATAATACTTAATTCCTCTGCAAAGTTCTGTTCTGAGTCACCATGCCAATTTGTTTGATCAATTACTAGGTGATAATTAGAATAGAGCAATTTTTTAGAACAATTACATTTTCTTTTTAGATATTTGAAACAAAGCCAGAAAAATAATTACGTTCACAGCACTCCTGAGTTCAGTTTATTTCTTCATCTCGTTCTCCAGCTCTAAAAGCTTTCAGCATCAGAAGACACCAAAGTGAGGCAGCTGCTCAGAGCAGGCTGTGGTTAAGCTGGTCAGCTTTCTCTTGTTGCACCAATTAGAACTGAAACCCAGGAGTATTATTTCTGGCAGTGTTTCAGAAAGGAACATGGAGGTTTATAAATGATAAAGTGTGAAATCAGTCTAAAGTATTTCTAATATTAGAACCAACATAGGTAAAGTAATATTTTAGAAAAACCAAATTCTATAACTGCACTGCATTTTTTCATTATTTTCTGTGTAATCATAATTAGATCCCATATTTAAAATATGGATTAGTTAGTAATCATTTGAAATTTCATGTTTTGCATTAATAGATAGTAAAAATCAGTCTATTTACAGTAAAGTAAAATGTTTGCTTCCATCCCAGAGTGCTGCATGGAGTATAGAAAAATAAAGATTGAAGCACAGTCCCTGTTTGCAGATTTCTGCCAATTTGATTCTTGTAAATTTTTTTTTTGGGGGGTGGGGGGGTAAATGATGAAGTTGTCACTGCAGTCACAACTCCTCTTATGTAGAAGTTGGGAATTGTTAGTGCTTATTATCTGAATATTTACTCTAACTCAGTGTGTCATTAATTATTCTTATAAACAAAATAAACTCAGCTTTGTTTCACTGGATGCTCTGAATCTGTTTTACCAGACTGCCTAAGGGAATGTAAGAGGTGTTTGTTTAATTAGCTGGGCCTCTGGAGTAGTTCCAGGTCCTCCACTTGTCTGTCAGCACTGAGGGAGCAGAGCAAAGGCCTTTCCCTACCTGGAGTGTTGGCATTCCATGGAACTGTCAGAAATCTGGGACTGTTCCACTCCGGGACTTTTGGGAAATAGCTCATAGAACATTTTACTTTTAGATGCCCTGTGACCATTATGTCTGGAATTTTGGAATCAACATGCAAAAAATGTCGTGTTTTATGTGTATATTAATGCTTTAGTTCCTTACTCCAGTTCAATGGTCATAAGTGAAATTGGCCTATCTATGATTATATGTTCTTTAAAACTGGGAAAAAGAGAGGAGTGAAACTGAAAGGAGAAGAATGCTTCTTCACTTTTTTTTTGTAATACTCACAAGAGAAATAGAAAACTACACTTTTTAAATGAAAGGACTTTGTTGAAATGTATATTTTTATTTGTACTGTAGCATTTACATAATAGTTAATAAGTAATTTTCATACAGAATTTGATTTTTTAATTATATAGTTATTAGTGATTTTAGTCCGTAATGTCTTCAAATGTGAGTGCTAACTTGAAGTCTTGTTGATAGAATATCTGGGTCCTGTTTTCTTTGTGATGGAGTGAAATAAAAGATGTGTCGCTATATGATTGATATCAGAAAATCCTTCTGTTATGAATCTGGATTGATGAGTTCTTTTATTATACTGAACGCTAGAAATCAGTCTTTTAAAGTTTAATGCTTGCGAGCTGGTTTGAAAAATTGTGCTGAAGTAAATGCTCTGCCTGTACACTATTAGCAAGACCTTGAAATACATAATGCCAGATGTCTGATAGCAAGGTGAGAACTGAAGTGCTTTTTCCAGATGGTCTCTGACATTTGAAGGCAAATAAAAATGCTGAGTAGTGTTTCAGAGAAAAGAAAAAACAACCCCAAATGTGCTGCATCATCGTTTTATTAACATGGAGGTTAAGCACAAAATTCAAATCAAGAAAAGATCATGGCACTGAAAGCTGCCAAGTGTGTGAAGTTTTAGCCTGGGATTGAATTGTGATATCTCTGGGTTTTTGTTTTGTTTTGTTTTCTCCTCAGCTCCGTGGGGCTGGCAAAAGCAGCTTTAGAAGCAATTAACGGTTTCAATCTCTTCGGAAATCAGGTAATAAAAGTGTTTGTTTTCCCTTCTTTTTTGTTAGCAATAATGATTTACAGGGTGGGTCAAAGGATATTCAGACGTATCTAGCACATTTGTTAGATTCCAGCTTTAAAGGAAGTTAGTTTACAAACTGATTGCTGCTGTTTCAGGTACAGAATTTATCTGATAAAATCATTAGTGCCCTTAATATCAAGAATTACTTGGGATTTTTCCTTAAAAAAATTCTAAAGCGGTTGCAGCTTAGTCTGAAAAAGAATTTTGTTGCCAAAATGTTTTTTTCCTTCAGAACTGTATCTGTTGCTGTTAGCAGAGTATACCTCCACCTTCAAGCATTACCTTCCTTTTGTCTGCTTCCTTCACGTGGCTTTTGATCAAGACTTTAAACAAGCTGCTTTTATGTAATCCCACCTTTTTACCTGTTCTTTATTTCGGTGTGTTGCACAGCCATAAAGTCTTTTCTCATCCTTTCACATGGCTTGGATCAATTAGGAAAGCAAACCTTTCCTGAGACTTTTCTGTCTGCCTTGTACTCCCCTTCTGTGTGCATCTTTCTTTTGGGTGCTATACCTACAGTAGTCTGTAGCTAAAATAAAAGAATGCTCTTCCAAATTAATGGTTTAGAAAATGTACACATGGAAGAGAGATGCCACACATTTCAAAAGCTGATGTCAAGTGTTAAGAATGAGGAGCTAGTAAGGATCTTCAATAATGATCAGACACTAAACACGCATTGTTGTTATTTCAGAAATGACATTTATCTATAATCTTTACCTTCCCAACAGTTTCAGGTAAATGTGGCTGCTGGGTTTCTAAATGATTCTTTGCTGAATTCTGAAATGGATGAATAAATTGCTGAAGCAAGACCAGTTTAAATGCTTTGAGAGTTCATTTCTGAGATCTGTAGTTGGCATTAACAGAACCCACTGTGACCCTCAGTCTGTGCAGAGTTTGCCTTTGTGCTTAGCTCCAGCTGTGTTCCAGTAGCTCTGAGAAATCCCATTGAGCCCCTCAAGGGTCTTGTTTGCACCTGCAGCTGCACAGGTGCAACCTGCATAAATCACTGCTGGGGGACCACTGCCTATGGCAAGGGGAGCACGTTAAAGGCTGCCCTGGGCACAGTGGGAGCAGTTGTTTGTGTATGAGCTGCATGTCCTCTGTTGGTTTGGGCAAAAACCAAAATTTAATTTTTTTTTCCTAAATCAAGTCTCTGTAAGGTGTTCTTACTCCAGAAGTTTATAGTCTTTAGAGGAGTGAAAAATAGTTCATTTGTCAAACAAGGTGCTTGTGGGTTTACAAAATGCAAATGAGCCTGCTCCTGAATCCCCAGAGAATCCTTCCCTGCAGCAGGTTTTGGAACTGCATGTAGGCAGGTTGTGTTCAGAGTTTGTAGATGAGTTTAGAGATTTGTGAATAATCAGCCTCTGGATTAAGAAGAAAGTTAACAAATCATCAAAGCCAATGTGATTATTTGTGTACATTCTTATTGCAGCACTATTCAGTGTATATCTTGCTAGAATGACCGAGAAAACAGATTATTTTCCGTGAGGACAGGGGACAAAATGTTTTGTTTATCCTAGTAAAGCAAAAGCTGAGTATTTTTATATCTATGTGTAATTAGAGTGCAGTTAGAGAGTAAGTAAGAATAAAACCCTTTGGAAAAGTGTCTCAGTGGATGGTGGTACTGGCACACAAAGAAGTGTGGTGAGGTATTTATGTAGAAACTTCACTGGAAATTAAAGTTTTTAATATTTAGAATGGTGGGCTCTGGAACAGTCTTCCTAGGAAAATGGTATACCAAAAAAACTGACTGCTGTTTAGGAGAAATTTGGTGGATTTATGAAAATTTCTGGTATTTATGACCTTAGTGGAATGAATTCACATTGAGTGTGTCTTCCAATGGGGGAGTGATCCTGAGATTCATTATCAGTTGCAACATATATCAAAATACCTGTTCATTAACAAACCTGAGTCTGCAAGAAGTTGCCTACTGGTAATACTTCTAAATGCTGTTGATTCTGTTTGAACTCTGTCTCAGCCAGGGGAATTTTTTTGGGTGTTTCAGGAAGCATCAAGAAGTTGACAGAGAAAGGCAGTGTAAAATTACTGAGTTTATTAGGAAGTAGATTTTGCAAAGGAGCAAAATGTTGATAATGCAGACCTTAAAATAACTTAAAAGCAGAACATTTTTATTTGCTGTGAAAGTCCTTTTCCAAAGCAGTACCTGTGCTGAATATCCAGTTGTTTGTGTTCTGACTGAGTTGTAATGAAATATTCAGCATCACTGCTTAGAACATTTCCTGTATTCACGGGGAAGAACAACAACTCTTTTTTTTTTTGTTTGTTTGTCCTTAATACAGGCCTCATTTTTCAAGAATTAATGGAAGAGTTAATAGCTTGAATGAATCATATAATTACTAATCAGTGATAAAGCCATCCAATTTGGGTTATACTTCAGTATATTTAAAAATCAAAATATTTTCGACTTCATGTTGTGCTCTGTTTTCTGATTCAAATGTTCAGCTACCAAGCAATGACAACAGAAATTAAACACAGAACCGGTGAGTTTCAGCAGGATGCACCAGCCTTCTTCCCCCTCCCTTAAACAAATGCAATGTTGTGTTCACAGGGCTGCTCTTGGTCTGTTATATTTGTGGATTTCGATGCCCATAACCGGAACAGACAGACCCTGTGCTCATTGCTGCCCCGCGAGTCAAGGTCTCATGTAAGTCATTAAAAGAAATTCACCTCAACAGAGTGGGGAGGAAACAAATAGATGTGAATTCATAGTTGTATAATGGACCTTCTGATCTGCTTGCTAAAGGTGAAATTTGCTGGGAAGGTGTTAAATCTTTGCTTCTTAAGTGTCCCTGTGATGTAGCTGTTTTTCTGAAGAGGAATTAAAATGGTGGTCTTTATTTTTTCAATACTTAGGTTAAAATGTTAACCTCTTGGTAGCTTTCTAAACAATTTTAAAATAAAATTTGAAATCACTTAAGTGAGATTTGCAGCCTTGGTGATTTGTTTTTCTGGTGGCCTAGTTTCCACTATACACTGTCTGCACTTTTGAAACCCTTTGTTTTAGCTTTAATTCTTTCTTTTGTCCAGGAAAAAAGCCTTTAAGGTTGGCTTATCATAAATTGCTGAATATGAATGATTTCTTTTTGTTATAAGCTACCGTTACAAATGTATTTCCTTAGTGAGTAAATCTAAGTGACATGAGCATAGATTAGTTAAAAAAACATCTCTTTCAGTACTAGCATCAAAGGTAAATTTGGTGTTAGAGAATCAGTAATTTTAAATGAGTGATAATAGAGTTCTGCTTTTTTATTCATTCTGGAATATAATAGCAGCTTTGTTCATGAAACAGGCTATTAATCCTAAACATTAATAGTTTACTTATTGTGTAGAAGAATTATAGCAGGGTTATAATGCTGGATAATTAAAATAAAAGGCACAGTCAGCTACTTTTTTCATAGTCAAATGGTCTTTTACAATTCTTGCTGTTTGTTATTTGCTGGAGACTTGAAATATTCCAACAGAAGCTGATTTTATAGCTTACTTATCCCATAGAAATCTTTGTGTCCTTTTTTTCCTTTTATGGGTTCATGTCAGTCATATAGGCAAAACCAGTTATTTTAAACAGTTGAATATCTTGGCTGTATCTGCAGAAAATAATACTTTTTTGTGTGTTTCTGGAAGCTTACCTGTAGAGGTGATACACAGTTAGTAATTTTTCTTGTGTTTTTAATTCATAATAGATGCATGTGGTTCCTGAGAAGGTTGCTGATTTTTTTTTTTGAATTATTCCCTTTTCTTCTTAATTGTAAATGGGATAGGCTTGTTTGTTCCAGCACCCTGAGACCATTTCTGAAAAAGCTGTTCAGGAATGGTGGTTCAGTCATAGGTACTTCTCAGCATTGCACCTTCATAAAATATTCGTGCTTCTTTCTGAGCATATGATACCCAAATGTTTGTCTTTTCTCCAGGAATAATCTGGAGAATATATTTAAAAAACAAACAAACAAAAATCCCCAAACACAAAGTTTTAAAATATTTTCAATTATGCCTGCATGTTACCAGCTCTAAAACAGGTGACATCCTGAGTCAAATTGAGTTATCCTCTAGATTGTGTATCTGCACATTTGGTTTGTAGTTTATCCTGATACTTCCTAAGAAGTCTTATTTTGGACACAATTTCCCTATATTAGCACTATGATTTTGATAAGATAATGTTCCAAATGTATATTTCACTTAGTAAGTTAAACAGTCTTTGTTTGTGCATCAAATAATTGTCAGGGTTCTAATTAAATTTGTCATGTCCTATTTCTCCCTGTCCTACAGAATACTGATGCAGCTCTTCTGCCCTGTCTTAGTTATCCTGCATTTGCTTTGGATGATGAGGTTCTGTTTGGTCAAACACTAGATAAAATTATTAGGAAGCTGAAAGGAAAATATGGGTTTAAAAGATTTCTGAGAGACGGGTACAGAACAGCCCTGGAGGACAGAACGCGCCGTTATTACAAACCAGCAGAAATTAAGGTAAAATCCCTGCCCTGGGAACCTCACACCCCTCCAGGTCCTGGGGTGGGAATTACACAGGAATTCCTAAAGGCTTCGAGGCAAGGAGATGCCTTCTGTAATTTGCATGTGCCTTTTTCAGAGGTTGCTAAGTCAGCAAGTGAGTCATTGGTTTGGTTTGTAATGAATGTGCTTTCATTTACATTTCGGGTACAGTTGATTTCACATAACAAATAAGGAAATTATTTATTATTTCATTTAATTTCACAGCTGACTACAGTCTGAGTGTGTGGGAAACAATTTTGCTTTTGATCACAGTATTTATCAGTTAAGGCTATCTAAATGAAAATTTATTTCTTTTTTCCCCCATTTTTCTCTGTGAAAAATAAAAAGTAGATTATTTAAATATTCTGCTTGAGAATGAGCCACAGCAGATGTAAAGGCACAGTTAAAGTGTCCATAGAATTAAGAAACGATAACCTAAATGTACTAAAATATCTTTGCATTCATGTTTGTCTTCTGTTGCTTAGAAATTATTCAACAGGGTTATTCAGATACATTTCCTTACATGAAAATGATGAAATGTCTGATGAATTTTCCTTCTTTGCAGCTTTTTGATGGCATTGAGTGTGAATTCCCTCTGTTTTTTATTTTTATGATAATTGATGGTAAGTAGAACTTTACATTCCTGTTCCTTAAAGGCATAAGAGAGATGAGCTTTTAGAGGAAAGACACAAAATTATTTTCCTGTCCTGCCAAAATAAATCATAATTCAGTGACACTAAATATCTCATTGAGAGTTCTGCCTCCTGGGTTAAAAACCCCGAGCATCCCAACCCCCTGTATTTCAGCATTTCTAATGTGAACTGTTTTTACAATGTACCTCAGTAAGGGTTTGTTAAAAGCTTCAATCTGTGGCATTGTCCTGCATTGCCTTTTAAGCCTAAAAACTTGCAGGTGTATCAGAACTTCACAGCAGCACGGGAGGGAGCAGGGAGGGGGAGCACACTGGCACACTCAATGTGCATCAGGGCCTCTCAAGTTCAGCATTGTGTGGCAATTGAATCAGAATTGAGAAGAGAAGAAGTGGAACCAGGAAAGGTCTCGTTTCCTCCTGGCCATGATTTTTCACGTGATTGAATAACAAAACGAAATAAAAAAATCAAAAACAAGAGCAACAAAACCAGCATTACCTAGTCCTTGAGGACAGGAGACACAGCAAAGGAGTTCAAGGGATGATTTCAGGATGGAAGCTAAAACTTGCACAGAACAGAAATCTGAATAAGAAAATGAGTAGGGTTACAACTGTCAAAAAGATTTTTAAATGGAGTAAAATCTGTCCATCTTTTCTTTCTCCTGTAGCACGTTGAATAGCTTTCAGATAAAGACAGTGAGGGGCACAGAAATCTGCCATCAGCCTCGACTCCTCTGCGGCCACCCACAGATTAAAATATCGTGTTTGAAGATATAATAAGGTTTCACAATTGATATTTTTAAAGAAATGTTTGACATTTTTCAAAGAGTGAGGCCCAAAACTGAGGAGAAAGGCACTGACATTTAATGCTGCCCACTTGCAGTTTTGAGAACAAAAAGATAGTCATCTTCAACTGAAGCTAGCAAAAGAATAAAAACAACATTTTACTCTTCTTGTATACAAAAGCCCCTAAAAAATACATACTTTGCACATACTGTCCTTGTCCTTTTTGCTTTAACCACACTTTCAGGAAGTAAAGCAATTCTGTTCATAGATTTTGTGCAAATGTCTCCAAATCCACAAGCCTCCTTGATGCAAAATTTGAGGTGTATACACAGCAATGGCAAAAAGACAATGGCATGGGAGGAGCAGATGCTGCTCTTACCTCATCACTGTCCTCGAGTGTTTTGAAATAGTCCAGTGTGTCACTTAAAGCACAGCCTTTTGGTGTGCAAACTTGGATTGCATTTGTGGCTCTTGGCAGCTATATATATTCCTGTATGCACTCAGGAATATTTGAAAATGTAGTGACCAATACTTGTCAGGCTTTGGGTTTGATGGAGCATTGAAGAGCCATGGAAAGAAAAAAATTTTGGTGTTTGAAAAAGGGAATATTACTGTGAGATTTATTATGTAAAGTTTTCATCTAGCTTGTTCCCCTTTAAATGTTAAAATATGTTCTACTTTAAAACATCACCTTGCTTGTCAAACAGATCTGTGCTTTCTTTGATGAACAGAAATGGGTTTTGTATTGTTAATGTATATTTTCATTTAAGAACATTCAATGAACTGAACATTGATCATGCTGATATTCATCAGATTCATCTTGGGAAGTTCTGCTGAAACAACTTTTAAGGGACTGGTAGTCCCAAGCATTCCAGTGTCTCCCCAAAAGCAGCATCAGGGAGTTGACTGCTGTGATCTACAGATCAGTCTTTTACTTTTCGTGAGCTGTTTAGTGTGTAGGCACTAAATATTTAGTTTTGAAAAGTAAACACTGGATTTTTTTTTCTTCTTTTACAAACTTGGACGTCATGGAAAAATTATTTCTTCCATTAAATCAATTATTGTTTGGTTATTTTTAGGTGTTTTTAGAGGAAATCCTACACAAGTAAAGGAATATCAGGATCTTCTGGACCCTTTGCTTCAACATACACCTGAAGGTATCATCTGGAAATTGTTCTTCTGAAACACTTGTAGCTTTTTATTGATGTGAAATTATAAAAATACTGACTTTCCTATTAATATATATTGTGGTCAGAGCAAAGGAGAAGTAAGACTATCAACATGCTTCCCAAGGGCAAAATACTAATTCTACAAGAATCTCTTTTATGTAGATACAGTGCATCATAAAGTGTGATAATAAAAATAACATTATCTGGAAAAATGCTACTGATAACTAATGTGAGATTTACACTGTGCCCACTCATTCCTCCCCTCCTTCACCTCTGCCTCATTGTTTACAAAGTTCACTTTGACTTTTCAGGCAAATATTAACACCAGCAGTCAGATTGTTTCACTGTCCCGCTCGGACACAGCTGAGAATTACCCTCATCATCCACTGCCACTTAATTTTGAAAGCTTTAAAAAATAATTTGGTGTATGCCTATGAAATTGTTTCTGGCTTAGAGCCGGGAAAATGGCAACATGATTATTTTAATATAAATGTTCTCTTATTTAAATTGTGCCCTTTGGAATTTATGTGGCACTGCAGACAAGGCTAGTGGTGGCCTACAGGCACATCCATCCAAAATTCAGTTTAAAAAAAAGAGAAAGACCATAAGTTTGAGTGGGAGGAAAAGAAATGGCCCGAGAACAGAACAATCCAATTTTAAAACTCAGCATTTTGCTCACCTGTTCTTACATCTGTGGTACATTACACAAGTACATGCAGAATATGACTTGTTCTTTAAACTTTTTGAAGTGAATTTCTGTGAGACAATCAAACATTCCCTTCCCAAATTTGCATTATGTAGCAATTTTTTCTTGCTGGTTGTTGCTTTTTTCTGATTATTAATGAGTATGTGAAGTTTTCTGGACACTAAATTAATCTCGTGGCTCCTTTTGTTGAATGTCATCACAAATGCCACATCTTAAAATTTCTCTGTGTGTTTTGGTGCCTCACTCATTTGAGCATTCTATCCCTAATTACTCACACTTTTCCATTTTTTCTCTGCTTCTTCCCAGTAATTTTTTTTCCTAAGCTAAGAGTGAAACACTACAACTTTATTCTGTTTATCACCTGTTCTTTATCCAAATTAATTCAACAGTAGAGCAATATTAAGGTGGAATTTAATTATGCAGGAAGCATATTAATTTGCTTTTTGATTTCATGTAATTAGGTCAATCATTTGTAATCATGTCTCTAAATTCCTGATGCATGTCCACTTAAAAAGTTTTGATATAAAGTTTATTGATCTACAATGATCAGCAATACCTGTGGCCTAATTCTAGATACAAGATATGTGTCTTCTAGTAGGGAATGATGCCATTTTGTTTTGTGGTGTTTCAAAATTCGAGTGCTGGTTTTAAACATTGGATGAATAAAAGTGTGCAAAGCCAAGTTGACTTTTTTTGAGCAGGGATTTTAGTTGGAAAGAGTTGTCTGATACTGAGCCTGTGTTAACTGGGGGGCACAACACCCCGAGTGTTTCACTGGGACCCAGCTTTCATTGCTTTTGGTTAAGGCTTCTTAACTGAACTGCTTTTTCCTTCGAGTGACTTCTTTAGTTTTAGCTTGCACAGAAGGTGCTGCACAGACAACATACCTGTTCTGGGGAGAAATTCTGAGGGAATGTCTGGTGAATTACAAAGCAGTTCAGTATTGCCCTGGGATTCCTCACTGCAGAGATACAGGAATGACAGTCTCTGTTCAAACTGTTACTGGGGTGCGAGATTTCCTGGTTTGTGTCCACTTCAGCTTTATTAGGGGATGCCAATCAAGTAATGAGGGAAGTGGTACTGACTGGCTGTGCTTGCTGTCCATCTCCCCAGGCTGCCCTGTTGTCCCCAGGTATTACTACGTGCCCGCTGCCTTTGTGGAGCTGGAGAAGAAGAGCCCTGGGAGCCAGAGGCGGTTCCCCAGTAACAACGGGCGTGATGGGAAGCTGTTCCTGTGGGGCCAGGCCGTGTACATCATTGCCAAGCTGCTGGGTGAGAGCTGAGCACCTGCAGCAGCTTTGCACTCTGTCCTGATCATGTTCCTCTTGAATCTGAACATACTGGCTTGAGTTTTGAATGGAGCTTGAGTGGCTCGTGTGTCCTCTGCTCTGGTGCGTCTGTGACAGACAAAAATTGCTTTGCAGGCTTTTTTTTTTTTTTCCATGCTGCCTCCTATAAAGCTTAGTGGAAAATTTTATAGAGTCCTGAAAAGCTAAACAGGATGGTTGTTTTTTTTTTTTTCCTGGCTTTTCCTCTTATTTCTTTTTCTTCATGACAGAATATATTAATGGAATGCTTTCTGGGTTAACTGTATCAGCTGTACCTGTACAGTGATGTTTGTAAGTGATGTGTAGCATTGAATTCAAATTATTGACTGCTTTAAGCAAGACAAGTTGAAACTTTGAATAGTTGCAGTCTCAGAGAAAGTTAATGATTTATTCATCTTTTTTTTTTTTTTCCCTTTGAAACTATGAGCAATTGAAAGTGTGTATCAAAGTTTGACCATTGAGGTTGTTATGGTGCACTTCAGCCACAAACAAACTCTTAGTCTCACTTGAAATGATTTTATTATAGGCTGATGCATAAAGGGTGCTTAATCCAGAAAAATCTTCACAGTGGAGTTTTTTCTTTAGGATTTCTCTTAGGAGAAAGATATATTACTTCATTTTAGCATGATCAACAGCTAATCAGTAGGTGGAGTTCTGGAAACTATTTTTGTGTTAACACAGAAGGGAAACAGGCTGTTGGTAATAAAAATGAGAAAAACTGAAGGGGAGTTTAAAAATTCAGCAGTTGGCAAGAACAGTGGATGTATCTTTAGGTATGGAGGGACAGGGTCTGTCTGGTGCTCCACCTGTTTGGTTTTGCTGTATTCCTTGCAAAATTCCTCTTTTAGCCAACACTTCAAAGTAAATGCAGGCAATCTCACTGTTAATTGAAAATCTAATTTATCTTTTAAGAGTATTAGCCAAGTAATCCTCCAGAGTGTGTGTAGCTATACTGAAGTAGTTCTGCTGGTACTGATCTTACGAATATTTGTGTATTTCTGTACCTGCAGAATGCTGGTTAAATAAATTCTGTTTATAGTTTGCTAACTGTTATTTGTGTAACATAACATTCTGGTGTTTCAGTTCTTTGCTGAACCTTCTTACACACTGCTTTTGTTAAATAGTTGTGCTAAATCTTTTTTTGAAATGTATTCATTACTAACAGTTTCCTTTGTTGTTTCAAAACTTTTTTCCACTATATTTACTACTTTTCATTCACCTTCTCTTTTTTTTTCCCAAAATATTCAAAATTTCAAAGTAATTTTTTCACACTTTTCTGATAGTCCTTGCAAACAGGATTTGGAGTTCTTCCAGCAACGTGTTCACCACTGGTTAGATCAGGAACTTCATTTACTCATACTAATTTAGAATTGGTCCATTCAATTTTGCTCCTTACAGGTGCAAACCTACCTGAATAACAACCTCATCCTTGATGAAAGTGTTTGTGTGTGTTACTTTGCTTGTTGGTGGTTGCTAATTAAGTGGAAGCCTGGCTGCAAATACTTTGATATCTGGGAAGGTATTGGTTTCCCATTTCATTATCCATTCAGAAATCATTGTGTTGCCTCCAGGGTATCAATTAATTTGTGTTTGTTCAGCCTCCCTGCTCCTGCTGTGTAGGCAGCACACGGTATCACCTTTGTAGCTCCTGCTGCTGTCTCTGGGCCTGGGCTCTGTCTCTTGAGGTCCAAATATTTCTAAATGCAGCAACATGAACCTGAGTCAATTCTTACCCTCCCACAGAGGGGCAAACAGAAATAGGGAAGTCAAAATTTTGATCCCTCTTACAAACACTGTGAGTTACAGAGGCAGTGAAAGTGCCTGTGTGTCACTGTTGGAGGGCATCACATGTTTATGCAACTGCAAAACTTGCTTATGAAGGAAAAAAGCATGTGTTTTGCAGGTGGTGATGCTGTTTTTCACAGAATTTTCTTCTTGCTTTGGATGGGGAGGTTTGTAAAACCTTTATGTTAAGGTCCCCGTTTTGGAGCAAGGGAAAGGAATCTCAGGTATTCAGCTGTTTCATGCAACTGAAAATTCAGTCTTTTGTTTAGTAGCTCTCTTTCCTTTGTTTTTCCTTAGAATTTTTGTATCTTGTTCTGTGGATTCAGTGCTGCCTAGAACTAAGAGTTTTAGTTATATTTTTATTTAGACCAAATGGATTAAATGATGTCAGCTTCTGCTGATGCAGATAGGGAGCTAACAAAGGAATCTGCTTTTGCAGTCCAATACACTTGTACTTGTGATGATGGTGATGAATATTCACTAGGAGTTAGCTTAAGTTTTATATTAGTCTATTGATACAGTTCTTTTAAATATGAAATTATTCTGACCATATGTTTTCATTACTGAGCAATGTAAATCAGTGTTAAAACCAGTGGGAATAGAGCACATATTCTGGAAACCTCTCTTGTTTTTAAGAACTATGAGGCAGAGCCCATTGATCTTGAAATAATTTGGTTAATTTATTTTATTGCATCAACAATACTTCACATAATTCAAGTAGCTTCCATTCCTTTAGCCAGCATAAGGATTCTGGGTGGGCTGGAGCTTAGATGAGTGGTTTGCTCAGCTATGGTTTGGCAACTCCTGTGTCAGTATGGTAATCAATTGTCTGATTTTTATCATCTGGCTTTGCTTGTGTTTGTGTCCATGGATGGAGGCCCTGCAGGAGCAGTGCAGAGCCAGGAACAGGGACCTTCCCTGGCTGCAGTGCAGCTGCCTGGCCCCAGCAGGAGGCTGAGGACAGCTCAGCACGCAGGGCTGGCAGAGCTCGGGCAGCAGGGAGGGCTCCCCCTGAGCTGCCCAGCCAGGGCCCCTCCCTGCTTTAAGGAGGAGGGGTATTTACTGCCCCATTTCTGTGCTGCCCTAGCCCTGGCAAGCTCAGGCAGGGCATAGTTTGAGTTTTAAGTGCTGCCTTCGTTTACTCTGTGGTGCAGTGGTCAGAAACATTCTCATCAAGGCAGAGCTGGTTTTCTCGTGGAGCCATGAGTCACTCCTGGTTTAGATGAATACATTGTTCCCTTGTGTTGGGGCTTTTGAGAATAGGTACAAGATTGTTGACTTTGAGATAGAAGAAATGAAAATGTATTGTGACTTACTTTGTAGCAGAAATTAGATGAAGTTTGGACAGTTTCCTGTCAAAATACAGTTTTGGTAGGGGAATGCTTATTTTAAGGGTATAACAGCTCATACTAGATTATGAACCTGTATTCAAGGAATTTGTTGAAACTTTTTAATACCATATTTTTATTGCAGGGCTTAATTTTTTTTTTTTTTTTAAGGAGGAGGTTAAAATACTGGGGGTTTAGGTTTGGTGGGGTTTCTCCACCTTCCATGTAAAAATCTCCATGTAGACATTGCTAGTTTTCAAATACTTTTTATTAGGTTTTATTCACAATTTCTTCCTGAGATACCATGTTGAGAGGTACCTTTATCTCTTGTCCTTTCCAGGATTCAAGTCATGTGATTGCCTTGAGATAGAGGCTGTCTGCTTTTCTTCAAAGCTAAACAATTTTTGATGGACACCTGAGTTTATAGTTAAAGCACTAGAATAATTCCATGGTTGTGGATTAAAGGCTTTTTATGTGATTGGTGTTGTGGATGTTGTCTGCATCTAATCTCTTAACATATCTTTGTGAGCAAATAAAGGCTTGGTTTTATATACTGCAGTATTGTAATTAGCTGTAGCAAGAGCAATGCTTGAGTCACTCATTCTAAAATTATTGGAATTCTGAATTTTTCAGAATGTGCTTTTGATAAGTCATTGATCTAAAAGAAAGCAGAAACAACTACAACATATAAGTTGACATGACTTCCTCACAAAAGCTGGAGAAAGTACTCAAATCATTCTGCATTTTTATTCTCATTTACTTTCAGCTGATAAATTAGTGACTCCTAAAGATCTCGACCCCATTGGCCGGTACGTAGCCCCCCAGGACCAGCGGAACATCAGCATGAGATTTTCAAATCAGGTAAGCAATAGCTTTGTATTACAGTGTTTTTACAGGAGAATTGTCACCTAAGTGCTGTATATGGTCCTCTGATATTGCAGTTAAAGTGCAAGGAAAGTACTCAATGCTTGTCCATTTTCTGAATTGCTGGAGGATTGCTTTTAGAAGGAAGATATAACAGCTGAAGTTTGGGGGAAGTGATGCACATTTGCCTTCAAATTAAGTGATGCAGTCAAAATGATAGATAAAATGTAAGTTTAATAGCTGCTAATAAATAGGGATGTGTCTTTGAGTTATTTCAGGAAGGCAAGAATGGGCCTGCTTTTCTTATTCCTTCAAAGTAATTTCAACTGCAGCATATTAATATTTTTTGTATTTAGAGCTCCTAAGAGCTACAAGGCTGAGGTTCTTTTTTTGGTGTGGTTGAGACACCATCCCTGGAGGTATTTAAAGGATGTGCAGATGTGGCATTTAGGGAAGGGTTCGGTGGTGGGTTTAGGAGTGCTGGGTCAATGGTTGGACTGGATGACTGTGAACATCCTTTCCAACCTTAATGATTCTGTGATTCCACGTGTTCCTGTATTTGGATTGAATGCATGGAGTGAGTGAGTGACCAGGGATGGGGAATGCTTGAAACACAGTAATTCAAATCTGTAGTGGATGGGATAGCAAGATATGAATGTGTCTGTATGTAGCAGACTCCTTTTATTAAAGAGGTAAGAACTGTATGTATGGAAATGTGTAGCTAAAAGCTGTGTTTCAGCCTTTTTATTTCCTTGTATAAGGAATGTATATTTAAGAAGTTCCTTGTTCAGCATGGTGAATTTGTTATTGAAGCATAAAAGATGAAGTATTTATCTTGATTCACTCCAAGTTCAGAATTGAACAATGTTTTTCTTGTTCTATCCAAATGCTGCTTATCCCCTCAGTTCCCTACTCTTTCCTGTTACCAAGGTAATCCATGTGCCTGGCTGTTGGTTCATTCATAATGAGACTTTCATTGCTCACCCTGCAGGACTTCTGCCATGTTCCTGTGAGATAATGAAAGCTCAGTGATGTCATTTGTTCCTGGTTTCTTTGTTCTTACATCATGGGGTTATGAATGTGACGGAACGTGGGAGCTGCTGGCCCTTTTAGGGGTGCCCTCAGGAGGAGCCTGTATTGAGTCAGGGCTGCTGCAGCCCATCCAGCTCCTCTTTCTTTGGTTCTTCAAACCAGTCACTTTTGATGTGCCCCTGCTGAGCACTTTGAAGAAGATGAGGCTTTGTTCTGAAGGCACTCTCTGACTCATCAGGAAATGTCTTAGTAGAGAAGTATTTTTACTACTATTTGGGGTACCCAGTATGTGATAGGCAATTTCCACATCTTCAGAGAGAAATAGCCTCTGCCCTGAGAGCTTCCCAAAAGTGATAATAAATAATACAATGGTAATTTATTTTCTCGTGGCTTACTCATTGAGGGCCACTTACTGAGTCACTAATGAACTTAGTAAAGTGCAGCTACCCAGTAAAATTCAGCAATGTCATAGGGACTTTAAAAGTCAACAGTGTTGAATGCACTGAAAATAACTTAAACAGCTGCAGTTTGATATTTTACTTCATCTGCAGACAATGCATGAAGAAGGAAGGAAATTCTGGGTGCTCCTGGGTCTGCTTACAGCTCTGTTTTTCCCAGTGGGGATGTTCCTTTGCCACAGATGACTGTGCATGTGTTTCTTCAATATCTAAATGCCCAAACTGTCCAAGATGTGGTTCCCAGTGTGGGTTAGAAGGAAGAGATGCCCTTCTGAGGGAGTGAGAAATGGAGACTCTGGCATCAGGCCTTTGGCATTGCAGCCTCTGAGCAGCAGAGTAGAAATGGTGACCAGAAGGGTTCATGTCCCTGTAAGGCCGGCCAGGTGGTTGTGGAATTTCTTTGGGATTGTTTGTACTGAAGCAGCTGCTGCAGTATTTTGGGTGGTTTTACTGCTACAGCAGTATGAGGGCAAAATGTTCCTTCATGCAGATGTCAAATGGGGTCATCATTCATCGTTAAGAGAAGGTTAAAGATGCAAAGAATGTCCTGACGTGACTCAGGTGAGCTGTATCAGCAAAGGTCTTCAGGTTCCAGCCAAGAGTCTTGAGTTTGGCTTTTTTTAATCCATATTTTAGATTTGTTTAAACAGTTTGTCTGAATATTTGATTATGCCATTTTATCTAATTGAGCTAATTTATGCAAAATCAGTATCTAGTATTTGCCTTAAAGTGCAGGGAAAATGACTAAAAATACCATACAAAATGAGAACACAGCACATCTTAATGATGTCTTTAGAAATGAAAAGTAGTTTCTTCTCTTTAATGTTGTCTTCTCTTTTCCATATAGCTGAAGAATTATTCAATTAAATTGAACAGAAAAGTATTTCCACTTGTATTAAATTTTATTCCTGTGAGCAACAAACAAGGATATGCAAAAATGTCAGATGCCTGTGTATATAAATTTTGTTGTGATCCAGTGTTTTGGAAGGAGATGTACCAAAAAGAAGGCTTTTAAAATTTTTATTTGAAGCTCTGTGCTGAGTAAATATTTCTTCAAGAAATGTGTTTTCCATGCAGGCATATTTTCATATTGTGGCTGCATTGACTATAAACTCTAAACACTTGCCACTGAAAAATGTGATTCATTTACTATATTTGTGACTTTGGTGCCACTACAAAAATATGTCTGATACCCACATAATAGTGTAGATTTAAGCAAGCAATAGAAAGTATTTTAAATATTCCAACCTTACTTTTACAGCTTGGCAGCATCAATGAAGAATTAGGTAAAAGAAAGTAAGGTAATAGAGACCTCCAAAGGCAAAAGTGCTGTGAAAACTGTATCTGTAACTATGTATGATCACAGCCGTGAGTGCATCAGAAAATCAGATCAGAGGAAAGTCTCATTGCTCATAGAAAACTGAGGGATCAACTGAGCAGTACAGTAAAAACCTAATGGCCACTAATACTAATTTTGTCTGTTTATAGTGTGAAGGAAATGTTTTTTCCCCTAATTCAGTGCCAAACCCTATTATTTGCCACTTTCAGGGGGCTGTGTCTGTATGTCCTTTCTTGGGGAAGTGCCAGTGTGGTGCTGGAGCAGGGCTGCCTTTGCTGGGGTTAGTCTGTGTTCCAAAGCACAGCGAGGTCTCTCAGCAGTCAGAGAGGTTCTGTCTCCTCTGCTCTGCAGTCCTAATGGTCAGATTCGAGCCAGTCAGGAGTTCAGGAAGAAATGGAATCATCCATACTCTGTTTGCTTTGAAAGGAGATAATGCAGGGAATTCTGGTTCAGGGTGACTGTAGAACTGGATTCCTTAGAAGAGCTTATTTTGTTACTCCTCTTCACTGCTTCCAGATTCGGGAGAGATTATAACTCAGTTTGGGTTGTTGCATTCTGTTTTGGGAGGATACAGTGTAGAGGAGGGCCTGGATGGTAACAAAAACGTTTGAGAAATGAGGTAGGGTGGGGGTTTTTGGAATTGTTTTGTGTTTTACTGGCACATGTGAAAGCTGATTTATTGCTGTCTTATGTTTAATTTCATCTTTAACAAAAAATCATAATCTGACTAAATTGCCAGAATAGGACTGTTTTATCTTCTGGGTTAAGTTGAAATACATGTTTAGGGTTACAATTAATGAACTGAATTCTCTGCATGTGATGACTGTATTCTTTAATGTTTTGCTGTGTAGAGTTAGCAATCATTTGTAAGGATTTCATTTCAGTTACTGGGAATTAAGATTAAAGCCTATTGATGATGAGAATTGGGAAGAGAATATTCAGAATAATAGACTGGGGTTTTATTTTCAGGGAAATAGATAAGGTGTAAAGAAGGAACTAAAATTATTAATTGTAGGTAGACCGAGATATTTTAAGATTATTATGTTTAGGATTAGAGCATGTCTAATTTGGATGGAATCATATTGGATGATTTGTTTTGTCATGTTAATTATAAACATGTTCTTGCTTTCATTCCTGTTGATACAATTGCCTACCACAGTTAACACAATTCTAAACCTGCCAAATGCTCTTCTGGAATTTGAGGCACTTAGGTGAGCTGTGCTTGATTGCAGGGGTCTGGTGTGTCAGTGCCAATGGGCACAGGGTGGTCAGCAGTGGTCAGTGCTGCCAGAGCAGCTCTGTGACAGTGGGCACAGGGTGGTCAGCAGTGGTCAGTGCTGCCAGAGCAGCTCTGTGACAGTGGGCACAGGGTGGTCAGCAGTGGTCAGTGCTGCCAGAGCAGCTCAGTGCCAATGGGCACAGGGTGTTCAGCAGTGGTCAGTGCTGCCAGAGCTGCTCGGTGACAGTGGGCACAGGGTGGTCAGCAGTGGTCAGTGCTGCCAGAGCAGCTCAGTGCCAATGGGCACAGGGTGTTCAGCAGTGGTCAGTGCTGCCAGAGCAGCTCAGTGCCAATGGGCACAGGGTGGTCAGCAGTGGTCAGTGCTGCCAGAGCTGCTCGGTGACAGTGGGCACAGGGTGGTCAGCAGTGGTCAGTGCTGCCAGAGCAGCTCGCTGACAGTGGGCACAGGGTGTTCAGCAGTGGTCAGTGCTGCCAGAGCAGCTCTGTGCCCATTGGGCTGTGGGCCAGGAGCAGCCAGTGGGTCACGGGGGTGCAGTGCAGTCTCTCCTGTTGGGAGCTGTTTCCCTTTGCCTCTCCTCGCTCTGTGTGCTTGGAAAGCCCAGTGGGTGCCATTTCCATCAGGGCTCTTCAGTGCTCTGCCCCCTCTCTCACGTGCTCTCAATGAATGGGGTTTTTTCAGAGTTCTGAGGTTTCCTGGCAGTGTAAGCAGAAAGGCACAGTGATAACATCTGTGCAGTGAGAGTGCAGCAAAAGGCTGCTACTGAGCTGCTTTCTCTGCTTGTGCCAGGAATGCAGTCAGGGATTTTTCCCTTTATCCTACCTCCAACAGTTTATAACCTTGTTAAAAACCGTGATTTTTCTTTTTATTCTCCTTTTTGGAGAGGAAGAACAACTAATCAGTCTTTCATCTTGTTCTTCTGAGGTATATTTATCATCTGCACAGCGTGCAGAACACAGCTGAAACCGACCCTTCTGCCGAGGATGCAAGGTGGAAACACAAGGCAGGAGGGGGAGCCTGGGCAGGGGGGCTGTTGTGGTGTCCTGGGGAGACAGTGATGGATGTTATGGGAACAATACCTGAGCTGGCCTTAGTAGACAAATGAGAAAACCAAGATATTAAAATGGAACTTTTAACAACAACCGGATTTATTTAGTGGAATATTTAGCAGTTTAATGCTTTTCCATATCTCTTTTTAAAAAAATATACAGCAAATGCTATATAGTACAATCATTGTAGAAAGGGTGACTTGCTTTTTTGAGTGTTTTATCTATTATTTTGATCTGTGTTTCTCTAGGCCACTACTTGTGATCCTCCAGGCTGTGACATGTCAAATGACAGTGAAAGTAACTTTCTGTTTAATGTTGCAGCAATCCTGTAGTTGTACTGCAGTGATAGTTACATTTTTTCCACAATACTTAAAAAGATCTAGTAGTTTTCCACACAGATTTTGTGTTGTGCCCGTTGTGCTGTAGATGCATTTGTGTAGTTCTGCCCTGTGTTAGAACCACCATTTATTGCTGTAAATGAATCCTGTCCTTGGCTGTGTGTGAGGGGCAGAACTCATGGGTTATGTACAATTTACAGGCTATGGTTACACAGTCCTGCTAAGTTCTTTATTGAGAGGGTAATAATTGAGGCTGAACTCAAAGACCACTGCCCAGGTTAGATGACAGGCTGTCTACAAATCAATAGTCTTGGAAGGGGCTCTCTCGTTTTCAGGTGGCAGGGGGGCTTTTGCTTTTTGTTTTGTACATAATGATTTTTGCTGAGTTTTGAGTTCAGTTTTCCTACTGTTTGTGTAAATGCAAGTGATAGCACAATGATCTTACTCTGAGCAGGAAAATCTTTTAATGTCACTTAACTTCTGACTTCTTCATCTTGTCTCTTTGTGCATGTACTTTCATCAGAAACTTATTTCATGTGGCAAAAAGTCCAAAATTTTTAGTGCAATTGTAGTGCTGACAGACTTTGGGGAAAATGTTACCAAGAATTTCTTCTGCAGATCTCTAAGATCTTTATTGTTATCAAGGCTCACAGATGCCTGTGAAGCAAGTGTTCCCTCTGAACTTCTTGTTCTAAATCAATGTCTATCCCTCTATCATCACGAAAGCGCTGTCCTTTGATACAATTGACAGAAGATGTGTTTAACTTCTGTCATTCGTGTTCTCTGGCAGTTTCTAGACAAAAGCAGGCAAAAAGCATTTTAGCCATGAAAATGTGAGCTGCTCTTTAGTTCTGACATTTTACAGCCAGTGACTGCCAGAGGAGTGAACAAGGACCAGGGGGGTTGTTCATAGCTCCTTCTGCCAGTGACTGCAAAGGTGAGCTGCCAGTTCGAGACCCAGGGAGTCAAGTCAGTGATCTCACCCAGCACGCTGAATTCACTCCTATTTGCATGGTTTCCTGATCTAAAATACCAGTATTTATTTCAAACATGAAGTGTCTGTGTAATAAACAATGCAAAGAAATGCAGCTGTCTCCTGTAAAATGTAGTTTGTCTTTTGTGTCACTGAAGAGCAGCTGTCTGATGACAATTTTTCAGAGTAAAGGGTTGAAATCATCAGGTCATTGTTTCTAAGTGAATTTTATTGTTTACCCAAAAGGCTGAATAATTTCACTATTACAAAAGTATGTATGAAAGCATTAGGTCATATTAGGCATATAGGAGATATATTGATTGGATAAATTCTAGATTTTTATATGAAATAAAATGTTTTCCCCATGTAGTTCTTCTTAATTAAAGAAACCCCCAGACTAATCCAAACAGTGTAATGATTACCAGAAATCTGTTTATTACTAGTTCTCCAAAATGTGTCTTGCAGAGTGTTATTGGTAGGACGGGCTTCCTGTAGTCTTGAGATTTACAAATCTTTGAATTTGCTCACACCGTAAGAAAAAGCAATGCAGACAGTGGTGTCTGTCATAGTTGGGAATTGTTTAAATAGCCATTGTCCCTGCTCATGCTATATTGAATAAAATCTTTAGTTAGCAGTGCTAGTAATGATTTTGTCATTGTTTTCTAGGGTCCTTTAGAAAATGATTTGGTGGTACATGTGGCCCTGATAGCAGAAAGCCAGCGGTATGTATTCACTTTTGTGAAGTACCTATATATTAAGGAAGGGTTGAACAATATGTCTGAAATGGTGTAGAATAAAATACTGCTACTTGTATATATCTGCTGCCAAGAGAATTGTTAAACTATTCTGTGATCTGTCATTAAATTTATCCGTATTTCATTTGTAGCCTCCAGGTTTTTCTGAACACATATGGAATCCAAACTCAGACCCCCCAGCAGGTGGAACCAATTCAGATATGGGCTCAGAAAGAGCTTGTCAAAGTAAGGAATTCTGCATTTAAAATGAAATATACAGGTGGATTAATCTTTTGTAAAAATAAGGATTTATATCAAGCTATTATTGTATCTGTCTAAGCTGTTACCTGCATTTTTGTGTTGTCCTAATGCAGCTGCAAGGTGTGCTGGCCCTGGAAGTTACAGATGCCTGGAGCTTTCAGGGAAATGTGGGAGCCCATGTGATCTATACTGTCTGATTAGGCTGATTGCCTGAGCCTCTTCCAAAGTATAATGAATGAACAATGAAATTTTAATAATATTAGTAGCTTGGTAAACTAGATGAATCTTGATGGAGAAACATGCAAATGAGCAATAGTCAAAGAAATGGGTTAAGGCAGTAGGCAAAAACCATCAGAGGATTTCATGGAGGCGTTATCCACATCTGTCACTGTTTTCCCTTGGGTTGACTATATCCAGGAAGTTTTGGTTTTGAAATCCTTTTTGGTGTAGCTCTTTAGCTGAGCACATTTCAAATCCCACAGACAGAAATTACTGGGATGAAGGATTGTCTTCAGGATCCCCCTTATCCTCCCCAAAGGCTCTGTTTTCTATAGGGGCAGGAAGTCTCCTGAGGGACAGCCACATGCTTGCAGTCCTAGGCTGGCCCTGCTGGTCCTGGCTGTCCATCAGGCACACACAGCTCCTGTCTGACCTTGTGATGTGCAAAGGGTCTCACACACAGCATGAATGGCTGGGGGCAGTGCAGTGACACTTTCTGTTTGTCAGCCCCCAGGGCTGTTTAGGACAGACCACGGTGTGGGGCTCTCCCTCAGGAATGAGGTCACATGGCAAATGCCATGATCTGTATCAGGAGTGTGTAGGACACAGGAAAAAAGTAAACCCCAAAATAGAGAATATAGCAACATATTTCAGGTTTCTGAAGTTTGCAAGGATAATGGATGTACTAAACCTGGCTGGGGCTTATTCAGAAAAATGCTTACCCTAAATAATGGCTGCCACAAACACCTGAGAAGTACTGATACAGAGAAAAGAGAAATATCCCTGTTTCCATTCATCATTGTTCATTTCTGAACCCATTTTTACTCACTAGCTTTCATGATAATATATTCCAAAATATGTTCTCTTTGTCTCTTATCTGTCCTGAAATTCTGTACCTGAAACTTTGGTTTAACAAATGACTACTCCATAACTTTATCCTAGGAGTACATATTGTCTCTGTTATCCATCTCTTCTTTGGTTTCCCTGACAAAAAGATGAGACCTTCATTAAGTTTTATTATTATCAATTAAATTCCTATCTATGAAAACGTCTGTTAGGATTTATTTTTCTAAAGCTGTTGAGACATCTGGCTTTGTGACACTTCCCTTATCCTCATGGTGGGTAGGTACATCTGCCTCATCAAAATTTATTTTTCAAAGGAATGCCATAAAAATATCAATTCACCTGATACAAAACCTCTTCCTAATGGGCTTCTAGTAAAGGCTCTGCCAGAGCTGTGAAGTAGAGAGAGGGTTTGGGGTTATGAGACCTGGGTTTGATCTCTGGGCTTATGCCAATACCCAGTATGAGCCAAAAAGCAAACAAACGAAAACTCCTGGTAGTATTTGTCATCCTCTGTGGGGAGAGGAAGCCAGTGATGGAGCAGTCATTGTATTTTGGGGAATAGAAGGTTGATCCATGGAAAATACAGATTTCAGTATTTCCTGCTCTGGTGATGTCAGTTCTAGGGAGTATTTAATTTAATCAGAAGCCTTTGAACTGCTCTAGTAGCACGTGATAACAGTTTAAATCTCTGGGCTTATTAACAGGCATGTGTCCAAAAAGGTGCTGTAAAACAAAGGGATGGGGATGGAAAGTAGAACTTGAAGTCAAGTAAACAGATCCACAAAGTGGGGAGAGACAGAAGAGACAAACAATAAAATGGGACAAGGCACACGTAATACTTAGGAAAATGTACATCTGGAGTGGAGGTATAGCACAGGAGAGGAGCAGAACACCCCTGCCATGAACTGAGAGGAACAAAGGGAGCACAGAAACAGATGCTGTGCAAAACCACTGCAGTTTGGTTCATGCTCATAAATCAACCCAGCAGCCCAGTCTGCTTTCACAGCCATTTCTCACTATTAGCAGCTTTAGTAATCCAGAATTGAAGGGCTTTTTAAGAAAAAAACAAAGGTGCTTGAAGCAGCTGGACTTGAATGAAACTGTGCATTGTTCAGTGCCTGGTGCTGAATCTGAGCTTTGATTGTAACAGATCAGGATGGAGAACTCTCACTAGAAGAGGAAACTGCTTTAGTAGCCTGTGTGTCAACATGAGGCCTCAAGCTAAAGAGTCTTCAAGGAGAGAGACAATGTTACAATGCTAATGCAGTTCTGCTTTTGTTAAGAAGGCATTTTATGTTCTGCATTCCAGCAAAATGAAGGTCCTTTTGGTGTTAAATTGCCCTGTCCACTGCCATTCTTCAGTCTCCCTTATTTACCACCAGAAGAGGCTCAGCATTGCTTGGCTTTGCTATGCACAGATGGGTTACTGAAAGCTCTCAGTGCTCTGATGTCTCCATCCTTTCCCACTTGAACACAGTTCCTTACTCTGGATGAACAGGTCATGTGGGTGATTGTCTTTATTTTTTTTTTAAATAGTTCTTGGTATTAATGCAGAAACATGGGCAGGATCAGGAAGGCCCCAAGCTGACAGCAATAGAAAGCTATTGAGTGTAATGTTTGTTCAAGTGTTTGCTTTCATTTGCTTCAGAATTATCTTCCTTTAACATAAAGAAAGATTGAACTTCAGAAAATGTTCAGAATTCTGAATATTCTGCACTAATGATGGGTTCCTTACCCAAAACAGGCCAAATAAAGAAAAATTACATCTTTCAGTCAGGTTTAACTGATACATTTATACTCTATTGCTCACAGATTAGTTGTTTTCTTATGCTTTTATTCCCATACACTGTAACAAATAAAGATTATTTTTGCAAAATTGTATCAGTTGAAGTAATGCTAGGCAGACATAACTCTAATAAGAATCGAGCTATGAATAATGAGATAATTCCCTCTTGCTTGTGTTGCTGATGCATTAATTTTCCAGATTTATACTAAAATAAGAAAAAAGATCTTTAAAGGGTTCTTATATTACTCTTTTACTCGTGTATCCACACTGGAAAAGCATTACAGCAGGCAAATTTGGTAGCCAATAAATGCAAATGATCCTTTAAAAAAATATTTCAATAAGCAATTTGAAAAATCAGTAAATATTTTACTTATATAGAATAGAAAAGTAATAGGATTCTGATGTTAAAAAGAAGACCTAATATAGGAAACAAGAAGTGTTTTTTAAAAAACCCAACCCTGAACAGAAATAACAGCCCCCTTTTCTGCATCATTTTCTAATCAAAGCAGACTGCACACAGCCTGAGATGTGGCAGGAGCATGAGAAAGGCTGGTATCTAGGTTTTTATCAGTTTTCATGATTCTTTCACAGGCTTACTTCCATTTGGGAGTCAATGAGAAACTGGGATTATCTGGAAGACCGGACAGACCCATAGGATGCCTTGGAACATCAAAGGTTGTTGCTAGAGAAGTTCATATTCTTGTCATTGATATATATTTAGATAAACATTTAGTCTCTGTATGATTTTAACTAGAATTGAAATGTAATGTTATTTTATGCATATATCTGACTTTCAAGTCCTTGTATTTGGCCCTTATGAGTGTTTTACAGAAAAGATTAATGGAAGTTTTCTCTCTCAACAGATTTATCGGATACTGGGGAAGACTGTGGTTTGCTACTCGATCATTTTTGATCTCAGTGATTTCTACATGTCTCAGGATGTTATGATGTTGATTGATGACATTAAGGTATTTGTAACTTCTCATTGGAGTAACTGACAAAAAGAGTCTGTAGGAGAATAAACGGTGCAGTCGGATAAAACAGAAGAGTGAAGGGGGAACACAGTCCAGTGTGTATTATTGTGATACAGAAATAAACTGGCAGCTAGAAAGTGTATTGAGACAAATATCCTGTCAGCCCAGTGTGAGTTCTAGTGAGCATCTCTGTGTGACAAAAAAACTGCCTCCAAAGTGATTGGAAGTGCTTTAGGGCAGCAAGCAAATTATCATTTGTTTCTTTGGGAGAACAAGTGTTCTTGGCTGAAAATAGGAACAAAGCTGGTGTTTACAAGGAATATGAAAGCCTTACCTGGAGGAAACACTACTTGATTTTGCACAAATATTGAAACCTGCCCCCCTTCCCTGTAAGGCTGGCAGCAGTGCAGAGCTCACCTGCCACGTGCCCTGGGCTGAAGCAGTGACATCAGTGCACAGAAGGTGGCCCTGGTGATTCCATCCCAGTGGCTGGGACTCAAGCCCTGGATCCCCACACACCCTTTCGAGGTCATTGCCTGTAGTTCAGAGCACTGCACTCTCATGGTTTGCTCCATGATCCATCCCTTTGCTTAGGACTCTTTTCAGAACACTCAGGAAATAGCAGGGCTTGACAGCAGCTTGTGCCTGTTGCAGAAATGTGTTGATGCTTTAGTAGCTAAGGTGTTTTTAACCTGCTGGGGTTTTCAGGGCTCTAGGTCTTCTCATGTCTTGTACTGTGTGTTCTGGTGGGGTGTGCTTGTTGTGTTGTGTGGGGTTTTTTGTGACTGGCATTCCTTCCTGCCCAGAACGCCCTGCAGTTCATTAAGCAGTACTGGAAAATGCACGGCCGGCCCCTGTTCGTGGTGCTGATCCGGGAGGACAACATCAGGTAGGGAGAGAGAAAAGTAGGATTTGCTGGGTGGGATTTACCTCCCTGCAGGATTCATGGAGTTCTGTTTCACATTTCAGAGGGAGCAGATTCAGCCCCATATTAGATATGCTGGCAGCCTTTAGAAAGGGAGTTGTTGGAGGAGTGAAGGTTCACGTTGACAGAGTACAGGTAAGGTGTTCCTTACTGTACTGACTGTTGTGTTTTTACCTCCTGGTACTGGAACATGTATTCTTACTGCTTTGGGGGTTTATGTGACTTCCCAGGGTTTTATTTCATTTCATAAAAGTAAGGAGTCAGGACTCAAGACATTTGGTACTATTTGTTTTGTCTCAACAGAAACATGGGTTTATTTTAATTCCTTTTGATGAGTCTTTTGAAAGTCATAATCTTCACAGAGGTTTTTGAGAAGGGAAAAGGGTGTTTTTTGTTAGACAATCTTGTGAAATTACTACCAAAGGATAAAGCCACAGTGTCAAGCACTGAGGGATTTCTTTTGATTAGGTAATCGTGGAGGGGGAAAAAAGGTGCTTCACATATATTAAAATTCTTAAAAGAACTAAGGTCTAGTTTTAACATCTTTGCTGTTTGAATGAATCTTAAAGCAGGAACATTCAGTCATTAAAATGTGAAAATTACCAAGACAGGTGCTGATTTTACATAGTCCTATGTGCTAGTTACTCCTAGTTTACACCTATTGAACTATCAATTTTGTAAGAGAGAAGACTAAAGACAGAGTAATGACTTCTTGTTCCCTGGAAAATCATTAATTTGTAGAAGAGCTGGGTCATTTGTAAAGGAAATGCTCCTAGCTGTGGTGGTTTAAGATATCCTTGGAATCTTCAAGTATTTATGTATTTCTCCTGATCTCACATAGGTTGTGTTGTCTCTCCTGGTACCACTGACTCTTCCTATAGCAAATGCCATTACTGCCCATGGAAAACCTTTCATTTGGCTGCAGGGTTGTTGTGGTTTGGTTTGTTTGTTGGGTTTTTAAAGAATTTAATTGCAATGACTTTATTGCCTTGCAAGAAAGATTTATCAGACAAGAAATTTCTCCATCTGCCTGTGTCCTTATGTTAAGCACTACTCTGGACAGCCAGCAGGGAATAAACTCTCCCTTCCATACCCACTGACCTTCTGGAAAGATCCTTTTTCTAATATAAAAAGTAAGGGGGAGTTTTAAAGGGTTTAAGGTGTTGACAGCCACTGGTCTTTGCTTTTTTTGTTAGCTATTAAAAAGAGCACATGGGAAAACCACAAACAAATGTTTGTTTGGCTTGAAGGCCAGTGGAGATGGTGGTGGGTGCCTTTCCTGCTGAGATACTCTGTGCTTGCTCCAGCAGCTGAACTGCAATCTCTGTCTTACTGCACAGTTGTCACATTTCATTAACAGTCTTGTGTCATTGTAGGGGAGGATTTGGGGAAAAGAACAAGGGACATGTCTCATTCATGGTGTTTTCTTGAATAATTCATTTATTCCAACAAAATATATATTGATCTTTGTCAGTTGTATTCAGCTCCTTCCTTTAGGTGCACATGTTAAACATGCCTAGAGAGAATCTGTGTCTCTAATTGGGTGAATGCTCTTTTCTTCCTGTAAAATATACCAAATCTGATTTAATTTAAAATTTTGTATGCTCAGAAGATTTGTAGCTCTTTTCTGATTTTTACCTTCATTGTCATCATGTGTTCAAGCAGATGTGCAAGGCAAAGAATGAATGGCACCAGCAATAAAAGCAAAGCAGGGTTTTTATATTCTGTCATCTCACAGCGTAACAGATCAGTGTTTTACTGCAACTCATGTACAATGAAAATGGAATATAAAAGTTCACAAAACACACTCACTTGTATTTAGCTAATGAGAACCATCAAAAGCAGTCTTAAAAATGCTGTAGTGCAATACATTTCCTCTGGCAGTAGATAAATGGGGAATTTGTATAAATGCAGAGTGAATGGATTGTAATGGTAAATGCAGATAATCAGATAAATGCAACACTGAGTTTCAGTGCAGTCTCTTGAGATGGAAGTATTTGTAAGCTGCATTTGATGTGCAAACTTAGGCCAGGCATGCTTGGATTAGGGAATGAACACAGAGTGGGAATGCTCTTTGTAGTGTTTGCCTGAAACATCAGTGAAAGTGACAGGAGAACTGCCCAGCCTTCAGCCCTCCCCGGAGTAATGAGCACTGGGATCCAGAACATGGGGGCTGTGCAGGACTCTGAGGAATGCAAATCCTCCCTCTCAAGGGTTTTCATCACACCTGGCTTTTGGGGGTGGGCATTGCTTGGTGAAGCTGGACAGGGCAAAAGAACAACAGAACACGACCGAAAAGGAGACAGCAGCCCCAAGAGACTGCTGCTGTCTTAAGCTGTCTTTTTCCTCATGAAAGAGGGTAGATACTCTGAAGGTGTAAAAATATTTGGAACTGTGGATAAACAAACTACTTTCTCAGTGGAAACCACCAGCAACATACTGAGATGAAAAGACAGCTATATAGTTATGTACATATTTTAAAATCTGTTTTCAATTTTTCATTTCAGACATTAATATCTGGAGCAGTTGTTGAACAACTTGACTTCCTAAGGATCACTGAAACAGAAGAGTAAGGCTATGTGTAAATAGCAGTGATGGCTTATTTGATAATTAAAATATTTCCTGAACTATGAAGAAATTAACTACTTATTTTTCAGGGCTCCGGTATTTAAGAGTTTGGAGGAGCTGGATCTTCCAAAACATTCAAAAGTCAAGAGACAGTCTAGTACTCCCAATGCTTCTGAACTTGAGCAGCAACCAGATGTAAATATTAATGACTGGAAAAACAAGTCAACTTATGAGATCCTGCAGAAACTTAATGTAAGAAAACTTGATAGAAGTACAGTGTAACTTCATTCTTCTGAAATAAGAAATTCTGTGCTGATACTCTTTTTGCCAGCAGCCTGCTTAAATCAGCATGGTCAGTGTTGTGGCACAGCTAATAACATAAAATGTCTGAAGTTCCTCTTCATACTCAGGGAATCTTCCCTTTTATGTTATCACAGAACTTCCTGGCCTCAGATGTAGCTGTTGGCTCTCAGTTCTCCCAGCTGCCCCAATCATCCTTGGTGCTAAATGACCATCTAGGAGGGGATCTATTTGTCATGTGTCTTAAGAATAGATATTTTATTGGCAAACTGCAGTTCAAAAGGCTTGAGCAGTGGGTATTCACCTGGATGGACTGGGAACTTCTTAAGGGCATGGAGGCATAGTTCCAGTCTGGCATTTTTCCTGCATCTAGAGGAAAACTACCAGTAACTGTTCTGGATCTAGTGTTTGATACCCAAAGTATTCTGCTCAGTCCCCTATTTCATTACAAGCATTTCTGCTGTAAATGAAAGGACCTGAGAATGAAAAACCAGGAAACTTTTCCAAAGTCAGATTATTACAACTTAATTTGATCCACAGAGAAGCCTGTGCAAGCAGCAGTGACACGGCTGCAGCATACAGAGGGTATGGAAGAGTCGTGAAGTCCCCTTGAAAATAAAATATGTAGACTTTTCCTTAAATTGGAAAGAAAAAAGACCCTTTGCTTTCACCTGAAATTTTTAATAGCTGTTCTGGTTTTGCTTCAGTGAAAATCTGAAGGCTATTTGTGGTTGTGTTGTTGCTGTTTTTTACTTAAGGACTGCAATTGCCTGGCAAGTCAAGCGTTACTCTCGAGTATATTGCTTAAAAGGGAAGGGCCGAATTTTATCACCAAGGAAGGTAAGAGCTCCTTCCATCTGACTGTTCTGAGCATTGAGGAAGCAGCTGTATGTTGAGTTGCAATGAACAAGAATAATAGCTGTGCATGCCAGCAGTTGTGTAGCTGTTTTTCTCTGCCTTTTAAAGCAATTCCTGCGTTAAATAGGACATGCAAATTGATGGTGTGGTGAGGAATGAGCTGCTGGATAGATGAACTCTTTTAGATTGTTTGTAGGCCAGTGCTGTATCTGGTTGTAATTTTGAATGCATAGATTAGAAAAAAACAGAGGATTTGACCTTACAAAGAAAACCAGAACATAAGACAAGTCTATGTGTCTGTGACAGTCTGAACTATATGAGGCTTTATACTGAATTTTTATTATGCTTTGATGTAATCTGACTTCAGGTCAATGTATCTGTGAAACTCTGGTTTTGTATTATGGCTTTGTTTTAAAGCACAGGGTCTAAATTCCTGTAATATAATTCTGAAAAGGCTACTGAAGCTTTGGGATTTTGTGCTGCAAAGTTTGGTGTTTCATCTTTTTTTCCAAAGACTGCTTTTTAGCTGCCTTTGTATATATGATTACTCCTTGGAAAAAGAGGGCTTATTAATCAAGCAGTGGGACTTACCACCTCCTGTTACCAAGCCCTGCTTCTTAATTTTTGTGTGAGATGGCTGGTTCATGTGGAGAAGAGTTGTCATTTTGACATAAACATACATTATATCTGTATTGCTATGTTAAAAATGTCATCGAATCTGTAGGATCCTGAGTTGGAAGAGACCCACAAGGATCATCAAAGTCAGCTCCTGTTCCTTCGCAGGACACCCCAACAATCCCCCTGTGTGCCTGAGAGCATTTTCCAAATGCTTCTTGAGCTCAGACAAGCTTGAGGCTGTGCCCACTGCCCTGGGGAGGCTGCTCAGTGCCCAACACCCTCTGAAAAACCTTTTCCTGCTGTGCAAACTAAACCTGCCCTGAGTCAGCTCCAGCCATTTCCTCGAGTCCTGTTGCTGGTCACCAGAGTGAGGAGATCTGTTCCTGCCCCTCTGCTGCCCCTCTAGAGGATGTTGCAGACCACAATGAGGTCTCTCCTCAGTCTCCTCTTCCCTGGGCTCAATAAGCCAAGTGGCCTCAGCCACTCCTCACATGGCTTCCCTCTAGGTGCTTCACCATCTTCCTGTGCCTCTTTTGGATACTTTCTAATGTCCTTTTATTTTCCTTCTGTTGTGGTGCCCAAAACTGCACACAGGACTGGAAAGCCACATCAAGTGGAATAAAATCCATGGGCTGATAAGATAACCCAGTGCCTTGGTGGAATGGTTGGAATCTGCACATTAGGCCCATGTAGCCTCTGAAGTGGCCTTTCCCACCAGTTACCTGGAATGTTGCGAGGCTTTGGGAGCCTCAGGAGCTTCCTTTAGTCCTTTGTATGTTGTTTCTAGAGCGAGGAACACACCTCAAGGCAGATTCCCTAAGCTCTGTAAGCAAGCAGCATTACCACTGACAACCATTGGATCATGATGATGAACTTAAAAGCTCTGCTGAAATCAGTTAGATCCAACGAAGGTGCTGTTGTGCCTCTGAGTGTTCAGAGCTAACTTGTACAGACCTTCTGGTGCCATCCCACGTGAAACAGTGGGTGATGATAACCTCTTCAATGTGCACCTTGTATTGAATGCTCTGAGTCACTGAGAAGAGTTCCCTGCACTCCCTGCATGCAGACTACTGAGACTGACATCAAATAATCACACAATCAGTAAAACATAAATCTAAAACCAGAAGCTGCAGAAGCCTGGGTTCTGCAGTTTGAGGATGTAGCTTATGATGGGGTGTACCTTTATGGGCCAAATCTATATGTAGATTAATTTTCCCCAATATATTGCAAGAACAGGTGATATTATAGGTGTCTCTGTAGCATGAGCAGCAAACTCAGCTGAAATTTGGTCTGGCTTTTTGAATAACAACATATACTGGGAGACAGGGAACTTGATTGCATCTGAATTTTAGATGTTGAGCATAACAGATAAGTGCTTTACTAAAGCAGATTCAGAATTAACTGGTCTCATCAAACTTGCCTTATTACTGTTAAATGAAAACTGTGCATCTTTTTTTGCTGGTGTTTTGTTTTTCTTTTTTCTGTTAAATGTCTTTAGGTACTGTTGCTGAGCATATAGAAAGAATCTACAGACGAGCTGGCAGCAGAAAGCTCTGGTTTGTATACAAATATCGTGTTCCTTCTGGCTTACACCAATTTTGTTTTCCTAATGTGTTTATAGAAAGTAAGGCTGAATTCTCAGACAATTAAAGGAGGGAAAATGACACCTTTCCTGACAATTGTATTGGTGCACAGCAGCTGAAGGTCTGGTTTAATGGGCTTTAAAAAATTAAGAAGCAGTTTCCTACTGTTATCTTTTAAAATACAAAAGCAAGAGGCTGGTTTTGCACTGAGTGCTGTTGCCAATACACAGGCCTCATTAAATTGAAATAATGTGAGTAGAATGTTAATATTCTTATTTCTTACAGGGCATGATAAAATATTGTCAATAGCTTTATGTAGGAAGGCTGGTGATCAGATAAAAATCATTTAAGCTGATGCACTAACTCAGATTTATTGCCCTGAAGTAATTTGCTTTGAGCCTGACTTTGACACAATAACTTTAAAAGGTTTCAGCAAGTAGGTTGATATTTACATGTTGTTTATTAATTTCTTTGCCCTGAAGCTCAGTAGAAGTTTAATTTCTTTTTATCAAAGTCGAGCCTGTCCTAAACTCTGTTCTCTCACTCTGTAACTATTCCTAACAGGTCAGTAAATATAAAAGCTGGTTTTCACTTTTGTCTCTTCGTACAGTTAAATGGGCCTTTGCCAATAATGAGGTAGAACCAAAATACCTTGGTCTTTTTTGTGATTAATAAAAGTCAGAAGTATTTCTAGAAACAAAATATGTAAACTATTTTTCATTTCTCTTCCATGATTGCCATGTGACACACATATAGGTTGGTGTTGCGCTACAGTGCTGCATTTGCACAGAAATTTTCTTCTTCTATAACCCCACATATTACTACTTTACTGGTACATGGGAAACAGGTAAAGTGCCCAAAAATCTGAAGTGCAGCTCTGTGAGATAATTTTTTTTTTTGCTTATTTGCATTTTGATAGTATCAGCTAATGCATTTTTGAAATGCTTTGCTCTTGACCTTAAGAAGTGTGTAGCATTTTTCACAGGAATCAACATCAACTGAGTTTTTTACTAACACCGTAGAATATTACAGCTTCTTCCTCATCTCTGTGGATAAATGATTTTTAATAGCCTCAAAATCTGTGCTAGAAAAGCTTAATTACAGGTCTGTTAGGTTTGTATTTTGTCAAGAAATTATTATTAAATGTATTCATATCTTTAACCATCAACTGCATATATGGAAAAGCATGGTTCTCAGAAGTTACAGCTCGTTTTTAACCTAGCAGGTGACACAAGTCTCTTCTTTTCATGCCACACGTGCAAAATATTACCTCAGCATGGGACACACAGCAAAGCCTTGGTGTTATGTGTTGTATTTTCTCTTGAAAAGTCTGACTCTTCCTTAAATAGATTTAAAAATTACCAAAGTTACCTTGCAAAATGATGAAAATGTAATAAAAGAGGAGCTGGCATTTCTTACCTGACTTTGGTGAAGATGATGTGGAGAAGAGAACAAGAAGCTTTTTATGGAACTGGTAGTTTAATGAGTTCTAACTAAATGCATTTTTGATCCATTAACCTGTATCTAAACTAAAAAATGAAAATCTACGGAAGATTGCATAAAATCTGATCCAAATTCCACTTTGTAAATAATGTATGTGTTCACTGAGTTGAGATCTCTGCTGTGGCAGACTTCAAATTGCTATCTGAATTCATTAAACTAGCATGTGATATGTAGTGGGATTGCTCTGTTTTCTGCCCTCAGGTCTGTTGTGCGCTTCGCAGCAAGTCTTTTAGGTAAACTAGTGGACAGCCTTGCACCATCTATTACTAATGTTTTAGTTCAGGGCAAGCAGGTAAGTCTTTGCTCCTCAGAAATGTATTAAGGAATGATAACAGAAACTAAACAAATGGCTTGTTCGTTTTGAAGGCCTCTGATGCTTCTTTTAAAAGTACCCAATGGCTTAAAAAAAACCTTACCAAAGAAGAAAAATCCAGAGAAAATAGAGATATGTTTAATAATTGTATTTGGAATTGAATAATAATTTTAATGAATGACAGAATAAGACTGAAAAGACAGTTCAGCATCTAGGGAAGAGGCCATGGTTTATGTAACTCCTTGGGTTTAAGCTCTCTGGTGAGACCTCAAAACCTCTTCAAATGCTTTAAGGGGTTTCAGTAGAGCTGGAGAGGGACTTTTGTCAAGGGCATGTAGAGACAGAACAAAGGGGAATTGCTTTAAAATGAGATAGGGTAGGTTTAGATCTTAGGAAGAAATTCTTCCCTCTGAGGGTGGTGAGGGCCTGGCACAGGTTCCCAGAGAAGCTGTGGTTGCTCCATCCCTGGGAGTGTTCAAGGCCAGGTTGGACGGGCTTTGGAGCAGGAACGTTGGAGATTAAGGTCCCTTCCCACTCAAACCTTTCTATGATTTTATCTCTGTGCCCTCTTATTTCACAAAAGTAGATGGAGTGAAGTAATAAGGCATCTTTTGAAAGACTTCTTAAATGAAAATGTAACCACTCTATATGATCGAGCATAAGACAACCTGTGGGTGGCAGCTGAGCAAAAGGTCTTTCGGAGTTTTCTGTTTCAAAGAAAGTTTGATCATCAGTGTTTTTTCCTTTCCTAATGAGGACATTATTTTTCTTCTCCAGTAAAATAATTTTAATTAAGTTCATGAATAGATGCTTCCAAATAATACTAATTGAATATTTCTGTATTTTTGTGTTAAATACATGTATATGTATATTTGCTGATGTGCAATGTTGTTGTCTTACTCCAGACTCAGGTCTGGGTTTGTGCTTCTGGTGCTACTCAGCTGTAGAGGAAACTACACCTGCATGCAGCGTAATTTGAGGCTATTTGCAAGTTTTTAACCTCACTTCCCTTCCTTGATCACTTTATAACAATGATCTTTGTTATAGCAGAAAATCTAGTGTTGCTGTCTTACTGACCCTAGATTAAAAACAAACCAGAATTTCTAACAAAATTCCTTTCTTTTTTGGTTAAACAATCCAGAACCAGCAATACATTTTCTTAAAATTAAGGCTGTAATTTTTAGCATGCTAGTAGAAATAAGAAAGCAAAATATAAATTTAAATCTGCATTTTAATTGAGCTCCACAGCTGAAATGTATATTATATAACTGTCTAAACCTAACGTGCAATCCTGATTATAACCAAAGCAAGTGGTCTTGTACTTTTATATTAATTTGGAAAAACATATTCCATATTCACTGTGGTTGTTAGTGAAGTTTATTACTTCAGTAGCATCCAATTAACAGTATTAACAAGTGTCAGCCATTGATGTAGAATTACCCTTGTATTGTGAAATTGTTAACAAGCAAGGCAGAGTTGATGCAGTTTAGTTTCTGAATTGCGTTGCAGAGTTTTTGTTCCTGTCCCTGTTTCCTGAGTTGTTTTCACTGTACTGCAGGTGACTCTGGGAGCTTTTGGCCAGGAGGAAGCTGTTATTTCTAACCCCTTATCACCAGCACAGATTAAGAACATCATCTATGAAAAATGCCAATTACAAGATGAAAGAGAAGCCGTGGTGCAGCAGGAACTTGTCATCCACATTGGCTGGATCATCTCAAACTCCCCGGAACTGTTCAGAGGAATGCTGAAGATCCGCATTGGGTCAGTAAAGCACCTGCTCTTCTTTATTACTGCTGGTGTTGCAGGGGAATGTACAGACTTCAGAGAACCACAAACTTGAGTCAAGGTTAAAACACCATTTACCTCCCACCTGCTCTATTTAGTTCTTTGACAAGGTGACCTGCCACGAGGCTGTGCTGGAGTGTTGTCACATTCCGCGGTAGCTGCGTTTACTTTGCTACCCACAGAAGTTAATTAATTTTTCACATTTAGGAAGAGACATGCATTTGAATAAGCACTTCTTTGAAGAGGCCAGGTGCTACTGACTGAGATTCACAGAATCAGTGAGCATGCTTTAGAATCAGAACTTAAGTGTTTCATCTTTTATATTTTTTTCCATAAACATAGAGCATTTCAGCACTGGAGGTAGATACCAGCAGCCTTTTTTCTAGCACACAGGAGTCATACTTCTTCTTTAGCAGTACATTCCAGTCATCACAAAACCAAAAACTGCCTGTATTACATTTAACTGGAAGTACATCTATCCTTTTGCACTTAAATGCTTTTCTGTCCCCTCTACAGATAAATGTTACTCCACTTTCCTCCCCTTCCCTATTCCCTGTAGCTAATCCTTTTTGCAATTTTTTTTTCTTTCTCCCAAGGTTAATGCCAGAGATTCAATTTCCTTTATTTCGGTGTTATCACCCACTCCAGTGAGCAAAATTAACCTTCTCACAGAAATGCCGTTCCAGTTTGATAATGATTTGATTTAGTGTCTTGTTATTGATTTGTTTTCAGGGTTTCATGTTGAAATAGATCAAGTTTCTGACAGCCCTATTACTGTAAAAACTCCCAGCCACCTGACTTGAATTCACCTCTTATCAGTGAAGAGCTCAGCAGAAGGTCCACTCTTGACTTTGGTGTGGCTTGTAGGCCACTGCAAAGAGAAAATACCAGCGAGGGACTCACAGACACATTTGAGTCATGAGTGGGGAAAGAATTCCTGAGCCAGTTGTATTGTTAATCTCAGTAACAAGAGAAGGACTCTATTCACGCACTAAAATAAATGAAAGTAGTATTTTCTGCATAATGTAATGGGCCCACATGGCTTAATACTCCCTGGGATCTTGCACGTCCGATGCGTGGTCCTGGAAACCTCAAATGTAAAGCAACACTGAATCAGCTGGCCAGGCATGTCCAAATTCTGTGCAGTTACTAAGAATTCCTTAAAAAAGAACAAGACTTGACTTACATAAGCAAAAACATTCTGCACCTTGTTGGCTAAATAGTTAAATGACTACAGAACGTGGCTATAGAGATGACAGCCTAAATCTCTTGAGAATACACTGCATTTTCAGATAAACACAGAAAGGCTCTGATGTAACCAAGCCTTGATCAGGTGTTATGGACTGTTTGAAGAAAAACTAGTTAAGTTTCCTTATGTTGGTAATGCCTACTTGAACTGAAGCAGTGTAGAGGGTGAGAGGCTGAGCTCTGTGCTTCTCTGGCTCCCGGTGTATGTGTATGTTATTGCATCTTTGATACTGCATCACAGGCTGAAGCACTGCTTTACATAATGTGCACAATAAAACTTGGCATTTTCCTTCAACACTTTGCCAAGTTCTCTGATACTTAAAGCTAAAAATCTTCACTCTTACTATATTTTTTGAATCAATTTTTTTTCAAAAAGGAGCAGAAAAAGAAAGTGTGAGAGACTGCAAAAAGGAATTTCAAAGGCTAAAACTAGAAATAAGCCCCGAAGTCTTTTAAAATGTAAAACAGTGTAAATTTTATGGCTTTTTAAAACTCATCAGCAAAATGCATATATTGTCAGAGCATAATTCTCTGAGTAGGAATTTTAACATCAAAAGGCAGGTAAATGTTTGTCTTAATGAACATGGGATATAGAGAATATAGTCCAATCAATTTTCCCTATGGAAAACACACTTCACAACTTGACAATTTCTTAAAATCTGTGCATTATCCCTTGCAGCTTGTATCATGTTCCAATCAAACAGGAAGAGTAAGAGAATATTTCTCTGATATTTTATGCACGTCCTGGCAGCCAAATGGCAGGATTGTGTGGAATTCATATGAGCTGTTTTATTAGACTAATTTTTCCTATTTGGAAACTTTGTATTTAATGAATAAATATATTCCTCCCTCTATGTAGATGGATTATCCATGCTATGCAGTATGAACTGAAAATCCGTGCTGGGGATATGCCAGCCAAGGACTTGTACCAGATGTCCCCCAGTGAGGTGAAGCAGCTTCTGCTGGATATTCTTCAGCCTCAGCAGCCGGGCAGGTAACGAGCTGTGGGGTTGTGGCTCCTGTTTTCATTCAGAAACCCCTGTTCAAGTACATTTCATTCCTGAACTACTTCGTGTGCACCTGAAATCACCAGGCATGTGTAATCAGTTCTGTAAATATTTAAGGGATGGTAGCAAAAATGCACTTTTTCATTCCTTCACATGGGCCCAGGTTCTAGACTTGTTTCTTTTCTATTGCATATTCCCTTTGCAGCTCTATCTTTGTGGAAGTCTCTTCACTGCCACAGAACAGAGATCTGTCTGCTATAATGTGAACCATTACACTCCTTGATGTGGGGAAAGGAGCCAAAAATTACCCACTACCTCTACTTAAGTAGCTTGTAAGAACACTTTGTCTGCTGTTCAGTGCCCTCTTTCTTCTAGGTTATTATATGAGTAAGAGCAGATGTTCTCTAGAATTCTTAAAGCATAGTGGTACTGCCTGAAACTTGGAATCTTTTCTCCAAGCTGTAAGCAGCTGCCAAAAAGAACATTCATTGTGATACAAAGTATGTAAGACAAAAGTTAAAATTGCAATACTTCCACTTAACTGTATGGATAAGAGTGACGTCAAAACTCTTCCTCTAGGTTTTACTTCTAGTTAAGTTAAACTTTGGCACATGATATTGCTGATAATTTCCATAGTCCGTGACTGAATGGATGATGGGGCTTTTCTCTCAACAAAGAGGAATTACACCACACATCCTGCTGCTTATGCTCCTGCTTCATTCAAAACACACCTGTGTTTTTCCCAATCTCTAATCCCTGAGAAACAAGCTCCTTAAATCGGTGCCTCATCTCCCGGTCCCACTGGCTCTGTTCTCTATCTCCCAGATGCTTCTCAGATTCTTGGCTTATCAGTGCTTGCTGTTTAGTTGCTGTCTCTGCTCGTGTTGGTGCTGACATTGTCCTGTAAAACCATAGCAGAACAACCCCTCTGCAGCAGTTTCCATTAAATATTAATGCTGTTTAGGAAACAATTTGGTGACTCTCAGTAAGCAATTCAAGCACCATCCTTTGCCAGAGATCTTACCTGAGCTGCTGCAGCAGCTGCTGCTTTTGACTCCTGTAACACGTGATGGGCAGGTCACTGAAGGGCACTTGGGTTGGTTTTCTGAGGATGAGGATTCTCTTTTGGGGTATCTGAGTACAAAAGCTCGCCAGCACATTCTTTCAGTCTTCTAACTTCTTTTCTACCTTCTTCCTGTACACTATTACTAACTCGTTTTTCCTTGCCCATTAGTGACTTGTTTTTAAAAGTTCTCTTCCTGACAGGAAGTACAGAATACTCTTTTCTTTTTTTTTCTTTTTCTTTTTGGTGATAGCTTTTCCTACTCTTGTGATTTTTTTTTTTTTCTTTTTTTTTTCAGAAAAAAATCTCTGCTAACATGATACCATATCTCACTGCCAATTAATCTGTCCTACAGGCAGGACTAATGGTCTATTTACCTCCCTTACAGTCTCTCCACAGCTCACCTCTCTCCAAGTTTTCACAGATGGTAAAATTTTTGCAAGCACAGACTCCACAGATTACGCTTTTTAATCTATTTATGTAGGTCACAAGATTACAAGTAACCTTTTTTAAATGGAGCATTGTTCTTTTAATGGTCCAAACAGTTCTAAAGCTCACTTTGCTTATTCAGTTTGCAGGCCTCTCTTCCTTACCCTGTCAATGTAGATGGGTGAGAGCATTTTGTCATCTTCAAATTCTTTTTTTGTATTAAGAAAACAACTTGTTATTTTTACCACACCACTGGCCTTTTTGCTTTTATGGAAGTTTTCTTGTCCGAATCCAAGGACAGAGCTGTACAGACAATAGGATGAAACTGTCACAGTAAACACAACTTTTTGGTAGTTCAGTGTATAATTGAGAAGTGATTTCTGAGACGTTTTTCCTTAACTTCTCATGTTTATCCAGTGCAGTTATAGAGGATGAGAGCCCACACTGTATGTTGGGCCAACCCTGGCTTTGTCATATTAGCTTTAAACATCTCCTTTGGTCTCAGAAAATGTATCCCAGTTACCTAGGGCTCAAACCTGTTCAGAAAATGCACCACTTAGTGATAACTTTTTCCCTTTTTTTCCTTAAAAAAAAAAAAAAACAACAGAAAAAGCCAAGCCAAGACACAGCTTCCTTGGTCTTCTGGTGTAACTGGGAGTGAGCCACACAAAGAAACTCAAGTGTAAAACCATGCATGGAGTTGTCAGAATTAGTGTTCTCTTTACTGGTTGTATCTCAGAAGGAATTCTCACCATTTCTCCAGTATTTAAGAGTAAGAGTTTTTTAATGAAAGATATTTTAGTAATTTCATCAAGCACTCTGATGTCTGCAGGAACAGGTAATTTTGCAGACAAGAAATTTTATTCTAAGCATGTCTTGTTAATCTACCAATACAAATGGAGGAAAAACTAAAACCCCAAATGTATTAGAGCTGAATTAATTTGAGCTAGGCTACAAAAGTTCTGCAAAACAATATTGTTAAAGTTGACCTGGGAATTTCCATTTTTTCTTTTTTTTTTTTTTCTTTTCAAGCAGCCTACCAGAACCAGGTCTTAGAATTACAGAAAGGCATATTGCAAAGCAGTAATTTAATGGTAGTTTTTCTAAAAAATAATTTGTGTGTTGATTTTTCTACTTAAAATTCAAAAAGCAGGTAAAGACTAAGTAACTTGAGGAAGTCTTCTCTGTCAAATACATGCAGGATTGCCACACAAGACTTAAATCTGTCTTGTGAATCCACCAATTAAACCATACCCATGGATGCCACTTCTTTAGGTTCTATTGCTGGTGTCTTAAACATTTTGGCTAAAGTCCCATTCCTGTGGTGACACTGAGAAGAAAAAATGTGAAAATTAAATTCCGGACTTGATGGTTTTAACTAAAAAAGAAAAAGGTTGGGGACAGTATGCTTCTGAAGGCAAACAGGATTTGTGATTCATGAAGAATGTAACTCAGTTTGTTCAAAGCCTTCGTTTAACAAAACCATGCTGTTGAATTTTGTAAATTTGCAGGCCACTTGTTTTCTACAGACCATCAGGAAAAAGCCCTGCCTTCAACAACTCTGCTGAAATGCATTTTCCTAATATGTTTTCCTATATTTTCCTAATATTTTCCTATATTATTTTCTAATAATAGACCTGATGAGTTTGATTTGCTGCTGTTACTGGCCTGTACTGGGCAGATTTCAGTTGCTGCTTCTTCTGCAGTTCCATAAAGCACAGACAGCCCCAAGGGGGACACGGTGCTCTCTGCATGCTGAGCCCCTTGTTTGCTTTGGGGTGCACCTGAGCAGGGAGCACAGCCCGCGCTGTGTGTGCGGCTCTGGGGTCCCTGCTCCCCTTCCCGCTCCCAGGTGGGGGCTTGGCTGGGCAGCGGTGCCAGCTTTGCTGAGGCTGTGCCCGTGTGCCCACAGGAGCTGGCTGAACAGGAGGCAGCTGGACGGCTCCCTGAACAGAACTCCCGCCGGCTTCTACGATCGCGTGTGGCAGATCCTGGAGAGGACCCCCAATGGCTTAATCGTGGCAGGGAGATTCCTGCCCCAGGTAAACCAGCAGTGAGCTGTTGTTTTGGTTTTTCACTGCGTGCTTTGTTTGCGTTAGCAGTGAAGGACTTTCTCATAAGTTGTAAGATAAACAATACCCATGTTTTTGTAACGAATCTTTTCTAAGCTGTACTTTTAGAATTGTTTTGCATTCCTTCTCCGGAGGCAGAGGAAGGTGATGGACTGAATTTATATCCTATCAATTTGGAGAGGCTTAACCTCTTCATCCAATTGTTGATTGCACATATGTATAAAAGTGTGAGAATCACCGAGGGCCAAAACTTTTTGCCCGTTGGCCCGAGACCTTGGCGTGTGTATGAAACCTGCGTCCATGCCTGATTACTAGTGTCGATCTGTGACAGTGAGGCTCAGGTTCTGCTGTTCCACCTGACTGTTAATGGGGAAATGTTTTATCATTAGTGGTTATTTTATGCCATAATGTCTTACTTAGGGTAATTTGTTAAGTGGGAGGAAAAAAAGTATTTTCAAGTTTTCTTTTCTATTTGGAGTAAAATACAATTAGAATAGAATAAAATAAAATTATTTCTATTAAAGCACATCATAAAACCATAAGCGTAGAAGATTCTTTCCAAGTCATGGACTCTGAAATCTGCTCCCTTTTTGATCCTACAGTGCTCATTATTTCTTAGTTGAGAATTATTTATTCAACAAGCAAGTAGGCTCTGCCTGAGGGTGGGTTTGATTTAATGCATGTGGTCTTTGAATAAAAGTAGTATTTGTTTTTCAGCAACCAACCTTATCGGACATGACGATGTATGAAATGAATTTTTCCCTCCTAGTTGAAGATATGCTGCAAAACATTGACCAGCCACAATACAGGCAGATCATCGTAGAGGTCTGTGGCAAATAATGACATTTTATAATGTGCATTAGCATGTCACAGACTAGACAAAACAAAAAAATAACCTAGACTCATATATTTAAAGAAATAGCATTTTCCATATAAACTTTTGCTTCAGTGGCTTCTCCATCGATTGTTTATGATTAACCAGGTTCCTGGTACATGTTCAGAATAGAGTGAGTTCGTGATATTCTTCCCCTTCAGCAAATATTAATAACAGTACCAGTACAGTTAGGTCAGAGAAGGTAAAAATCTAATAATTCCAAAGTAGCTTTCCTTCAAGTCCTTAGCCCATGCATTCTCCTAATAATTTTCTAGATCTAAGGAAAACTGCTCTAAAATAACCAGTTTGCCCTCTGAAGGATTCTTCTTTCCCTTTTTGCTGAGGCTTTTTAGTAGCTTTTAGCTGTCTAGTAGCTGTGTGTAAGTAGCTTTACACTACTCACTCAGCCACCTTCCCATTCCCTTGTGTTCCTCATCCTAACAGTAAAGCAAGAGGCTGTTTAAATCCTTCCCCAGCACTGTACATAATGTTTGCTTTTAGAACAGTTCAGGAGCAGCTGTGCCCTTGGTACCCGGCCTCTGTGCTGTCAGCAGCATTCACTGCTAGTCCCCCAGTCTGTGCCCCTGGTGCTTGTGAGTGCTCCTCCCCAGGAACATCAACCCCCTCTCAATTCTGGCTAACAGCTCATGGTCAGGCTGGTTGCTGGAACAGCCCCAGTTTTTGCTAAAAGATGACAAAATTACTAAACCCAAGAGGGCCAGTGCAGACTCCACTGCCCACTTGTAGATATTACAACAGGACACTCGTCATGTTCACCTTCCTATTTTAAACCCATTTTAGATACAAGGAATGTAAATTCTGATGAACTGAGGCTTTACTGCTGACTGTTGTCTTTGTTTTTTACAAACTTTGTCATAACAGAATTTTACCATCTGTGATTATGCCACAGAATACCAAATGCCGAGGTTCAGTGTTTGCTGCTTTTCATTCTCTCCCCCAAGCACCAGCATTTGTGCAGCCACACAGTGATCTCAGTAAAATGGAAAATACTTCCCTGGCTCACAGCCAAGTCAGATGTTAATGTCAATCATTTACACTGTGCCCTTACCTAGGCAGTCACCAGCAATTGTAACCTTTATAAAAGCCTTCTTTTCCAGTGATTCTTTTATCAAAGTCAGAATTCTATTATCTGTGCACTATTACCTGTACCATTATTAAATGGCTTCCTGCTTCAAAGAGGCATATGCAATTACTAGCAGTGCTATTATGTAACCTGAATTTGAAAAATTGAAATTTAAAGTCTTACAATCTTTTTCTGCCTTCTAGTTGCTGATGGTTATATCTGTTATTTTGGAGAGAAATCCTGAGCTAGAGTTCCAGGACAAAGTGGACTTGGACAAAGTGGTACAAGAAGCATTTCATGACTTTCAGAAAGATCACAGCAGTCCAAAGGGAGCTGAAAATCAAGTGAGTGAAATATTGCTGTCTTAGAGAATTAACCATTCTTATTGAAGTTAGTTCTAAATGTTAATTGCCTGCAGTTCAGAGTAAAAAGCAATTGATAGAAATTCAGAATGGAACACAGACAAGAAATTAATATATCCAAGTGCTGCCTAGGTCTGCAAAGAGCCTCTAAGCTCTAAGAGATGAAAGAGGTGCACTTTATTGCTGAGTTGGAAATTCAAAATGTTATGGTAAGGAGAATACTGAGTGTTCCATGGCTCTGCAATGGAGTCTCAGTAAAGCTGGGAGAGTTATCCTCAAAGGGGCAAGAATTCATTAGGAGGGACACTAGAACAGAGAACAGTTAAAAATAACGAAATAAAAGAAAAAAACTAAAGCTCAGCGAGGAAGTGTGAACTTATGTACACCAATAATAACCAAAGAAGTCTTACTGACAGTATTAAAGTAACAACTTGAAATACTGAACTGTTCTTAGGTACTGATTTTTCTGCTAGAGTTGCATTCATGAACTGGCAAACTTTTGGTTAAAATTCAAATAAAGGAATTAAGGCTTTTAATATTTACTGCCCTAGAATTATAGGTTTTATGCTTTAAAGATCTCTAAATGTTCTCACTCCAAGTTTTGGTGCCTCAAAGCTCTGAAATTCTGTACTAAAGCCAGACTTATTGGACTGGTTGAAGGAGGAGAGAGGAGTAAAGCAGTGGGCCAAGTCCAGATCTACTGAGGATGATCTTCCTCGCTCCAGCTGGCTTTTTATTGTGCACAATATGTCTGAAGTTATCTGTGCTAGCTCTGAAGAATCTATTGATTCATAACATTGACATGCACCAGCCCTTCCTCCTGCTGAATTTAGCTCCTTTAAAAGATGAGGAAGGATGTGCTGCTTAAGAACTCTTTCAAATGTTTCAATGCTTACTTTTTTGCCACTTGTTTTTTGTACTAAGATTTGAAAGCAAGCCAGATACCCAGCCCCAGCAATGTGTCAATTTGCACAATACCTTTGTTTAGAAAAGAACACAATTTTCTTGAAACTGTGATCCTTTTGGTCCATGTTGGAGGGTAGTAACTCTGTGGCCATAGCAAAACCACCCATCAGCCACACAAATGGCTTTCAAGTGCCAGCTCCCCACAGCATCTGGAATTTGCTACTGATTTCTGTGACAGGCTGCAAATCCCCAGTGGCTACAAACAGAAAGGAAAATTCCATGCAAAACCCATTTTTACTGGTGCTGCCCTAGCCTCTACTGAAGAGATGGATTTTTTTCTCCAAGCCCAGCCCTACTTAGAATAATGCCTTTTTGTGTCTTAGAAAGAGCCCCCAGTTTCGAGTTGTGAATAGTATTTAATATTGTTGTTGCAAATACAGCTCCTTGCATTAAAATTTTCTGGAACCTGACTCTCCCCCATTCCCAGGTGGATGTCTGCTGGCAGTTAACTGTAACCCTGGCTGGGATTGTCCTTTCTGTGTCCTGTCTCAAGGTTTCCTAACACTGCTAAAAGCTCCTGATTTGTCTGAACTATGGTCTTCCATTAACTGACTTGCAAATATTCTGAACTTTGTTAATTCCCTGTTGCCATGTAATAAATGCCAAAATTATTTATTTTAGCAAATTCAGACACACCCTAAAACTACAGAAGTCTTAATATTTTCTCCACACAAGCTCTGCCCTTGATTTAATAAAAGTAAACCAATTTCCTGAATTAAAGCATTGAACCTTTTTTAGAGCAGCTAATACATGATTTGAGAGTAAGCAGGTGTTTTAATGTCACTAACTGTGAAAAACAGCTGTTCAGTGAAGGACACCTATTTTGGTGATCTGATTAATGAATGACTTCATGTGCTACCTGTGGTTTGGATCTTGGATTTTTTCCTTCTGTATAAATCTTCAGTCAGTTTACACCTTGTGTACACCCAAGGCCCTGGCTCACTATCCTACCACACAGGCATCACCCAGCTGCACGTTTTAGGAGAGCAGTTGTTCTCTGACAGCTATGACATTTTAAAAAAACCTTAAGAAGGTGGTATCTGTGCAGTCCTGGAAAACTCAGTGAGGAAATAGATGCAGGTAAGTACATATGGGAGAATTCTGAAAATTGAGCAGAATTTTTCTCTAGTTTTAGAGTCCAAAAACCACATTTGCATTTTTAACATATCCGATGTTGTTCTTGTTTCCCTGGGTTTGGCTGCTTTCCACATTCACACTAATGGCAGCCTCTCTTCCCTCTCTGCAGAGTGGCATGACTGCATTCTACAACACCCACCCACTTGGAAAAAAGGGAACGTGCAGCTACTTGAGCAAGGCTGTGATCACTTTGCTGCTGGAAGGGGAAATGAAATCAAGCAACGATGATCCTTGTACCGTTAGCTAAAGCTTGGCACACAACACAGGAATTGTTGCTTTACTTAGTGTTCTATGTATTTTTCAAGCGTATTTTAAGGTACTGTTTTGAAGGGTAACCCTGGCTAGTGCCACAAATGCATCCTACCCTTTGCTGAAAGAAGTGCCATTAAAGATACCAAGTGCCACCAGATTTTTTTCCTTTCTCAACTATGCAGCATGAAACTGAGCACATGAAGTTAGTCCCTATGGTATTTGATTAAGCTGAATGGGAATGTATTTATGATCTTAAATTATGCATTTACTGTAGCTGGTAAATTCAAGGGAATGGCAGTATGAGATTTTGTCTTTATACCTCTATTTATTTATAATTGCAAACAAGCAGAAGATAAATTAATAAGCATACCAATCAGTGTGGAAATACAAAACTAGATTATTTTCTTATTATTCTACAAAGAAATTGGAGGGGAAGTATTTGTTATTCTCTTAAGGTTTTCTTTATCAGTTCTAGTGACAGCATTCATTTAATGTGTTGGGTTTTTTTAATTTACCAGTTGGTAACTTGATACACAGGCTTCATCCTAATAGAGCAACTTTTTATCTCTAGCAATACACATCACTGTATTTTCCCAGTTGTTATTTAAACATCTGTAAGTTAACAAGGGAAATGTATGGTAACACAATAAAAGTTTGTTTTTAAAAAAAGGGTAAACAAGCTGTATTTAAAATCAATGAAAAAATAACTTTATATTAGATATGTTATCATGGCATTAAAGAATTCAAGATACACTTATTTATCTCCTAAATATGTGAAAACACTGTGTGCTATATGCTTTATTTTGGTGAAAATAATAAAAAGCAAATGCTTGTAAAAAAAACCCTGTCAATAAAAATTCTTTAAGTGACATGCAAAGAGACTCCTGCTGACTTTAATGGCAACCTTCGACCTGCTGCTGCAACCACCTTGAATCACTGCAGTGCATCTTTTAGCAGCACAAAACATACTAGAGCTCTAGAACAGATCCTCAAACATTTTGCTACTTACACTGAGGGTGAGGAGCTGCAGCTCAGCTCTGAATGAGGTGTTGCCATACCCATGTCAAAGGCAGGTGCTGTTAGAGGGCACAGCCCGTGGTGCCGCTGCTCCCCTTGCTGGAACACATTTCTCTTTGCAGGCAGAGTGGGGAGGGGGCCGGGGGACAGGGAAGCAGAGCCACAGGACAGCCCCAGCCGCTCAGGGGTGGGCCCAGCCTGTGGAGGGTTTGTCCTGGGGCAGGCCAGTGCTGAGTGCCCTGACTGCAGCAAGGTGGGGACAGTTCAGCAGCAGCCTGAGCTGGCAGCAGTGCTGAACACTGGCTGAGCCACTCCTTCAAACCATCCAGCACGGCCTCGGATGTTTTACTGCCTTACTGCCCGAGGAGTTAGCAGCTGCAATAGATTCCACTTGCCCTTTTGTTAAGTGTTGCCTGCAGCCCTGCAGCTGGCCGTGGCTCAGTGATTACATGAGTAGCAAGATCTCTGGTTCTAGTGGGTTTTAACAATAATATTTGAAATGGATGTATCTCTTGCCATCCAAATACAGGACCTAGCTCTTGTCTACAAACTGTAAATCCTATTGAAAGGAAACAATCCTTTACAGACAGCACCTACATGTTACTCCAGGTGCACTGGCAGTTTTAGACAGTAGCTCTGGTTTTGGTTTTGCAATTGCTTATGATTTAAAGTGTAACTCACTTTAATTCTTACCACTACTTTTTCCTTCTCTCCTGCTCTTACTCCAATAGCACCTCAGTTATTGGTAAGCCTCAGGTTTGCTGACCTTGGTCTGAACTTTAGAACTGCAAATGAAGGAAAATGCCAGTGACCACTTACCCTTATACAAACCTGGAATGAAAGTCCATGCAAACTGTTCCTGTTTTCCTTTATAGCCTTGAACATGTGGTTTATGAAATTATGATTGGGACAATTTTTCAGCTGCTATAAAATAAGGTTAAATGAGAAAATGAAGATACCAAAATCCAGCAGAGCCCACATTCTCTGAAAAAGGTTCTTGAGTCTGGAGGGAAAATACCATTAATTTTTTCTTGGTGAAGTAGGAACAAGACACAGGAGCCTGACACAAACAGCTGTCACAGAGCCTGCCTTTTAAATTACAGCTTTATAAAAACATTTTTCCTGTGCTATTAGAAAGAGGGGAAATACCAACCTCCCATGTCAACTCCTGATGTAAATACACATAACCTCACCCCCCTCTCCACCCCCAAACTCAGGCACATTCAATTTTACCAAAACCATTGTCTTCACACTGGATTCCTGTGCCACTTAATAGGTGGCATGTTCCCAGTGCATCAGACATTTCAGACTGCCCTAGGCCTCAGGAGAATTCAGGAGGGACGAAGTTGACACAGGCGGTTCACGGCTTTCTTGGCGTTTTTGCTGTTGGCTTTGTTGCTTTCCTCCACATGAATTTTCAGTCTTATTATCTTGCAAATCAGTCTGTGCAAGTGATACAGAACAGATACAGAAAAAAAAATGCACAACCAGGTTAATAATAAATCAGTCTCTGAGAAATCCTCTTCATTACTTTCTAATCCACCACAGCAGAAAATGTACTAAGAGACACAGATCTGAGCAGGCTTTTTTGGCTCAGTCCTGGAGCAGGACAGGTGATGGTAGCACAGCACTGATGGGGCATTCTTCGGAGCAACATTTTCTCATCAAGGGCCATCAGCAAGCAGTGTCTGATAACAGCAGCTTTAGGATTACTGTCATAATATCATTCTGCTTTTGTAATTTAGGTCTGCTATTTTTTGTTTTCTCTGCTATTTAGAATACTTCTTTAAGCTTTATACATTGAGTTCATGCCATGAAAAGAAATTCCTTAAGAAATGGTAACCATTCACAATCAGTGTTATTTTATATTTCTGTACCTTCTGCAGTTTTCAAGAAAGTCTACCTGCTTGGCCAATGGCATTTTTAAGACTGAAAATTATCCTTCTGTAAAAATTCCTTTCAGCTACATGGGTGTTACTATACTAATATCACTGGAGGTGGAAGACATATTTAATTAAAAAGAATACAGTCAGAGCAGAGATGTAGAAGAGACTTTGTATGTAGTTGGTAAGAGGAAAAAATAAATGTTCCACCAAAGGAAGTGGGAGTGGTGGGGCAATCTGATGCTTGAAACATAAATTAAAAAAATACTAGGATGCAATTAATTCCACTGAAGCCTGTATATCTCATCCCAAAAATCAATCAAAAAATGGCTTGATTGAATTTTTAGATAATTACTATCCACAAACCCCCTGCCAAATATATTCTGTTCTCCAGAAGCGTGACCATCTTTTAAGCTAATGAACTAAGCCTTGCAGCATGGGAAGAGAAAATTAAATGAGCAAGAAAATCTTTGCTGTGCTATAAACACAAAATGCAACAGTGTTGGAAAACACTGCTGAGAGCCCAAAGGAAATGTGCAGGGTTCTATCCATTGTCCATACCTACCTCTGCTGCTTTCACCCAGTTCAAGTCATGGGCTCTGTGTGTGTGTGAGTATGGGGACAAGGTAAGAAGGAAATTCAGCTCAGGTCTTAACTAGAAAGAACTTAAAGGATTTCCCCTTGGTGTTTGTTTTGTGGGACTGGAATGAGGAAGTTGCATTCTATTCGTTTACCCATGTAGCACTCTGACATTGGGAACTATAAATGGTATTTTCTTGCTCCACCTGGACATGCTTTTCCTTTTGCACATTAGCAGGAGCTGGAACAAAAACAAACGCAGAAAAAAACAGATATAAGGAACATAAAAGTCTACGTGTGGTGGGTCTTTCCTGAATCCCAAAAGGCTTGCGAGGGTTCCTTCTGTAACCTTCCATAACAGTGCATGTTTCTGACAGGGGAAGGGGAAAGAGGAATTAAACAACTCCCCTCTTCACCTAAATACATACGGGACAATTGCTACTTTTTTTCAGATCAGGTCAAAAATTAAGTCTCTTATTTCATAAAATAACAACCTTCTGAGACAAGAGGTGCTCTTTGGAACAGGGGGTCCTGCCAGCACCACACAGTAAGGATTGATTTCACCTGAGCCTTGTCCTTATGGACAAGTGGCAGGAAGCTCAGACAGCCTTTTCAGAATGCCATAGCTGACGTTTCTAGGGATGAAGTTGATGCCAGACAGAGTGGGGGGAAAGGATGACCATGCATAGGAAAAAGAAGTTATATAGGAACCATTCCTTACTTAACTTTCACATTAGAGAAACAAAAGAAAGAGGTCTCTGTGCCTTGGCACATCAGGAAATCCACTCAGGTGCAAGGGCCTGTATGAAGAGAGGGCATCATGTTGGTTTATATCTGTATCACAGACCTAAACCTTGCATATCACACCATTCTGCTAGGAAACACAGTTTACTGAAAAATAACTTGCAAGGAAATAACACCTCCTAAACCCACTTTCTACCCTATCACTTAAGAATAATGTACCGATGTCCCCCTGGGTTATGTTCCAAAAACTAAAACCTATAATCTAATTCCTCTTTGGACAGGACTGGGACTATTTATTCAAGTGTATATTTTTTGACATTGTTGCTCAAGCTGTGTACAAGCATCTCAAGTTCCTGGTTCGCTTATTGAAGGCTCCTGTATCAGTCAGTGGTCCCTGCAGCAGGGCTGTCAGCTGTGCCAGTAAAGCTGGAATTACTGAGGCCGCCCCTCGGACCCTCCAGGAGGGGACTGATCTGAGTCGTGGGCAAGCAAACCCAACAGATTTCTGGGTTCCAGTGACAGGCTACATGTATCTACTGAGGTGTGCTGCACAGCTGAACTTTCATTGCCTGAGGATAAATTATACTGCAACATTTCTAAAGGAAACATTTACCATGTGCCTAGAGAAGATTGTAGCACATTCTGTTAACCTGCAGTGTTTGTGCATCTGCTCTATAATCGATGATAAGCAATAAAAACAAACCAGAAAGAAAATGTTAACAGAGATTCCCATATACTTGGAAGGTGTTTAACATTGCTGGCTAGGACATAAAAGCATTGCAAGAAAAAAGAAAACTGACTGTGAGAGTGCAAAAATGAATCCCTACAGTTTCATGCCGTGTCTCCAGACTGAGCTTACTAAATCCAAAATGCTTTTCTTTGTGAACAATGTCCTTGTCCACAATGTTGTTTCCTCTGCAGTAGTAGGGTTCTCAGAGGCTTAAATACAAGTGAAATGATTAAAGTACTTACTGTGCTTTGGTCTTACTTTTGGTGATTTCCCCTTCTCCAAGGATGTAGAAGACCCAAGTGTAAAATTAGAAAAAAGAGATGGATAGAGAGCCAGGCAAAGGAACTCAAGAAAGGTGTTTTGTCACATGGCCAAGTGTGGCTGCTGTAAACTCTGCAAGCACCAGGTACAGGGAAATCAATTTTAAAACCTGCTTCCTGGCCTCCTCACCATCTCAGAGCACGTCTGGAAAATATGGTGGTAAAAATATCAATAAACAGTCCCACGTCATCCTCACCTGTGTGTGCTCTCACCATCATTACCAGCCCCATCTGCACTGGAGGCCTTGGGCTGACAAGCCCCATGCCCCAGTGCTGCTTCCTGTTGGGTGGGAGGCCAAAAGATTTTGGGCAGGATCAGAGGACATTTTGTAAGCTGTTCCTGTACGTGCAGACAGCAGAAGCTACCACTAATCAACCATATTCCAGCCTTGTTCTTGTGCCTAAATATATACTAAATATATTTTTGGAGTACCAAAAATATTCCCAAAAGACTGCACACACATCACTGGTACGCTGCTGGAAATGGTAAGTTATTGTACTCACAAAAATCCTCCAAAATGGGAAGTCTAGGTTGGCAGTCTGAATTTTTGATCTCTGCTGAAGAGAACCTGATGTATGGTTAGAAATTTTTCTTCTCCCAACCAGCTGACAAGTAACTGCCCCCATAGTACCCAGTCAAATACATTGTATTCCTAGCTGCAATAAATGTGCTCTCTCTTAAAAGCACAGATGTTTTACAGAAAAGATGCAAGAGACTTTTCCTTCAAAGCCCTGGCAGGTTCCTCTCCTTGATGAGTAGGAAGGCACCTGCTTAACTACCATGCTTGGGGAGGCTACAGTCTCTCCTCCTGTATATTTTCTGCTAACATCTTTTATGCCACATATAAACAGAAAGTATTGGAATAATTTAAAACATAATTTTAAAATGCAAATACGTTGCAAGACCTTAGCACTGAAAGTTTATTTTTGTTAGAAGTATTAAAAAATTTTTATAGTGAGGTATGAGAACACGAAAACAATTAATAGTATTTGGATCTCATTTATCTTTTAAGTGGTTTCCAAAATCCTCTTATTATGCAGAAATTGTAATGTCCTTCCTGTCCTTTGAGGCACTGGCCAAGACAAAGAAAGAAAGCTCACCAACTCACCTCAAATTAAGCTTTCTTCACAATACAGGTTTTTAGATTCAGACCTGTCAGCCTCTGTTTCAGTCCCATGATTCACACGAGCTTTGGATCAAGCCTCTAGTGACAAAATGAATTTACTGCTTATGGATATTTTTTTTTTTCACCTTGATGGTATCGGCCTCCCACTACTGGAGTATTCATTACCTTACATCAGGTTAATAGTGAGATTATAAGAACTCATTTGTATCTTGAAGCCTTTATATTAAATACCTCATCGCCTCAATTGGTTAAAAATTTCTTTACCCAATTACAATAGCAAGTCTCGTATTGGAGATGACTCTGCTTTGCTTGAAATGCTTTTGTTTCAGAACACTTTACTTGTCATGCAAAAATTAAACAAAATGTACAAAAATTGTACATTTTGGGATATAAATAACAGAGGTTAAGAGACAGCTGGAGTGGATGTTCTGTGGTCAACTGACACCTCCCCTCCCATACAGACTGCAGTGGCACTGCCCTAACAACACTGCAATTTGCATATAGAAAAGGATGAACCTTCAAAGACAGCAGCAGTTTATTAATTTTAATGTAACCCACCCCAAAAAAATGCATAAAGCAGAGGTAAATATTTGTCTATGGGATGTCAGCTCTCTCTTCTAGTCCATCATGATACACTATTATTTGCTCTGTACCTAAATGACCTGTCAGACTGGAACGCTGTTCTGAACCAAGTTTCGGTTATAGAAATTATTGCTTCCAAAAGTATTTTGCAGTTCCTCACAAAGCAAGGATTCAAGATGGAAGACGTTATGTAAGAGAGAAGATGGAGGACAAGGACAAATAAAGAACTGGTTGCCTCTCTTTACTATTGCACAGTCAGTAGTTGTTCATTCTTTCAAATAATTTTCAGATTTTTGTTGTCATTGCTTTTGAATAGAATCATCTATGCCTTAACTGACAACTAAACAATCACTAAGTGATTGAAGTCAATATCAAGAGACTAAAAAGCAGCATAAAAGACTCAAATTTCATTAATTCAAAAAACCAGAAAACATTCCTGCATGCCTTTAAGCTGAGTTTTAGTTCTATATATACTGTTTTTCAGCTTGCAAATTCCAGACATATAATTTTTACATGCAAATACTTAAAGCTGATATCAAAACATTTGGCTTCCTACAAAGGAACAGACACAGCCTAAATGTCTTTGTGGCACTTTGTGTTAGTGGCACCCCTGTTCACATGACCAAAGTAATTCCTGCCTGAGCTGGCACAAACCTTTGTGCAGCCCACCCTCAAAGCTGTACCTTTATAATGCTGTGTTTTTGCACCAGATTGTTACGAGGTGTTACAGACTAGAGCCACTAGAGTCAACATCAATGCTTTGTAATGATTGCTGATGCTCTTGCAGAAGATGGAATGACATCTCCATGAAGACAGAAATACCACTTTGGCACCATGTAAGCAATCTTTCCCTTTTCACTGCACTCATAAGCAAGTTACACTGTAGATAAACCACAGAGGAGACTTGGTCTGTGCTGCAAACCCTGTTGTAGGCTTCAACCCAAAGCCAGAACTCCAGCCCCAGCCTTCTCCTGAAAAGAGCTTTTGCAGAGGGTTTGGTCATCAGTACAAAGGCCTCCACAGAAAACAGGCTCAGTGTAAGACAGGGAAGCAAAAAACCCCACAGAGATGCCATTACAGGACTTGAGTCTTCTTCCATTTCTTGTTCAAAACTGACACAGTTAATATATAGAAAATTATTTGTATCCTATTCATACAGAACTTTCATAGTTACACAATTAGAACTTCAGCTTCTACCGGACTTTTAGAAAAACAACTCCTGTGTTCATTCCACTGAAAAGATGTGGAACGTTTCATTTGCATCTCAGTCAGGGATCTATTAAGGCAGTAAGATTAATTTACTTAGAGCTTCCTACCAGACGAACTTTAATCAATCTTAGATTGCTGAAAACCAGGTCTTGTACAGAAAGGTGACTCCAATACAATCTCACTGAGAAGTCACTTTCAGTGGAAAATTTCAATACAAAACACACTTCAGTATTCACAACTTCCTCTGAAATCTACAATGGTTTTGATCAAAGAGTCAAGTAAAAACTGATACAAGCCTAACAAAGTTTGGCCCCCAGAACCAACATAGTTTTGGGATAGAAAAAGATGAAAGCAGCAGAGAGACATTTATTTTAGATCTTCCCTTAGAGAAGCCCTGGTAACACAGGCTCAATTAGGACGGCTCATTAATAAAGCCACACCTGTATTAAAGTACTAACTAGACCCAGGCTTTCCTAGAACTGCTCTTTAATGCAGAAATCCACAACAGACTGTTCATGGTAATATTTTAAAACATCACATTTTACTTATTTCTGGTAAAAAAAAACTTCTGCCATGAAGTTACGACAAATACAGGAGCTTTACTACAGTGCTACTGAACTACTTTTATTAAAGATGCACCCTGGCACCATGCCAGCAAGTGGGGCTTTTTTTGGATAGGATTTTCAAATACATTCACTTGAACTATGGGATGCTGCTCTCTGCTATACCAATAGTAAAAATTCCCTCAGTGTCTGAGTCAATAATGAACAATTTCCCAAGTGTTACCCACATTCTTTTTCTCCCGAGGCTGCCACTGACTTCTCCTGTGACTCCAGTCACTCCTCTCTCTGCTGCTTGCTCCATCCAGCTGTTCCAAAGATTACAGCATTATGTGTTTGAGGCTGCCAGCTCAATTTTTTAATTTGTTAAATAACAGTCTACAGGGGGATATGAAACAAAAAATTACTTTAGAAGATTCACCATGTCTTTTACATAATCTTACGGAAAATCTCCAATATCCAAGCCTGCAGACTGGGAACTGGCCTGTGAAGTTTTGTACTGACAAACTTCAGTAACATTTTAGAAGAGAACTCGGCAGCTGTCTGGCATTAGCCCACCAGTTTCCATGGATACAACAATTAGATCAGCACAAACAAAGCAGCTGAAATTTTCAAATGAATCGTATTTTAAATCACCCTCACACAAAAATCCTGGTGACAACAGACATGTTAAAAATACTGAATTTTTTTAGCTGAAAGCCCACCCACAGAGGCAACACTTAAATAAAGGCTGTACAAGAGAAGAAAATAAATCCAACATTTTACCTTTCCATTTTAGGTAAGGAAGACTACATTGAGAAGGAAAGATTATTATTAATATTTATTGGAAAGTGATTTCCAGTTACATGGGGTTTTTTGCAATACTAACAAAATTTAGAAAGAAGCTCAGCTTCTGGGAGGGGAGAGGGTGGAAATCAAACCAAACCAACAACACCAACAGAGAAGGTATTTGTGCTTTCAGGTGAACTGCAACAGGTGCTTTGCAAATATATCCAACTTGTTCATGGTGATCCCAAAATATGATACTCACAGCCACAAATTCTGAACCAAGCTAAAAAAAAATTATTAAACTCCCTGGAAATACTTAATAGACCAAAGCAAGTAATAAGAATGTGCAATGACTGCAGGCAGGTAGCTTGTAAAGATAGAAGGCTGAATGAAAATCTCAAAACGAGAATAATCTTGGGTAATCAAGACCGAGTTTGTCACAAGCTTTGTTACCTCTGGTGTCCAAGAAGTCTCATTTTAAACATCCACTGTGCTTTCTGTATCACTGTGGAAGCAAATCTGATGCCTTCTGTTTCTAGTGAGGAAACAAGCTAAAAATTCAACCTTCTCAAAGATGGAGGAAAACATGACAAAATGCAAGGAAGCAAAGTTTAGATTCCCTTCTCATCAGGCACTACTTTTACAGACATAAATAAACACACAAGGCTTTCCAGGAGAGATTTCTCTGTTGATTTCTTCTATAATTTATTTTGAACCACAAACAATTTCCTCTTACAGATTTGATATTAATTACTAAATTCTCTGAGAAGAGCGGTTATGCTAAGATCCTTTATGGGTTTTACTAATTCTTTCATGATTTTAAAATGTTTCTAACTCAGAAATTCAAAGCCTATATCCATTAAGCAGCCAAAACCAAGGTTCTAATGATCTCTTTAAAATGAAAGTGTAATATACTGTGAATATTAATTACATTTTGTTGTTATTACATTAAATAACTTTTCTATACTAGTGGTCTCAGATTTCTCTGAGTTTTCCCAATTGAAAGGCTAGCAACACAAAGCAACCACCCTTTCAGCATGTTCTACCCCCAGACACTTTGTACAAATTCCACGAAGCACTCTGGATTCTTTGATGGGCAAACAGGCACCATATACTGCACCAGAGAGCACACAGTACACTGACTGTGGCAGAACTGAGTTTGAAGTGATTCTCACAGCATGCAAATTTAAAGACTGAATGTCTCATACTAAATTAAGAGACAAATTAGATTTATAAATTATGCTAGACTCAGATATCATAGAGAAGTAACTGACTATTGTTAGTCTGAGTCACCAGAGAGAGCAGGGACAGGACTGGCAGAGTTCCCCTCTGCGCCCAGCCTCCAGCCCTGCACGTGCACCAGTCCAGAGCACACAGCCCACCCTGGAGACAGCAGGATGAGGGAGCAGCTAAAAACTTCCTGCACCTGGTTCACTTTTCCTCTGGGGTCTCAGAACTAAGAAGGCAGCTGCACAAAACAGCTCCAGTTCATATGATTTTTGTTCCTCCTCTTCTCAGACCTCAAGGTACAATTAGCTACTCTTGCTATTTACTATTGCAAACCTGGTGCTTGGGCGTATTTTTGTGCCCACCACTCCATTCCATAAAGATTCCCACCCAAATCTCTGCTGTCTGACTGCACCAAAATTTTCTGCTAGGAATGACCAGCAGTCTATCCCAAATCCAAACAAAGTTACATGAAACCAAAATGACCCCAACTTGCTCTACATTTCAAAGAGAACCACAAAAATAGTTAGAAAACTGATACAACACAACAATTAGGATAGAAGAAGTGAAATATGAAATCCTAATTCTGGAATGACAAAATGGTTCAAACATTATTTTTTTTTAGACAATAAGGACAGGTTCCCCTGTAAAACAGCTTTCCCCATATTCACTATTAATGAGAGTCAGCAAGGACCAGCAGAAGGAAAACAGGCACAGAGGACTATGGAAAACTGGGAAAAAAGAAAAATCCACCAGAGAATGGCATGGCTTCACTGGCACAGCTGTATCTTCTTTTTCTGTCTCTGCAGTTTAACCAGGACAGTTTACATCTCTCCTTTTCTTTTTATAAAGGAAGAGAGCACTAAGGCATTGGAAGAGGACCAATCTATATTATGTGCTACAAAATTTAGTCTAATAACAGATCATTTAATTTTCAAGGCTTTCTCTACAGACTACTGCACGTTTTTTAGTGTCTAACTCCATAACCAGAGGGAGGGGGATATATATACATATTCATCAAAAGTCTGCATGGCAAGGTTTAAAAAAACCCAAGACATTAATGTGGAGACTGTCAACAATTCAAGACAGGAACTATTTAAATTAAATGATTTAAAGACTGAAATAGCATCAGCTATTCTGGGGAAGCAGAATTTATTTCTGTAACCCAGATAGCTTTCTCTATATAATCCTGCCACACACTATGTTCCTGGCTTGCTGTCACTATAAAGCTTGCTGTTACAGATTGCTGGGGATACCTAGAAGCACACAAGGATAATTTTTCTATCATGGAATGCTGTATCAGTAAATATCCAGGCTATATCAGTTAGATAAATGGGGGATTCAAAGCTTAACTCATGAAAATTTTGATTGTTTACTACTTCTTCCACTGAGCTTTTTAATGTTGTGTAACATAAAATGTTATAGGAATAAGAGGAAATCTGGGCAGTAATTGCACTTCTGCCAGGCAATGTAACCCAGAAATGAAGAGGGTTTCCACTACTTCCAAAAAATTAGTTTGATGGCAGGTATTGCATCTGTTCATTTTTCCAGTGCCTAAACAGGCAAGAAAAATTTTCAAATCTTATGAGTCACATTAGTTGTTTTATGGTTTCCATATAAAGTACAAACTTTTTTGATGCTAAAAATTGTAAACCGTAAGAGAAAAGAGGCCAAGTTTAACCTGCATTATGAAATAATACATATTAGTCAAAAGAAGACCCAACATGTTGTTCCAGATTCATTGCTGATCAATGGCACCCCACTCTCACACAGACATTTGCAAGAGATAGCAAAAGAAAAGCCTTTCAAATTAAACAAGAAAGTTTAATTAATCTACATCTTGACCTGGACATTTCACATCCTTTCCCAATTTTCAGGTTCTATTTAAACATGAGAGCCAAGTCAATGTCTGATTTCCACAGAAGAAGAAGAAGAAGAAAATGTTAATGCTGAGGAGTTTGGTGTTCTAAAGCCTGAATTTCAAAAGCACATCCTCCACCTTGGGCTTCAGTTAATGCCCCTGTGCTGTGCTCCACACGTGTGTGTATCTATACACACCTGTACACAACAGCCTCTGCTGTAGTATCTGCGTGTGGGTTTTGGTCTGAAGAACCAATTTGCCTCAAGGCAAACTGCACAATGTGACTCTTGGATGTTTAAGTACTGTACCCAGCTTTCTGAGTAATTCTGTAAGGCTGTGCTCAATCCCCTTGCCCTCTCTGTGACACTGTTTAGGCCCCTGGAAACTGCAGAGAACAGCTTATGTTTCCCCAGCACGGAACACTCAGGAAGTGCTACAAAGTAATTAAAGAAGCTTCCATCAAAAACCAACCAGAAAGGCACAGTAATTCCTTTTTCCCTCACAGTGAGTCAGCAGAAGTCAGACTTCTTTCCCAAACACAACTGACCTCTCCAGGATGGATTTACCCCTTAATTTCCTAAGCTGAGGCAATCACAGCATCTCCTGCTTCAGCAAAATATACTCTGCAGAACAACAAACCTATCCTCAGCCTCAAATGTGGCATATTCTAGATCTAAAAATACCGCAGCTGCCCTTGGAGGTTTCCATTTGCCCTTATACAGGATAATTGGATGGACTTTGTCATTCCCTGATAACGGGAACAACTTTAGGGCAATTAATAAGGCATTAAGGTTCTATTTTTTTTTAAATTCATTGCTTTCTTTACAATATCTGAGGCAAACGTCTATCCCTGCTCTATGACTTTGGTGACTAATGTTTTATGAAGATCACATGAAATACTCTGGTTCATGAGAAAAGATGAGGTGCAATTATCCTGAAAAGATTATCCTGATCCAAGATACTTAAGGAATTTGAGTCCATTTAGTACCAAAGCCTGCCTTTAGTAAGATCTCCTTATGTCAAAATGTTGCTCTGAGATCTACATTAAAACAGAATCACTTTCACAGATATACACTTCCAAAAGCTTTATTGTACCCTGTTCCCACAGCACAAACTTGGGAAACTTGCTGGCAAACCCTCTAGCCTTCACAAGGGAAAATATGACATTGATACAAAAATCATATGACAATCTTAATGGTCTTCTGCCCTTTAGCAACAGTGGTAAACCCTGAAGTCCACTATGTCCTGGAACATAAAACCCATTAAAGCTGGAAAATGAATTTCTCAGACTGGCTCCACAGAATATAATGTTCAATGAAAGTGCCCTAATCTGGGGTCATGTCCATCTCAGTTATACTTTTCCATTACATTACAATAATTTCTCTTGAATTGGGATGCCAAGGCCCTTAATGCATTAACGCAGGTTCCCTGGGCAAGCATTAGATTTGCGTTCTACAGAGTTCTTCAAGAAAACATTTACATTTAGTTTTTAATTCTTCTTCTCAAATTTGACTTGTAACATTCCTACAATACGATTATTTTAATGTAAAAAAAATAGTTAAGTCATGCATATTTTCAGAGAATTCAACTGAGAATGGATGTTGTAGTGTTAGTATGAAAATATCATTATTATGTTTGTAGCTTTCAGTGGAAACACAGTCAAGTATCCAATAAACTCATCTAGAAAGATCTGCCAGGAATTTCTAGTCCAGAATATCTCATAAGAAAATTTAAAAGAAATTTTGGGGGAACAAAGAGGCACTTTTAACAGCTTTCGTATCTGAAAGGTATCTGGTGACAAAGAGCTAAAGAGTATAAATTAATTAAATTTATTTTTTTCATACTGAGCCAAAAGAGGCTCTATCAATGTCTAGCTTTTACCAATACCAGTTAACAATTAAGTATCTTGAATGAGCTGTTTGGTTGCTTATTGATTTATCCATTCTTCTGTGGGGCTTGGTAAATTATTGAAAATTAAGAGAGCTGAAACACAGAGAATGGAAACGCATCAGGTTTTGCATCATTACAGAACAAGTAATAACTGAGTAATAACTAATAGGTATTACCACGAAACATGGAGGCATAGAAGTATTTCTCACTAGTAACTGGGCATAACAATGAGAGAAGAGGCCCATATTTTGAGGAAATAAAGAACGAAAAAACCCGTCACGGTGAACCAAACAAAATTCAGAGACAGAACTCCGTAAACAAGGGCTATAATTCACTCAGTGAAATTATTTTTAGCCTTAAATTAAAACAAAACAAAACAAACCAGAAACCTCCTTCCATTATTAAATTTTTGTTTTCTTTGTGTTATTTCTTATATACAGTTGATGAAACCAAGGGAAGACTGGGCTGCAGAATGAGAGGTTAATTGTCCAAAACGGAAAAAAGGGGGGAGAGGAGACACACATCACACAATACCAAAAAGAAAGAGCACAAGAGCTGCAGCACATGCAGGGGGCACACCCTGTATCTTTGTAACACAACCAACTTGCTATTCTCATTTACACAGACACCTTTAATGGTTTGGTACGGTGGCAGAAGATCCCTGGAGCCTGACACAGATAATGTTAAAAACAACCACCCTGAAAGGACAGCAATGATTCCAATCTATAAATAAGTGAGTTTGATCTCTCAAAGACCAAACATTGTCAAAAACTTGTTCAGCATGTAATGGAAGAACAGCTGGAAGCTGCAGTTGGAGCACTACACCATGGATTAAAGCAAACTGCAGCACACACAACCAACACGCTGCAGCAGTGTCTCCAGCCTCCACAGCTGCCCACGCAGAAGGAAGAGATTGAAAATGACCTGAACTGTAGCACCTGTTATGCTGCACATTAAATCACAACTGTCAAGCTATGGCTTTTAAACATAAGAAAAGCACATTTTCAGCAGCAATCCACTTTTGTGGTGTGCAGTTTGCAGCAGTCCCCACTGCTGCAAACAGAAGCGCTGGGCTCACGCTGAGCCGATGTCTGTGCTAAAGGGGTTACGTTATCGGCACAGCAGATAACAGGAGTCACCAGCGCCGGAGTGTTTAACACTCAGGGACAGGAAACAGGCAGGAAAAGAGCTGCCATGACTGCCCTGCACAGCCACGTGCCCGTGTTCCTCATGTGCCACAAGACCAAATCTTGAGGCATGACATAGAATATTTTTCCTAGCAATTGCACTCCTGCCTCCCTTCTGAGACTAATTAGGGCATCACTGAAGCTGCTTCGTGTCCCAAACTGCTCTGCGTGTCTCTTTCACTAAGCCCAAAATTAACCCTGAAAGGACATTGGTGTTCTCCCTCAGGAAAGAATTCCACATAAAGGAGAATAAGAGGGATCAATTAAAAGTTCAAAGAGCCAGAGGCAAGAAAAAGCAGGTGCCTTGGAATTACAGGTTTTTACCACCCCTCCTAAGGCAAACTCCTGAAAATGTCATCCTGGAGCACAGGACAAACTGCACAATGCTGCTTGTAGAATACACTGGGTCAGGTCATCCACAAGAAAGGACCCAGCACTGATTAGGAAACCAGCTGCACCAAATGAGAATTTCCCAGTAGAACAAGGAATTGTTTTAGTCCATTGCATACCATCATTAGGCCAACCCCAGTTCAAAAATAAGGTTTAGTGCAGCTTATACCTAATTGTACTTACTACTGTGTTTTTCTAGAGTATGTGCAATATCTACAGCATCTATAGGAGTGATTCTGTAAAAAAAAACAAAAAACCAAACAACCAACCAAAAAAACCCAACAAAAAACACCAAAACCCTGTGTCTCAACAGATTTAGAATTGAGAACATAAAGACAGAATAATACAATAAGATTTAAGAGGTTTATGTTAAATTAAAAAAACCAACCTTTCAAAAATCTGTATTGGACAAAAAATAGGAAATTGGTATTTGACATGTTGTAGATTCTGATTATACACAGAAACAAAAAAGAAATCATATATTAGAGGACAAAGAGCAAAATGAGCCATTAAGTTGTTTCTATGGCTGCATTTGCTAGTGCAAAACTACCTCAGAAAAAATACTTAATAAGAAAATAAAAGCAGGCTAGGAGCATAATCTAAGCACAAAAAATTTGGTTTTAAATTTCTGAACTAGGAAGAGTTAAATATGTTTATTGAAAGGACTGCTTTAAAGACATAAATAAGAGGCAAAACAAAACTCTCTCGTTAGCACCACTGAAGCAGAATTATTTGCATTGAGTAGTGCTTGGTGTACAAAGCAGAAAACCAATTCCAAGACATCAGCAGAGTTATTTCTGCTTAAGAGCCCTCTGCGTGCCTGTTTGGTACTTAGGAGTACCAAAATGCTTCATGAGGATTTGCATTCATTCTTTTCCAGGTTTGAGGAAACTAGATTTTATTTCCCATCGACAGCATTCTGTCAGTTTTTATCACTCATATCTTGTTATGTAACAGAGTGGGGCTGACACAATCCGTCCTGACTTAACATAACCTGAACCATCATCTATAAAATCTGAAAAAGCACTTCTCTAATGCTGCAGTGACATGAAACATATTTTATTTTTAACAACTGCTTATTTTTTAATACCTGAGGCAAAAACCACTATCAAATAAAATACTTCATTGACACCTGCATTCTCTAAACAGTGCAACTGCATTACCATCATGGCCATTCTCCTGCACAGGGATAAATAAATTCCATACCAGTGCAGCTGACATTTTTGTTCTATGTGTTAGTTCATGCATAATCCAGGGCCAAGTATCTATGAATACACATCAACAACAGCATCAATCACACATGGAAAGCTCAGTTAGAAACAGATTTCCACCCCTTTCACTCTATTGTGACCAAGTACATCAACATCATACTGAACAGAATTTTTAAGCTTATTAAAGTGAAACAAATCGATATTTGCTCCCAAGGCTGGTGTATCTGCATTTGTAGTTATTGTGATGACAGTCACAAAACTCATACATATATGAAACTAAAATCTTAATACACAAAGTGTGCATGCAGCATTTTGACATGCATTTCAGTCTGTACAGATTGCCAGAGCGCCCTTAATCTGTCAGTTACTACCCTTGGTCCTGGTGAAGTTAATAATGTCAGTCAATTGACGTGAACCAGTGTTGGTAATGCAGACACAGTACTACATGACCCCATTATAAGGAAAAAACCAAAAAAAAGATTCAGCAAGACACTTCTTCAGGACCTCATTATATTTCTCTAAGATTCTCATAGGAAATTTAATGAGCCAAATTGGCTCCTAATCACAGCTGCTAAAGTCAATCCATGTGAGAGGTGGTTCTGCTCTCTCTGCTAGCAAACCATTGCACCAGTTCAGACACTTTTTGACACTTCACCCAAAAGCAGGAGACTCCAGCAGAAGAGTCAGCAAGGAGCATAACTGCTTCTGAGCCCCAAAATGGCTCTGTTCTACTCTGCTCTTCTGCTCCTCATTTCTGTCTGGTTCTAGGTCACAGCACTCCCAACTCTCCACACAATTTAATGCAACAGTTCAGCAAAAAAAAGTGTAACTATTGACCCTGGGAAGACTCCAACACTCTCTATCAGGTGAGACCAGGTGAGCAGAGGAGCCCAGTGCTCCCTGCCCTTCTTGCAGCAAGCACCCATCCTGATCCCGATGTGGAAGTGCCACCTTGGCTGTCCCCTCAGGCTGCTGCCTGATTTAATCCTCTGCCTCGCTGCACACACATCTCTGCCAGCACAGCTGATAAAACATAGCAGGGAAGGGAAAAGAAAGATGTTTCTAGATGGCAATACAGTCTTATAAACTACTGCTTTAAAAGTAGACTGGTACGAAAATCAATCACTCAAGATAATCCTGAAGAAAAATTAAGAGAAAAGCAGAAAAGAGATAAAACCAGCACTAAATAGAAAATATGTGGTAGAAAATAAATGATGTACAGACACTTGGATATCACAAAATTTTTTAAAAAAGGAGAAACTGAAGCTGAAAGTAACATTTCAAAACTGAAGTTATTTGCAGACATGGTATTTTTTAAAAATAGCAAGTGAACATCTTTCTCAGCAATGCTCAGATACCTTGATGTAAATCCATTTTATTTAAAAATATGTTGGACATTCTGAATGTATCAATGCAAGTGCATATTGTAGGACTCACAGAGAGAAGCAAAATGAAAAACATTACTACTTTTAACTTCACACATGTGAAAAAAGCTCAATGGCCCCTATTCTTTTACTACACAGCTCACTGAGAGGTCCTGGTATGTTCCATTTCAAAGCAGTCAGACCAGACAACAGCTTTTCATGTTTCGTTTCTGCCATGTTTTTTCTATTGATGACATGAACCATAAACCTCTGTCTAGCTTCTACCTCATGACATCAAAAAGTAATCTTTGATCTTATTCCCATGGGTCCCTATTGCTACTGAAATATTTGATGTTAACATTTTTTTTTCTATGGCAATGTTCTCAAAAAATCCATTTGAACACACAAAAGCATGAACAAGTTGAGTGTTTTGGTAGAATATTTTACTAGAGGACTTGAACAAACTGTTAAATAAACTCAGATCTGCTAAACAGGGACATTGCAATACTTGTTTTGCGAAGATGTTTTGATACCAACATCTAAAGTCCAGTAACCCGGGGACCTGTTGTCAGATCACTGTTTACATCACCAGGAAAAAGCTTCTGGCATCCTCATTTGGATATGCAGCTGTTCCTGGCAAACTGCTTCCATGTGTGGCCACAAGTTATTTGCTACACAGGATTTGTAAGCAAAATCTTTGAGTTTACCTTGCTCTACTCTTACTTTAGGTTTCATCATAAAGCTTCAGCAAACTGCATAGAGCAACCGAACAGAACTGTTTGTGAGGCAATGGCAAGACAAAGGAGGAAAAGCCCAAGCCAACAAGCCCAACCCTCAAAAGCAAATCAGCCTTCAGTTCTAAACCAACAAAGAACAGCTGGGATGGCAGAGTACTATAAACTTTGGAAGTTAACTAGGAAAAAATCCAGTAGTGGTTATGCACAGAAGAACCATTTCCAACAGCAACGCAGACTTCTCTTAGCCTGTTCCTTACGGATACATCTCCCACACGGAGGGATTTGGGAAGTTTTACGTGTTACCATATTCTGCTTCTCCTGAAACCATGCTATTGACAGAGGGTGGGAACATATGGCAAGAAAGGACTGGTTAGTGAAGGCTGGCATTAGCCTCTCTAACGTAAAGAAATCAGATCCTTGTGTTGTGTGGCCAACAAACCAATCTGATTTGAGAGTATTTGATTTTGTTATCCAGGTAAAACTCGTACTGCACACATTAGGTAACCTACTGACACCTTGATATGTCACTTCAGCTATTACCACTAGCATGAAATCTGACATATGTTATATACATAATGGGTCTACCAGCAAACTTCAGAGTTAATGGGAGGCGTTTTCCTGACCAAAACTGGCTTTGAGTTACAGCCACTACTTCTTAGGAGGTGTTGTACAGACTCTGAACGTAGGGAGCTTGGAGGGGCTTGCTGAAAATAACAAGTTTCTCCTGCAAACTTCTCACAATACAACACCTTTTTAAGATGCTGGTTTTTTTCCTCCCTTATTTTTTGCAACTTAGAAAGGTAAAACAAGCAGACAATTAACCTACTAGATGAATGGAGATACCCTGGCTGGAATCCAAAATGGTATCAGTAACATCCCTTAGGTTGAAAGAAAATAATTCTCAAGGATTAATTTGATCTTCATTTTACTGCACCACCCTGGTTCTTCATTTGGCAAAGTTCTTAAATCAGGATATTTATTACTAAGTAATAGCCTTGAGACAACTAATTTTCCTTCCTATGCACAAGTGTTCAAAGGAAAATGGACACTTCCTGCCCACACAGTGGAAGCTCCGAGTTTTATTTTTAATAAAAAAGAGGCTCCTAAAGCTGGCACACAAATCTCAACGTCCATCTGAAGGGAAAGGTACCATTTTTAATACATTTCTAGTCAGCCAAACATATATGTATATACATAAATATAAAAAAAAATATAAAAATACGTAATTTTTTTGTGTAGGTTTATTCCCTCATAGAAAGCTGAAATCATCCAAAGCAAATACGTTCATAATTCCAGGTTTTTTGTTGGGTTGGTTTTGGAAGGACAATACATAAGACTTAACATTATGTATAACGCTTAGCTAACTGCTTAACAGCTCATTGATTGCCAGCAGTCCATACAGAGACATTTCTGCTGTAACAATTCCCAGAAAATTTAATGCTTCATGGATTATGCACATGAAGAAGAGTTCAAAAGCATGCTAGGTAGATTTTGAAAGCTTTATCTAGAATACAAAGAGGCCAAAAGTATTTGACAAAAGGGCTGGGAAGGGCTGTCACTGAGACTGGCACATAGTTTCCATTAAAAACTGGCAGCTCATTATTAGCCATTAGGTTCTCATAATTCTATGAGTTATTACATAGCCAGAGGATCCACAAGTTTGGAAATTGCTTCTTATGCAGTTCTGTGGCTAACAACTGTTCCAACTGTGACAGGGCAGAAGCATTATTTTTATTTCTGAAGTAGAAAAAAATTTAGGTTACATCAACATCAGAAGGGCAAGTCCAGCCTGAAGGCATTGTAACTGAAGGTAAGAGGATATAGAGTCTGAACAAACATGCATCACTTGTATCTCAGCTTGGAATACAAACAAAACAGAGAGTGACAGCATGCAAAGAAATAGGGCTTAGAAATGCAGAACTCCCCTAAAACCACTGCAGCCATTTCAGACAGATGCACTTTGCCATAAATTTAGACCCAGTAAATTGAAAGGGAAGAGGAAGTTATCCTGTTAGAAAATCCTTCAAGTATTTGACTTCCCAACAGCAAAGATGCTGTAAAACTGTGTACTGACATTTACAGCTGACACAAGATTAATTAAAGCATCAGGAAATAAAACTCCATAATTAGTCCTGGAAAAGCCGCAGGTGCCAAACTGCTATTTACAGACTGAGGGGATGTAATATTTTAAAATTAAAAATTGTTATGCATCAACTACAAGGAGACAGAAGGAGAAATGCACAGCTAACTCAAAGAAAATAACACTCAAACATCAGGAAAAAAATAACTAAAACTTAGATTATGATAGTTTTGTTAACCTTTTCCTGGTATTTTGATAATGAGAACCCACCAATTCTAGAGAGCTAAAAGCTTTTCTGAAGTTATGATCTCCCTCCTCCCCTCTTATTCCCTTAATTTTGTCTGCAAACATTACTCCTAGCCATTTCTTAAATATCTGTGCAATGTTTTAGAACAGTATCTCCAGCTCTACCAGTCAAAGGGATGGAAGAAACGTCAGCCAAGGAGACACCTGTAGCAGGTTTATTTTATTTCGCTGCCCTCTTTGCACATGATGCAATCTTACATAAGCCAAAAATTCTCTTAAGATTTAAATATTTGGTGCTTTTGTGGTTCTTAGGGTTTGACTTTTTTTTTTTCCATTTGCTTGGTTGGTTTCAGGGATTTTTGTTTGTTTGTTTTAATTTTGAAACTAGGACTTCCTTAGAGCAATCTGACTCACCAACCACGAAAATTCATCTTCTAGAGGAGGTCTGATCTTTTTGCCCTCTGCACAAATTTAATATAAGATGCCTTATTCTTTGAATAAGAATGCTTCTGGGTTTTGTGCACCAACCACTCCTGCTGGCACAACTTCAATGTGCTTTTCAACCCTTACTGATAGTTTATGTTGGATTTAAGCAGAAAAATGGCTACTTTCGGGATATTTGTCAAGCTTAGGAGTGAGATAAGCAGCAAATGGTCCTTAATGTCAAGCACATCTCTACACATGCACAGAAGCAGAGCTTTGAGTTGTAGATCAAACTTCATACCTACTCTTAAACTTCAGTGCTTTCCTTTGTCTAAAGTTCACTTTCTACCTGCATCTAGCCTTTGTGTCTCAAAGTTGGCTGTAGAAATGTGCTCATCACAGAAATATAGATAAGAACAATGGAATTAAAAGAAATTAGAGAAGCATTCTGCGTTGGAGAAAGAACAATATGGAATGAGTGCTGTGGATGGATTTGAAAGAAAATTGCAGTGATTTAAAAAAATTGTATTAACTTGCTGTGTTCTATGTAATTGTTCTACAGCCTTTACTGCCTTGTTTAGAGGTTAATTGTCCTCTTTTCTTTCCATGTTACTCATTATTTGTGCAATTTACATAACCTACATTGTCAACCACTCTAAGACAGATAAACATCCTGACTAACAAGATGTCAGAGGAGGGTAGGGGAACGTCATATCTCTATGAAGTAAAATTCTTCAGGGTGTCAGCAAGGACAACAGTCATTTATTTAGGATGAAGTCCACATCCTGAACAAAATGTCACTACTTTCTTTTCAGGTCATACTTAACTTCCATGACCAATTCCGAAAGCCAGTTACTCTATTTAAACATTGCTTAAGATTAATAATAAGCAGTTTACAAGTAAGTAAAACCCCCTGACACTTCAGTTAGCTCCCAGATGGGTTCCAGTGGGCTCACTGTGCTCTGTGCCTTTGCACTGGCACACTTTCCTCATTCTTTGTTTGTATGTTACAGAAAATGCTCATTTTTCTATTTACAAATTTCAGTTCCAAGTGCTGTATTACTTGTTTATTGCAAGTAATACATTGCTGTATTTGCAAGAACCAAGTATGAAACCTGACAGTTAGGAAAGCCTAAACACTTCAGTTGGCCTCTTCAAAACACGTTTTCAGAATTTCATACAAATGAGTTCTTCCAGGGCTATTTGGTGAGCACTGTCAAATAATACTAAAATATTAGTACTACAATAATACAAAAAAAATTATTTTTTCCTTTAACTATTCACAAGTTCTTGATACCAGAATTGTCTGAACTTTATAGACTAAAATAACTTCTACAACTTTGAATTACTAATTTTTTTAATGGAATTGTCTGGAGCAGGTTGGTTTCATTACTTTGAGACACAGATCACAGTCCTTCAGTAGTCGGTCTTGAATTCAAAACCTTTCAAAGTGAAGAGTTCCTCTGTTGTAATCTAAAGCACAGCAGGTATACTTTTTATCCAAATGACTTGAATCACCATGGGAAATTTAATGAGGTTTTGTCACATGGATTAGATATTTTAAGTTTAGCTAACCCAGAACATCCATGCCTTGATTTTCCAGCTTTGAGAGCCAGGAGCATTCTCCACTACTACAACTGCTCACCTAAACAAAAACCAGATTCACAACCCACTCTTTTGCACTCATTCAACTGCTCTCTGGGCAAAAGTAGCAATCCAGTAATTGTAAGAAGAAAAAAATCTGTGCCTTTTTAAAATACAAGATTCTGCTAAGAAAAAACCCTAAAGACCCCCAAGCCCCAAAAGTACAGGAGATAAGGAGTACAGACCAGCAACTTGGCAATAATAAATCAAATTGCAAGGACAAGGTAAGCACCTGCCAATGGAAGGGAGGGAAGACATTCGGGTGTTTTCGCCCGACAGTATGCTGGACAAAGAAATAAATTACTAATACTGAAGAAGGAAAATCTATTTCCTTTGAAGAATGTTCTTTTTCAAGGTTTGTATCTTATCAGCAATTAATCAAGATATCTGCTTACTTATAGCATTTCTATAGCCCCCATTTATTTCTGCTAAATTATAGAGAGCTGTTGACGCAAAGTCCATTCTATTCTTACATAGTGTCTACACTTATGATTTTGTCAGGGCAGAAATTTTGCACAATATATTAAAAAGGGAAAAAGCTGAGATATTTAACTGTTGAGGAGATTTTTGTTGCCAGAACCACTGACCAAACTAAATAGGGCAGTAGTTATTGTGGTGCAAAAAACCCCAAACCAAACAAAAAACCCCAACCAACCAACCCCAGATATTTTTATTCCCTCCTACTAGCTGGAATAATTTTTATTCTACTGCATCTAAAATGTTGCTACCCACACCTAGAACTTTCTATACATCACCTTATGCAATGTATCAACTGAGATTTACATATCTATACATCTAAAAAAACAACCGGCTTGCCAGGACAGTAAAACACCACATATATATACAGTAACAAAAATACAAGAATTGTACCTGGGACATTTCCTCTGTGCTGCTCTTTCCACAGTCATTGGAAAAGCTCCAGCTGGGCAAGCAGGAACACCAGCCCCTGTGGGATGGAGGAGAGGCAGCTGCACACCGGCCCAAAGTCACCTTGTCACACAGAGCTGGCACAGCCGGGGAGAGGCAAGGCCCCCGTCGCAGGGCTTATTCCTCAAGTGACTCAATGGTAAAATGGGACCCTGGCAAGAAGGGGCCGCTTAATGGAGCTGGTTTGTGCCTCCCTCAGCACCCTCCAGGGGCCTGCCCGGCACAGGGAAGGTGTGAGGGGCCGCTGGGGCTCCGGGTCGGGGAGCCCGAGAGAAGTACCTGAAAAGGGGAATTTCCTCTGGAGCTCCCAGCAGCTCTCTGGGAAAACCCCCGAGCAGGGAAGGAAAAGCCGTCCCTGCTGCGCCAGCCCCAGGTGCGGGATGAGCTCCCAGCTGAGGGGCCAGGTGCGGCCGTCCCTCCGCTCCGCTCCGCTCACCTGAGGGCAGGGATGGTGCCCTGGAGGAGGGGGGAAAGCTCCCGCTTCCCGAGGCTGCCCCTCTGTGTCGGCTGCCATGTATTCACTCTTTTCTTCGGGGCTATGGTCCCTTCTTAGGCCGTGCTTTGGGAGAAGCTTGAGAGAACGTCCTTACCTGAGGGGCTCCGTGGTGAGGGAGCAGAGCAGGCCTGCCCTGGGCGGTGGCCTTACTTCAGCCTTCTCCCTACAAACTCCTGGTCTCGAAGAGAGTGAGGAATCACTCAATGCCTGAGGAGGAATTCCCGTTTTTCCCCACTCAGCTGAGGAAGCACCATGAGGAGAGAGAAGCCCAGGATGGAGGTGGGTGCCAAGCGGGTGAGGAAGGGGGCAGTTCCCACAGCGATGGTGCCCCTGCTCAGGGAGGAGGAGCAGGAGGAGGCACAAAGCACCCCAGGGTTGTAAGGCCCCGCTGGACCTTTCTCAGGGGTGTAGGGATTGGGGAAACTACAAATTTTGAAAGATAAAACACGTGCATATGGTTTATGAAGAGAAAAATAAGTTGAACAAAATGTAGAAACTCTGATGCTTTAAGACAGATGCTCTAAATTCCTGTAATTCCCTCCAAAAAGTTAATGTTTGTGCTTTTTACTTTGTAGACTCCAGAGAAGAAAAGCACTTGGCATGTTTCATTTAAAGGACATAAGCATATAACTAAGACTATTTGAGTTATTTAATTTAAATATCAGTTTCAGTGATGTTTATCAACATAACTTTTTTCAAAATAGGTTATTGCACCTTCAAGCTGTATTATCAGACTGTAATTGCCCAAGCTTTCTGTGAATGCCTACAACAGATTTTACTAAACCGAAAATATTTATACATCACTTTAATATCAACTGCCATGTGTATAACATTAGTGGTTCCAGCAGATATAATAATGTGGAGATTACAGAACTGCAGAGGAGTAGAACTGAGCAAATTGGAAACAATTACAAAAAAATTAGATTGCATTTTCAGGGTCTGTGTTCAAACCATAGTAAGTGTGACTCTGATATATAATTTTGGATCAAGAATGGCCTTTTTACTAGTCTTAATGATCGATAAAAGTCTATAATTTCAACCATTTAAATTGTGTTATCATTCAACAGCAGAGATATTATGCTAATAGGATTATTGTTGTATTAAAAATGGTGCTATTTGAGGCTTTAAGAATACAGATGCACAGCTCAAATGTTGTGTTCTTGTTAGCCATGCAGTAGAACATGACATAAAGTAGGCATTTTGCCATTGTTAGAAACAAAATGGCTCTAATGAACATCGTTTCATTAGGGGAGGGGCCATACTTGTCAGCAAAACAACGTGACTCAGAAAACATTTGGGGATAAAAGTAATAAGGGAGAGCTGTTGCCAGTGGAGGGAAAAGGGGGGAATGTGACTCTCAGCAGTGATGTTATTTGCTGGAAACCAAAGCTGTAAAGGTACCTCAGATATTAAAAAAAAAAAAACTGATTTTAGTAGGTTGCTTCCACTAGTGCAGAAATAATGCAAGTAAACTATTTGTTGTGTCAAAGATTGACTGATTGGTTTCCAACTCAAAAAAAAAATAAAAATAGAAGACTCTGTCTGAAGGCATAAGAAGGGAACTGCAGCCAGGTCTGTAGTGATAAAGGTGCTGGAGATCTGCTTCAGAAGTCAGCAGTTCGAAATGGCAAGACCACATTTGTTTACTGATACCTGGAAAATAGCTTATTCTTTCAGGGGTCATTTAAAAATGTATTTTGCTTTGTGGGGAATATTTTAATATCAAGAAATGAGCCAGAAAGTAATATTCATTTTGTACTCATCAGTATTCTAGCAGAACCTTTCATGAATCTGTTTTAATTTATAAAGCAATAGAACAGTTTGAGAAAGTGTATGTGCTAAATATTTTCACAGAATTTTAACCATGCTAGGCCAGCTCTGCTTTAGTTCTGTTCCAGGCTACTGATACTTAGTGCTTCTCCTTGGGTAGGTGACCTGTTTTAATGAACTCTCACTGCAGCAACATTCATGTTGTTTTTCAAGAATGAGTAGAAGGGTGTGCTCGTGTAGCCGCTCCATCCTGTCCTCAGCTGTCCCATCCCTGGGGAAGCTGAGGATCAGGGTATCCACACAGTTCACTTGAAGCCTCAGGCTTTAACACTTTGTCACTGTTAACAATGAATAGTTATGTTGGCTCTGAGGAAATAAGGAAAAGTATCCCTTGATCATGGATGAGTTGCCTAAATTTCATTAGCATCTTGATACTGCTGCTTCAATAAAACATTTTTCCTCGTGATGAAGTTTCAAGTGCACAAATACCACTTTTATAGTGATGGGATGAGCATACTGCATCCCCAAGGGTGTATTGTATTGGTCAGTTTGTGCTGAGAATGTCTGACAGCCACTGGGCATGAACATAGTGCAAAAGCTCAAGGGTCACGAAAACCACAATTACTCTTTATTCATTTATCAGAAATAGTTTTGCATTATTGGGAAATCCTGTTTGGCCACTAAAGAAAAAGGTTTTAGTCTGTAATCCCAAATTATGTTAAGATGTGACAGTTCTGGCTCCAGAAAAGCTTTTTTGATAGCAAGATTTCCAGAGGAGAATTTATTTTGCATAATAAAAATGAGATTTGGGCATCGTGTTTTGCCATGGGATCTGGGAATAATTGAAACAATTACCCCACTGATAAACAGTTTTCTGTCTGATGGATGAGCTGTCTTTAGGTAATGGGACTGTGGGATTCCATTCTTTCGTACTTCGTGCTGCAGTTCAGCAAAATTTAAAGATGCTGGCTTGTGAAATTTTTTGTGTAGAAATTTCATTAAGTGAATGAATGCCCTGATTCTTCACCTGTTTGAAGTAACAGTCTTGCTTTTTGAATTTATCATAACTTGTGCCAGTTTCATCTTTCCCAGTTTAATCAATAAAGCCTTGCAGCACTTTGATGCAGACAAGATGACCTCACTATTCAATAGTGTATTTTCCCTGCCTTTTGATAAGTGAAAGGCATATTTATATTGACTTTCTCTTTGCATAAGCATATCCTTTCCTACCACTTTTTTTTAGCTCCAGGCATTCAACAGCTAAACCAAACATTTAGAACTGTAAAACCGAGGCTTGAGTCTGCAGTTTCTGACCTCACCTGGCTTTTCCCTGCTGCTTTATTTCCCTCACTTTGATGCAAGGAGTTCTCTCAAGTAACTTCAATCCTGATCCAAGTTCTTTTTCTTAACTCCCTTTAATCAACATCGTGGAACAATGCAAACAAATGAGGGAAACCACGAGCAGTTTCAGTTCTTTTTTTTTTTTAATGTCAGAGTACTTTTTCTGCCTAGACATTTAATGGCTATTACATAGACCTGAGAATTTTTGGGGTTTTTTTTCCCCCCGAAGTTTTCATTTGTCTTCTGAAAAAAGTGTCTAATGAATAGCTCACAAATAGATAAATGCAATGGAATACTTCATCTTGACTAAGACTTATTGCTTGCTTCAGTCTTCAGGGGCTTTAAATATATTTGGAAAAATCTAGGTGTAATCAAGCTGCCTGAAAAATGTCAGTTCTTCCCGGAAAAAAAACCCAATTATTGTTATCAGATTTCTCAAAATTGTTTCACTCACAGTAGCAAAGTCTACATTGCTGAATTCTAAGGGCACTGTTCAGTCCTCAGCAGTGAGTGGGGTACCAGATAACAAGGAGGAATACATGCATGAGATGCAGCAGTAGTAATGGAGTCATAGCAAACTTCTGCATGAAATCAGAATTTTAATCTATTATTAGTGCAGAAGGCCATTTTGGATACTGTGAAAGGAAAAACAATTCACTGAGAAGCAAGTCTTAAGTGTCACAGGAGCCACTACTGATTGATATAATTCCAAGTCCATTTCAAAGTGTGAGGACTCCAAACTAGACTGTTCTCAGTGCCTATTGAATCCTGTGATGCAGCTTCAGTCTTCAGTCTGTGGGTAATTTGACAGGCTCTGAGAGCAGTGGCATCTAGGGTGGATAGAATGAATTGGAAATATCAACCTTAATTAGGAATTTTCTTGCTTTTGTGAATATTGTTTTGTTTAAAGAGATCACTGCTACTCTTACGTCTGTAATGATAAGTATTGATTAGAGATGTAAACATTGAGGAAAAGGACATTTAGCACTATTTGTAATTGTCTTATTCAAGTTTGTTTTTGAAGGGATTTTGTCAGAACAGCTAGAAAGCTGAACAAAGAATGCATCTGAGCTGAATTGATGTAGTGCACGTTGATTACAATTAGAAAACTTTGTGGCTGGCATATATTAGTTGAAACTTCTGCTGAAAATGATTTAATGTGAATCATTTGTCAGTAACAGTATATTTGAATTCTGTTGAACAATTTTCTTGATGTGCGAAGATTGGCATCCTTAATGTTTTAGCCATATGGAGCACATTATCCTGAGAGAGTGATGTGCTTTTTGTATGTAAGGGTGTATGGTTTGTATTGAGTTTTTTTCAAGTGGTGTTTGTTTTGGTTTTGTTGTGGTTTTTTGGGTTTTGGTTTGGTTGTTTTTTTGGTGGTTGGACTTTTTTTTATTTATTTGTTTTGTTGTTTGGGGTTTTTTTGTGGAAGTAGACCACCTGATCACTTTGTTGCGAATACTTTTGCATTTACAGCCTTTATTGTTGGAGAACTTGCACAGGGAGTTAATGAAACAGCATATTTAATGCCTGGCAGTAAAGCCAAAGTCAGAATTGTCAAAGATGAAGCTTTAACTATCAGGGTGAGTGCCAAAACAGGATTGCTGAGAAGCTGGATGGTCTGGCTTGGTGTCCAAAACACGCTTCTACAAACACGACTATGGCATCTGAGGGATAATTTGTGCCGAACATAACTGTGCTGACAAAAGCTGCTTGCTCTGTGCTACCAAAAATAGGGTTGTGATGATGCTGCTAATTAGAGCCCTCTCGTGTCTGTGATAAGTGATCCTCATACAGATCAAGATGGGACATTACAATGTGAGCAAGGCCCAAGGCTTTGAATACCAGAAATCATGGTATTAAAGATCTTATCTTTGTAGCTTTGAAGTGTGTTCTTGGATTTTTTATACCTAACCCGCACATACCTAAATATTCCTGCTATTTTATGTGTTGTGATACTGTTAAAACAATAAAAAGAGCAGAAGGAAATTGTAGATGGGCCCAGATTGCCTCTACTTTGGCTTGATGTTCATCACTGACAGTAACACAAGCTCTGTGCAAATCTTGTGATCCTCTGTAAAGCCGTTCAGATGATGTAGTGGTTCCCATTCTGTCCTCTATTGCAGCTGCTTGTACTGCCAGTGTTGGATCCTGGTTCTTGCCATATTGTTATGCCTGAGCCTTTGGGATTCCGCGTTGAGAAGACATTTATAATTTATTATTGTTTATTACCCGCATCCTCTCACCCCCATGACAGTGATAGAGTAATAACTATAAAAAGCCCTGTCTTACTGAGTTCTCATATTTCACAATTATCATTATCATCTCTAAAGTGTTATATTTTACAGAAAATTACATTGTTTCTTAAAAAGAAGGAAAAAACTTCAGCAACTCAAAACAGGCTTTTTTGGTGGTATTAAGAATGATAATGTTTTTGTTTTCCATCCCATTAGATATTCTAATGTGGCTAGAAATGCAGTTGGAAAAAATGCCCCAAATGGTATTGAACCCTAGAACTCAGAATCTGTCTGAAAATATGGAAGAGAAGTTGGTAAGACTAGAAGGAAAAATAAGAGAAGGGAAGAAGGCCTTTCAAGCTATTTAATGAGAGAATACTTGGAATAAAGACAATATTAGAAAAAGTTCCTTTTATCAGTAGCTGTGTTCTAAAACTCTAATTGCACTGCTTAGCTGGGGAGTGAAGGAAATGAACTGAATTCATTGTCTTAATGATACACTTAGCAGATGGGCAAAATGAATACATAATAAATTGTGCTCCATTTCTTACACAGACAGCAGTTTCATGAAATATAACAATGTTCTGCATTTTCTCCATCTGTTTCTACAAAAATGAATTTATTTCTTCTGTTTTCCTTGCTCCCCCTTCAAAACATTGTTTGATTTGAATATCATCTAAACTTGAAGGAAATGATCCTTGCCGTGAGAGGTCTCAATCAAAGCCTTGTCATCAAAGGGAAGATGTGTCACTATGGAATTGTACCCCAGGACTCTATACAGATGCACAATTTGGGATTTTTAAAAATATGCCTGGGAGAACTGGAAAATATTGTAAAATTTGGCTGGTGTTTAGCCATGCAGATAGTTCATTTAATGCAAAACCTTTTACGGTAGCTCTTAACCTTTATATAAGTGCTCTATACTCTGTTCTAGAAGACTTAGATTTTTTTTTTTTCTTATTAGTTTCATACCAGTTATGAGAAAAATTACTCCTGGTAGTTTTGTGGATCTGAATGTATCTTAACATTTTATGAATATCGCTGTGTTCTGTAACTACTGTCGTGGTCTTCCCCCCTGTTTTATTTTTCTTTAATATAACAAGATTTAAGATGAAATCTAGCAACAGATGTTTGCTTCTGATGCTCTGCAGTAAAATGCAGTTTTATTTCAGAAATGGCCCCATCTGCGAAGAGTTAAGCACCCGAGAGTTCAGAGTTTCTCTGAGGGGTTTTTTCCTACGTTGGGGACTGTTAAGTTGTTGGCGTTGGGAAAGATCTCTGAGCAATACTGGAGTTTGGAGAAAATGACCATAAAGGCCAGGTTCACAAATACCTTCTTTTGTATCTAAGTGACATTACTGGGGTGTTGTTATAAGAAAAGGTTTTACAATCATGTATACAGTTTCTGGTGTTTAAAAAATAAAAACGGCCTTTAGTCAAAAAAGCTCACTGCTTTTCACAGACTGGTTTTATAGTTACTGACCTTAATTTCTTGCTATACTTGATAAATCCAGGTCTATTTTTTTTTCCTTTTTATTTTTAATTTATTGTGAACGAGAGTAATGCAATCCAGTAATCAAAAGGCATACTACACAAAATATCTAGTAAGAACCATACTGTACTGTCTAATAGTGGTTCTGAATGAGTTTTGTGCTTAACTACATCCAACTTCCAATAAAGGATCCTGAATACCATATATTCAGCCTTACAATTTAAGAGGCTCACTAAAATGTACGTAAAGGAATAAAGACATTGTATTAATGGGCTGCTCCCCTGTGTTGCTGTGCTAATGAAAAATAAGTCTTACTGAAATTTTTTTGTCTTTGTCCTTTTTGTATGTGTTAATTCATCTTTAAAATGAATGTTTCTGTTCCTGTGAGTGATTTGAAGACATTGAAAACTGCAAATAACCATATGCATTAGACTATATGCAAAGTATCTAACTTCCTGTCAATAACAGTGCTTTACAGCCTTCAACGATGTGACTTTTCAAGGGAACTTGTGTATTATTTGTGTTCTGGGAGTGGCACTCCTGTGGCCTATACTTGTTCCCTAAGGGCTTCTATTCAGGCCAGTAGTACCCCTATATGGAAGGAAACACCGTTATCTCTATTTTATAGAGACCAAAGCAGATAATCTACCCAAGGTTATTCAATGATGCTTTCACAAGGTTTAAATTGTGCTCTTTCTACCAGGTTACTTTGATAATTATTTAATCACACTGGAGTGAGGTTGCTCAAATTACATGAAGTGTTTAGCTACTGAATTTGAGATTCAGTGGCATCTGTCAACGGGGAGAAAACAACATATTTCTACAAATGTGTCTGTAAAGTGGGGCCTAATAATATACTAAGACATACCAGCAATTTCAGTAGGACTTGGCAAGTGCTAATAAGGCTTCTGGACTGGTTTTCCTCAGGTGACCTAAAGCAGCCTAAAAACCCCTCCATGTTCTCCGGGCTTGGATGGGCTGTGTGACACTCGGGGCTGGATGTATGAGTGAACAAGGTTCTCACATGGGTTCACTGCTATACATCACTGAATAGCACAGATCAGATGTGGAACAAAATGGTTTGGTAGGGACAGGTCGAAAACTGTATGAGGAAGGAAATAAAATATCATGAGAGCGTCAAGATGCACAGTAGTAACAGATTTAGTATTTGTAAAGGAATCAAGTTTAAAAAGTGGGAAAACTATGGTTTAGAGAAGAGGGGTTTGTACTATAAGTGGAGGGAAGAGCTGTGTTGAAGGGTGCAGTGACTCCAAATGGCCACGATTTGCCTAGTGCCTGTCAGTGCTTACAACATACTGCCTTTGCTTTGTTACTGTTCTCAAAGAGGTGCAAGCTGCACTGAGAGGTGTGGTGTTCCCATTCCCGCATTCCTACTGTCTCCTGCAAGTGCACACAGCTGACTCCCTCCCTCCTCAGGCTCCCTCTGCTGTGCACTGCAGGCTGCAAAGGAAAGATTTAACTGCCAGAGTCGCTGCAACATCTGTAACTTTCCACCTTAGTGAGAGATTCGACAATGTTTATACTGCAAGTTTAATTTGTAAGGATTTGATTGATTGGAAACTAGGTCAAAAAACCCCCCTCTTTTGCAAAGAAAAAAGCCTTAAAAGATCACTTGACAAAAGTTTTCTGTTTAAAGAAAATGAAGACTGAAGAATTTAAGCTTGAAAAGAAATGGAGATGTATTAAGAATGTATTTATAACAGAAAACCAGAATTTTTTTCTTCTTATTTTTCAAGAATTAAGTGAAAATTTGCTTGTCTTTCTCCAGTTTTTCTATCCACTTGAGTGAATTTGTACTGGGGTCAGAGGCTTGGCTGGTGCTTTATTAGGCACATTATGTGGCCCTGAAAATGGGATTCAAGAACTGTAAAAAATTCCTATAGTAAGTTTATTAAATGTGTTAGTAATACGGCCATAAGGAACCCAGAACTAAAATCAGACCTCACAGTTTGATTAATTGTGTGATAAGTCAAAGGAGAAAGTGAAAAATGACCTTCCCTGAGTGTGCTTTGCTTCCTCTGTGGTAAAGAGAGGAATCAAATGATGATTTATTTTTTCCCTCTCCCTCTAAGTGGAAGGAAGAACTTTCATGTAGACAAGAGGGTTTTTTGTAGCATCTGAGAAGTAATTTTGCTTTCTTGTAGAAGTATACTTTAGATTGGAATGGTTTATATTAGACAAGAGGCCTTTTGTTGCAAATTGAGCAGTTTTGGATAGAGGGTGAGGATCGCCTAACAGCTGGGGAACCGGTTTGGTTGCTTTCTCTGAGTGCTCAAAAATGATCCTTCTGTCTTCAGTGCTCATGTCAAGAAGGAAGAGGGGAAGGAATAAGGAAAGGGGAAGAACACAATTATAATATTCATATTTGTTTGGTTAATATTTGTCATTGATCTGGGAAACAAAACTGGCTGTTCATGTGATGATCACACGCCATAATTGCTTTTTCAGTGATTCTGTATTCAGCTTGAACTGATTAATACATTGATAACCTGAAAAATTAACAAGTTTACTTGGCTCTATTCAGTTATACTCTTAAAATTCATATTTAGTGCAACTGTATTATAACAACTGTACATGTAACCTGCAAAGCAAGGAAATGGTGCTGTCAAAGGTAACCATAATGATCATAGCCACAGACTTCTGTGGTCACTTACTGTCCTCGTCAGAAAGAATTGCATAACAGGGAAAAACATATTCCATAGAAGAGCAAGGCTGGTTATGGTCCTGCTTCTCACTATTTCATATGGCATTACTCAGGTTCCAGAAGTCTTACTGCAGGATTTTCATGATCCAAACAAGAGCCTGTCTGTGGGACTGCAGAGCTTCTTAGGACTTCAACAAAAAGTGGAGAATCAGTGAGGAGGATTTGGCACTGGAACTTGATTTCCTTTGGTTTTATTTGATTTACAGGATATTAGGCATAGCTGTGTATCTCAGCTTTCAGCTGAACATTGCCTGCCACGTGCTCCTAGAGGGAGCAGCTGTGAGCCAGGCTGTCTGCTAGGGATAGTCCTCTGGGAGGTGTGCTTAGAAAGGCACCTCCATTGAACTGTTCTCAAACATAATTTTTGAAGTCTCGTAGGCCTGGGATTGGGACACAGGCGCTGCTGCCTGTGCATACACAAGTGAAGACATAGCTTTGAAATGGTAATTGGTATCTTAAAAAGTCCCCGTCCACTGCTTTATCCACAAGATGGAACTTTGTTATTCCAAATGAGAAATTTGTGATGCCAAATAATAAAAGCTTACAGAAAAAAAAAGTCAAATATCCTAAAGACATTATTTCCTTTAGAAAAAGTACAGTGGAAGTGTATATTATATTTCTTTTTTGGAAAAAAATATACAGAAGTAAAGGAATTTGAAACTAGAAATTTAAAAGGCCCAATTAAATTTTTCTAATCTGCTCTACTAGTGAATAATATCTTAATGTTGCCACATCTTGTCTATTGATCTGATGTTTATTAAGAAATCGTACTTGCAGCATTACTCTCTAGAAAGCCTCTGAATAAGTCAGTGTGAATCAGGTTATTTGAAATATCTTGATTCATTCCAACTGCATCAACTTTTTTGTTCTGGGAAGTACTCGGCATCTTATTGGAAAAATTTGAATAAAGATGAACTCCTAAGTACTTGCTAGTTCCAGAGAAGGTAATAAAAATGAAATTAGCTTCTCATCAGAAAACAAGGCTTCCTTTTATTAGAAAGGAAATATTGCATATATATGTATTGAGTGCAAGAGAAATGTTATACAACTATTTTTTCAGAGATAACCAGTGGAATACTTTTCCATACCTATGCAGAAAGAAACATGATCAAGTATCCCAGAATGCTATTGTGTGAGTCTGTTGAGAAAGTCTCATGGGTTCTAACTGAATGTGTTTGTATATACCTGAACGATTTTAAGAAATGTTCAACCTGTACTTTGTAAATGAAACACCTTCTTCGATTTTACAGTATTTCCTCAGTCAAAAAGGCAATGTTTTAATGTGCACAGAATGAACCTTATCATGCATAGAATATCTCTCACTGAACAACTCCCAATGACATGTTTTGTTCTACATTTTTCACGGAGAAAATGAACATTTTGGTGCATATGACTATCAGAAATTAGGATGTTGTTCACTGAGTACTTGCTTTTTTAAACTTTTTTTTTTTCTCCCAGCCTGCAGAGTATTATTTCAATGATATATTCAAGATGCCATGGCACAAGACAAATGCCACTTGTGCAGCTGATATCAGATGTAAGAGGTAACTGAAACAAATGTTGTTAAGACGCATTGTAACTCGCCTTGTCTTTCCAAAAGAGCAAAGTGTACTGTAAGAGTCAGGTTTTGTTGCTTCAATCTCTCTTGATAATGATTCTAATTAGTGTTGAGATAATTAGATACAGATGGTTTGCAGGTGGGGAATGCCAGGCTTCATCTTTTCTAAATTGCTCAATGTGTCACCTGTTTGACAAAATAAAGAAGCTATGGGGCCTGCTGATATAGCTGAAAGACTCCACATAAATTCCACTGTTTTTTGATCTTAATAGTTACTTTGCAGAGCAACTTGTGTAGTAGTGGAAGTATTCAGAACAGTGTGAAAACATCATCTTCAGGAGAGATGTCTGTCTAGACAGGTTAGTTTATGTGATCTTCCTCTGACTGTACCGTTTCTCTTCTGCCCTCAGTCCTGACAAAAACCCTTCTTCCTGCTCATCCTCATCTTTCACAAGCTGATAAATCGCTTGGTCCAAAATGCATGAGGGATGCATGAAAATCCTCTTCAGCAGAGCTACTCAAGGAAATAGTTGGGCATTCTATGTATATTTTAGATACTTGAATCAGTGACTTTATTTTACTAGTTGGGATATTCTATGTAGTGGTGGTGACAGAATTCCAATGAGATTTCCAGTGTCTCTGGAGGCGGGGGGAGGAAGAAGACTGAAAGCTGTTGTATCTAAGTCCTCACTTCATTTCCCAAGACAAAATAATTTCAATTTTAGTTGTGTTTCATGCAAAGGAAATGTGTTTAAATATGTTGCTTATCAGATGTGGACTTATAAACAAGGTAAAGTGGGAGAAAGGAATTGCTATCCAGAGTTGGCTGCATTTCTTGAAAGGTTGTCAGTGATCTAGAAAATTTAAACCCAGCCCTTGTGTATGTCCAAGCTCCTGGTCAGGGCATTTCTCAGGTATACCAGAAAAGCTTTCTTGTTGTAAAATGGCATTAAAAAAGTTAATTCCGTTTTCTGAAAACTAACCTGATTAAGCTTTGCAATATTGATTTATATTGTTTCTAATCTTTTTGGTATCCAAAATTGCCACTGCCTGGGAGAGCACACTTTGCAGAATTCATTGGTGTGTGATTCAGCATGGCCTTTAAACCTCAGCACTGCATGGTTCCTTGCTAGCATGTGCTGACAGGATCCAGCTCTTTGGCAGTGAAATGAGTCCTTGGTACCAGCAAAGGACACTTAAAAAGGAGAAAAAAAATTCTTTAAATGACTGCTAAATACCTATGACATGATTACTAAGTGCTTGCAGTATCCTATAAAGACAGACCTGGAATATTGAAGGTCTGTCTCCTGGATTTTGCCCTTAGGAACCGAGCCATCTACTATCATCCTTACTGGTATCTGAATGCTAAAAATGCTACTCAAGAAATGTGTTTCAGTACCCTACTGCAGCTGTATGCATATATCTATCTCTGCATTAGCACACGGAGATTTGTTGAGTAATATTTATCTCTGCTAAGCTCTTTGTCTTTCTGTATTCTAAGATAAGTTTCTCTGAACTGAAACTGCCTGGGTTGTGATGCTTTGGACTTTTTATATTGCAAAGCCCTTTTTCATGTTTGTTGTTTTATGTAGGAGATATTTCTGCCTTGATTACCCACTTGATAGCAAAATATTCTTGTTGCAGGGTAGTCAGGTCCAAGGAGGGTCTTGACCCAAGATAGTGTTTCTGCCACAAGGCAGTATTTTAACACATGGACTTCTCATTAGATATTCATGTCACATCCACCAGGACTGTCACCTTTGGATCAAGAATGGAATTCAGTTCTGGCTGCAGATAATTACTTCCTTACCAGGCAGAACTGAGAGATCAAAGATCAGAAGTCAAAACTTGTCAGATACTTTTCCTTCTGTATTATTCCTCCTCCCCTCTTGGCTGTTGCAAATACCAAGAAATTGTGCAAATTAACTTTATATAAATCAAGCATATTAAACATTTCAGAGGTTTAGATAATGCCAAGTTTTAACACAATCTAAATAATAGTGTTAGCATTAAGAAACCTTTATATTGTTCCTTGCTTTACCAAGAACTTTCCTTCACTTCTATGAGACTTTCTCCTTTTTTTCATCCTGTCATAACATAAATTCTTCATGCCAGAACTTTCTTACCTGGATGCTTGTGATGGGGACATTGCTGTGATGTAGCTCTGCCTAGGCCAGACAGCTTGTGGGTGTGTGTGTCCTGGGTGTCTGTCCATCTGTCTGTCTCACTGGGAGTATTGCAGCCAGAAACTCACTGTGAGCTCTTTGAGTATTTATCCAGCTCCTTGAGAGGTTTTGCAGCTTGCACTGAGGTGACTGATCCTGTAGCTACTTTGCTGCTGGTGCCTAAGCAGCCCATTTAAAGCTAACTGCACAATTTCATTTAACAAAGCTCTCAACTTACCAGTGTGTGAAGTCCAGACCTTGCTTATTGTTGTGTACTTAATAAATAGGAGTTATATCCCAGGCTTAGGTGGATGGAAAGTTTGGGCTTTTATTGCAGATTCAGTAGTCCCTCTTGTAGAGTAAATGTCAAGTCATATTGTGGATTTCTCTGCAACAGCTATGAAACCACAGCTTTTTCAGTCCTTGAAACAGACAAAACTAATATAAGTCCCTACTTGGGGATGTGTTTATTATTTGAAATACAAATATTGTTTGTTTTTCTATGCATTTTATGAATAGGGTTTTATGAGGGGGTTTTTTTAACGTCTATTTATAGTATCACAAATACTTTTCCATTTACTCTCCCTCTACAATACTGAGAATATCTTATTCCTCCAACACAGAAGTTTTTCCAAGGTTAAAATAACCTTAAAAATAACTGTCTTTAAAGCATTCTCCATTATATTGCAAGGTGGTCCAGGAAGACACCATTATCCTTGGAAAATGTACAAGCTTAAAAATAAGCATTGATTTGGCAGGAGTTATAACCTAATTTATTTTATCCTGTACTAAATTTCATTGTGCAGCTGGCTGATCAGCTGTGGCCTGATGATGCCTGAGAGGCACAGTGCTGTGCGATGGACCATATTTCCATCTTTTCTTTGACTCTCCTCATTCTCTTTTAGAATTCTCTTTTAGCTCCCGAGGGACAGAGAAATGGCTATTCTTTTGTTTTAGAATGAATGTGCCTCTCCTCGGACTCCCACACAGGAACTAGACATTAGAGGATCTAACACAGTGATGTCAAAAAACCTGTAAACCTCCTAATTAGACATGTCTTAAGTGTGAAACAATCAAACTTGGGGTTCTGCCCACCTCCCGGGAGCAGGCAGAGAGAGAAGCTGCTGTTTCACCACTTCATTATCACCCAGTGCACTGAATAGGAAAACTCTGATGTCACCCAGTTGCTATAGCAACACCATCCTTGCTTATCTCTGTTTCTCTGGCAACAATCCCTTACTTTCTGCTATATTCACACTCTCTTTGTTACTATAAAATTCCTTCATCGTGGTTTATATATTCACTGACATCAGGTCATCCCTTAGACTCAGGCTGTGACTCACTTATACAGAAGATTACTGGACTTTCATCATTTCACATTAATTTTGGTAGGTTTTGAAACTGGAAAGGAAAACCAAGTCATAGCCTATAGAGAGGCATGGTGAATTCAATTTCATTTTATAGTCTGTAGGATTCATTTCAGGCTGTAGGGTCTGTGTTTCATTTGGGAATTACCCTTGTCTGAAGTTAGAGACCTGGGAGTCCATGGGAGAGTTAAATGTCTGTGTTCCAATTGACTGTTCTCCCTCAGAAGTGGATAAAATGCATAATCTGAAATCACAAGGTACCTGAGGAAAGCAGCCAGAAGTGATACTTACGGGCTGGGATTCTGTGAAGGGTTCCGGTGTGTGTGTAGAATCAATTACAAGATATGAATCTTTATACAGAAGTCTGGATGTGTAACATTTTAAGTTAGAAGGGACCTCCAGAGTTCCCCATCTGTTCTAACCCTTTGCTCAAAGCAGATCGAATTAGATCAGGCTGCTCAGAAAAAAAAATTAGCTCAGTTTTGAACACCTTCAAGGATGGAGATTTCATAAGCTCTTGGTGTGACTGTCCTAGTATTTGATCCGTCTTATTTTTTAAAAAATTGTAAAAAAGGAATTTCCACTCTTCCAACTTGTCAGTTGCTTTGCACCTCTTGTCCTACTGTTGTTGTGCACCTTCAAGAAGAGTCTCTGTCTTCTTTGCATCCTCCTCCAGGTCCTTGTGTCCCTGACCATCACAATGACCCTTCACTGAACACACAGTATATCTGGTCCTGCAAAGCCCTGAGCTGGACGCAGAACTCCAGATTCAGGCTTGCAAGTACCAAGTAAAGAGGGAGGGGAAACCTGCCCTGGACCTGCCAGCTGCCCTCAGCCTGGGATGCAGGAGGCTTGTTTTCTTGTCAAGGAGGCAAGGGTGGGTTCCTCGCTCGTGTTCACCTTTGCATCCACCAGGACCCCCAGCTTTCTTCTGCAGAGCTGCTTCCTGCTCAGACCCCAGCTGTATTGCTCATGGATTTACTGCATTCCACATGGGCCATTCTTCACTGTGAGGGCAGTGAGGCACTGGAACATGTCGTCCAGTGAAATTGTAGATGCCTCATCCCTGGTGGTGTTCAAGGCCATGTTGGACGGATCTTTGAGCAACCTGGTCTAGTGGAAGGTGTCCCTGCCCATGGCAGGTGGTTGGAACTACAACCAACAACCAAATTGGATCTCTAAGGTCCCTTTCAACCCAAACCATTCCATGGTTTTGTGAAAAATTTCTCTTGATTTTGTTGAACCTTAAGGTTCTTGTCACCACATTTTTACATCCTCCCCAGGTTGCCCTCAGAGGCAGCCCTGCACTCCAGGGTACTGACCCTCATTTGTGGTCACCCACACACTTACTGAGAATGCCTTCTGTACAGTCATCCAGGTTGTTAATGAAGATGTTCAGCAGATCCCTGGGGATCTGTTGCCGTTTGTGACTGGCTGCCAGCTGGACTTTGTGCCTGACACTCAGACCAGACAATTTTCAATGCGCATTGCTGTCCACTTACCCAGCTGGCAAGTCACTAATTGGTGATAAGGAGTCTGTCAGACCTTGATAAAGTGGAGATGTACAACATCCGCTGCCCTTGTTCACAGTACCTGTCACCCCGTCATCCTGTGCAATGACTTGAACAGGCATGCTTAGCATGCTTAAAGGCTGCAGCTACTAGGGACAAACAACATGACTCAGAATGAGATGATGAAACTAGGAGAAGTTTACTTATTTCTCTCCCCCTTTCTTTTTAGTTACAGTGGAGGATCTTGTTCAAGCAGGGAGGGGAACCAGAGAGGAGGAAAGAAGGAGGGAGGAAAAAATTAATACAACCAAGAATTTTCAGAACAAGTTAAATATTTTTCTTTCTATGGCTAATAGGTTGATATCAATGTTCCATAACTGACTATTTATATTCATGATGAACTATTGATAATTAACTGATTTGGCAGCTGAAGAGAAGGTAAAGAATCTTGATATTGTTGGTAGCATCAGCTTTGGTAATCCCTTCCAAAAGATTAGTTTGAACAGAGTTATAGAAAAAATACCCTTGCCAACATTCTTTTGAGTCTTTCATGTAAGTATTCGTGTTCATTTCAGTGAAAATTTATCATTTGGTATTCTACAAGCAGACTTAAAACTTGCATTGCATTGTGTTTCCATGGAGACAGACATGTTTATGTTCATGTAATACATGGCAATATTAATCACTGGAGATATAAAATGACTATTCCTAAAGTTCTTGTTCACAGCTTTTACATTAGTGCTTTTCAGATTTATGGCTTGATGGATACTGCATATTTATGTTGTGTCAGCACAGGAGCAGTTTATCATTTAACACTTATCTCACTGAAGAGTAATTTGTTCTCTCCGTATTAGGTAATTTTTGAAACACTTGTATATAATAAAATGCATTCCCTATAAATTTATAAAGACAAATTTGATAGAGCTTCAAAACTGATTACTTCCTTTTAGGCAGAGTAACTACTTTGTCATTTCTATTATTATTGCTCTCTGATGTTTCAGTATTCTGTCATTGTCTGTATGATCAGTGCAGCCTCATGATGGTGTAGAGGAGATACAGAATCACAGAATCATTTAACTCAGCATTGCCAAGGCCACAACTAAACCCTATCCCTGAGTGCCACATCTGTGTCTGTTAAGTACCTCTGGGGATGGTGATTCCACTGCTTCCCTGGGCAGCCTGTTCCAATGCTTGACAACCTTTTCAGAGGATATTTTTTTCCCTAATATCCAATCTAAACCTCTCCTGATGTGACTTGAGGCCATTTCCTCTTCTCCTGTTGCTTGTTACCGGGGAGAAGAGGCCAAGCCCCACATTGCCAAAAACTCCTGTCTGGGAGTTTTAGAGAACAATAAGGTCCTCCTGAAGAAAGCCTTCTTTTCTCCAGGCTAAGCACCTCCAGCTCCCTCAGCTGCTTATTAGATTTGTGCTCCAGCCCCTTCCCCAGCTTTGTTGCCCTTCTCTGGACATGCTCCAGCCCTTCAATGCCTTTCTTTCAATGAGGGGCCCAAAAGTGAACCCAGTATTTGAGGTGTGTTCTCACCAGTTACCCAGCTCAGGAGGACTCATCACTGCCTGGTCCTGCTGGCCACACCATTGCTGATACAAGAATCAATGAAACACACTTTCATCTCTTGAAGAGAATAGATGCTTGCTATCAGTATATTTCTAAGATAATTGTGTCAGGGAATTTAACTACTCTAGAACTCCTTTAAATAGCTAAATAGCAGCTAAAGTTCCACATAAATGGAAGAAACAAAACGAAAAGGGAAGCAAAAAGAATCTACATGATATTGTTGACACTCTTTGTCTATCAAGTCATAATGACCATTTGAAGTCATTCAGCTACTAATTGGACAGATTAATATAATTCTTCTTTTAAGTTCCTCTCCATGTCACAGACTCTATTTTTGCAACTTTCATTATGGAATTAAAGGTTTCCAAGAAACTAGTGAAGTGTGGGCTGGATAGTTCTTGCTGGTAAGCTAGTTCTTTTGGTTGTTTGGTTTGGTTTTTTGGAGGTTTTTTTGTTTGTTTGTTTTTTTTATTTTCCTGTGTTCCTGCCTGTTTCTCTTACTGGTTTATCATCACTGGTACTGATTAAGATGTTAAGGATACGTTTATATCCAACTGCAAGAGCTATTAAATGTAGTATTTCAGTGGCTACTCTAGAGCCTCTCTCAGGGCAACTCTTATTGTACTTTAAATATCGTTCTGTTCAGGAAAGGCACTAGCACTGCACCAGAAGACTGTTAGTGAGAGAACATCAGAACTGTCATCCAAGTGTTGTCCTACACCCCCTTAGCCAGTGATCTTCCCCCTGCTATTACCCACAGGATTTAACAGAGGAGGCAGAGTGGCTGAAGCATGTCAAGCTGGGCATCCAAAGTTGAGTTTGTACCAAAGAAAATAAGCTGCCATCTATGTGACAAGGAGCCTGAAGAGGAACAGGGGAGATATTGCCTAGTCTGAGACATTAATTGAACATTTGCTTTGAAATTTAAAAAAAAAAAAAAAGTAAGATTAGTCCAGGGAGAATGCAGGGAGAATGGTCTCTGGCATCCAGGGCTTGGATTTTCAAAAATAATTACAGAAAGGAAATAAATATGATTCTTGCTTATTGCATTTTATGACCCTTGTGTGTTAGTCATTGTTCTTGAGTTGGGAACAGAAATAAGAGTTGAGAAGCAAGCAGAATTTATAGTTCTGAACAGCAGTCTTGACAGTTTCTCAATAAAAAGTAATTCAACAAATTGCCAACACTTTTCCTGATCAGAGTACATAATGCAACAGTTAAGTGACATCAGGCTCAGCAGGCAAGTAATCAGCATCCAGCACATAACGATCTCTGTAATTTGGTGTGTGTCTGCTCTGTCACATGGGCAATTGGTGTCATCCCGTGTCAGTTTGGTTCCTTGCCCTGCAGCAGGACTTTTGAATGTAAAGAACATCTTACAGGAAAAATAAATGAACCAACCAGCCACCCCCGTTCCTGCCACCTGTGATTAAAAGAAGAACTTGAGAATTTAAAATACAGCTTAGAACTTACATTTGTACTTTATGTTTCCATGAGTTCTATTTCTCATCAGAAACTTCTGAAGTATTTATTCAGTCTATGAATTTTGTGTTTTGCTACTCTGAGTAGTGAAAAAAACTACATTCTGGTTAGTTGAACTTCCTTGCTTGTTTTTCCCCTCTTTTTCTCATATATAAAAGACGTCCCAGCAATTTAGCACTGTCTTAGCAAGATTTCACTTTGTGGTATGTGTGGTTTCTTTCAGATTGGTTTTGCTTTAGTTTGGTTTCTTGGGTCTTTTTTTTCGAAGGTCAATTACCATGACAGTGGGATCTTTTCATGCTGGAGGAGCATTTAACAGAGACCATGAAATCAGCACTGAATATGCCGTAGATTGGTGGATTAATTAATTATAGCAACAGAAATCACATTATTTCAATTGATACAGTTGCATTTCTATAGCGATACCTAAATTATAAAGCATTACTTAGTTATTGCAGTGTTATGCTGCTTTGAATTTCCCAGCTTATTGGGACACCAAATGCAAGGTGTTCAGGATGTGTCTAGATTTGTAATACGAAAGCAAATTCATCATCACACTTATGTATCTTCAGTTGTTTTGTTCTTCAGTATTCCTGCTGTGTTTTGCAGGGCATCTGAGCCCATCTTCATGCACCATCTTTCTCTGTCCGTAGTTAAATGCTATCACTTGAAATGGTGGTTGCTCTTTATGTATCTTGGGTGGACATTTTGGAAAGTCATTCTGCTGTCCAGCAGTTTGGTTTTAATTCAGCCAGGTAGGTTTCACAGACTTGCTTTTTAGCCAGTGTAGAAGACGGAGAGGATCTGAATGATGTTTAAGAACCTGATTCAGGCTTCCTCTCTAGATGATCTTCTTTTTCTATGAATGCTGCAGGAGTCTGGGGAGATTGGCAAGCCAAATGAAGAGCCAAAATAGTGTCATGGGAGTATTTTCATCTTTTACTGCGTATTAGACCTGAAAGCATCTTAAAACCTCTCTTTGGCTGTACAGATGGTCTCAGAGCTGCATATCAGCTCCCTCTGGTGAAAGGAGAGAGGTGTGAAACACAAGGGCTGGCTGGGGAAATAGCTGCTGGTGAATAATTTATGGGACTCTCCCTTGTTTTTCTTGACATAATTATGACTGCTCTTCTGAATACATATTCAGGTTGTCTGCACTGGAGGATTGTGTTCCTCAGTGCTGAGGAGTTGCATTCTACAATTGCTTACTCATGTCTTTGTGTGTTTTTCAAGCTGTTGTCTTGGCACAGGTGAATTTTTAGTTACTCTTTGTATCAGTGCACCCAAATGTCTGGAAATGCTTAGTAAATCATCAAGGTGGCACTTTATAGTTACTGTGTATTTCAGAGCACATCATGCTATTCCTGTTACTTCAGGCTGTAATTAAAAAAGCAAGATGACAGCAACTGTTGAGAGAAGATGTGTTATGTAATGCCACTTTTGTTTGGCAACGTGGGAAGCCAAGACAATTAAGTTCTGGCACCTTCTTTACAGAGTTTGTGTAGCTGCATTTTTTAAATGCTTGGGTGAGAGTGGGTATGGAAAGCATTTTTTAATATGCCTCAGTCTTTTGAAAAAGGAAGTTTTAAAAGAAGAAAAATGAAAGTTGCTGTTGATAAATTGCTAGAGATGGCTGGATGGATCAAATAAATAAGGTTTGCTGGTGAAATATATGGTCATTTAGTAAAAACAGCTAGAATGTGGTCTGTTCAGAGGAGGAAAGAAAGAAAGAGTAGGAAGTAGAAAATCCTATTGCTGATTCAGCACATGGCACTCAAATGTGACAATTTTCCTGTGAATTTTCACTTTCTAGGTCAGACCGAATCACTTGGCTGGGTTTTGTTTGCACATCTTGTTGGTGACCTGCTGCTTCCATTTAACACATACTCTAGAATGCACTTTAAAAAATGTAACAGTTTTCCATCTGCTGTTCTCACAGCAGACTTTATAGCCCTGTCATCTACTCGCATCTTCTACAGAAAGCAGTTGCCTGCAATCTTTTCTACGTGTCAGTGCTGTCAGAAGTGTTGGGTTGGGTTTCTTCTGCTTGGTTGGGCTGCTTGGGTTTCTTCTTCTCGCCCATAAGGCTTGGGCAGCACAGGCATCCTGAAATCATCTCCGCTTTTCTGACTATTGGGATTTTTAAGGCCTGTTTACTTATCAAGGAAATGCAATGTTATTTATTACCAAATAGAGCTGTTAGTAATTCCTGTTGTGGAAAAATCATCACATGCTTAAACATAGAATGCCTTTCTGAGAAAGGAGGTGACCACAGTTTGTTGGTACGCAGAACACATGGATGTCTTTGCATGTTAATTGTAGCATCTTTTGCTCCTTGGTCACTGTTTGTGCACTGCTGATGCACAACACCCATTTCATATTATTCCAATATTTTTATCAGTTTCTACATAACCTTTTAATGATGTTGTCTTATAAAAATGTCAATCATATATTCTTTGTAACATAGCAAATGTTAAACATTCAATTTCAACTTCTTTACTAGGCTCTTCACTTTTCTGAAGAATAATTATAACCTACTTGTTTAGAAAATAAATTTTTATTTTAAGTAGCTTGACAAACTTGATAGTAATCTCTTGTGGTTCAGCGTAACGGCAGCCATATGGAACTATAATTTCCAAGTCCCACAGATCTAATTTAGTTTTATGCTATGTTGGATTACATGTCAAAATTATCTTCATGCCATCTGTAAGTCTTCTTACATTCTGAATTGTTTTATTGTAGTTTTACTGTAGTGCTTGCTGTCTAGATATTCATTCTTTACATCAGATACCGATGTTTGATTTCTTAAAGGTCCAAGACAGCTTAATTTTCCCCATATTGCGTCTTGTAGGTCAGGCTCTAGGAATATCCTGAGAAAATCAGAGTGATGTTAGAGATGAGTTAATGTGCATGTAAGTGAATGTGGTAAACCCCAGGAATTTATTTGGTTTAGCTTCATCATTTGAGAGTGCTGTTTTGCTTTGTTTGTACTTGTAATACACGGAGATCTTTTCCCTTTCATGTGTAATTGCTTGGCCTTTCCCGCTGAAAATGCCTCCTGAGGACACTTACACAGATTGCCATGATGGACCTGCTGAAAGAGAAGGAATGTGAGGGGAAAGAGAAGAAAAATGAATGGCCATTAAAACAAATAAAAAGTTAGCTGCTTTAAATTTTTGGGTACCAAAGGAGGAAGCTTTTCAAAGCCAAAAAGGTGGCAGGTATGGTTTTTGCAGCCCTCAGTTTTGCCTTATTTGCAGTCTTTTTTTCTTTTACACAAATGCCCCAGGTCCCCCACTGGAGTTCGTCACTAACTTTGCAGCCTGCCCCTGTTTGTGTGTGCAAAGCTGTTATTGTGGTCTGAGGTTGGGCAGGAGGTTTCAGTCTTCCCTGTAGAACTGCTGCAGGCTATGCAATCATTTCAGAACACTTTGGAAGGGGAAGACTGGGAAAATCAGAACAGAATCTCAAGTGGCACTTTAGCAGATGGTTTAATTCTTTGTTCGTGGTCACACTTTTTGTTCATCAAATCATTGTTTCCTGTTTTCTTTCACCCTCTTGTCATCAGAGCTCCATTGAAAATACTAAGCACATCAGCATACTAAGTGAGCAGTAACCTGAGGCACTAACATGGCAATTGGAGACCTTCAAGCCCTTTAGCTTATGTCGAAGTATTTTCTTTTTTTCCTTTTGCTTTTTATCTCTCTTTTTCCGTGTGGACTAGTAAGCAAGTTCATAAAGGGGGTTACATCTTGCCACGTGCTTTTACAGCATTTGATACTGTGGGTCACATGTCAATTACTGGTCTTCGATGCAGCTATAACATGAAAATATAAAATCTAACATTTGTCCTGCATGGTATTATATTTTTTGGATGTTTTGGGTTTTTTTTAAGGAAGCAGTTAAGAGCAAGGATCAAAGATAAGTCAAATGATTGACTATAAAGTAGTATTTTGTGAGATGTGTCTGCATACATATTACCTCTCTGAGGCATATGGTTTGGTAAGATTTTAATAGTACTTTTCACTTTGCCTGCAGATCTACAGACATCTTTATTCCATCAGGTCTTGATGGTGCTGTTGATGCCCTCACTTCCAGTGTTAATGTTTTGGGGGGTTGTTTCTCTGAGGGTTTTTTGCTTGTGCGTCAGCTTTAATTTAAAGGCACTATTTTAAGTTATAGCTGTAAGACAAATAGCAACTTGTGGTTCTGGATGGCTTATTTTTCTTTTGCAGCAGATATGAAGTATTGGCTGCTGTAGGAATTCAGTCAGGATCTCTTGTTGCTGACATTGACTTCACACTGCCTTCCAAAAAGTGAATTTGTACACTTTCTATGTGGATGCAATTGATTGTCTGAAAACAACAATAAATAGTTTCAACTATTTTTAGAACAATAAAATGAAACAGTCCATGACTGCCACAAAGAGAGGTTGCTTGCCTGCTGCCAGATACAGTTTATAGTAAAACTAACTGCATTAAAAATTTGACACATGGAGGCACCTCATGTGTCGTAGGCTTTAGTTAAACATACCAGTAACAAGATCACTAACCTCTGTCTTGGGTTCTTCCTGAACTGAACCTTTGTACTAAAACTGTATGAGTACAAGTCTCACCCTTGCCTTCAAAATTTAGGCCTATGCGTTCCATCTCCTGCTTACACACCTTACAGTTTCCTTTCTGGGTGGTGTTACTAAAGAAAAGTGATTCAGTGTAAGATGCACTCTGAGGGAGCCCTCTTCACCCCTCTGTCCTGGAGTCTGGTGTCAGCCATTCCCCAAGCATGGCTTTTGTGACAGCCTTCATTTTGCAGGGCTTTGGAGAGGTTACAATAACAAGGTAGACCATGAGAAGGTAGGACAGGCAAAATAATAAGGTCTTTTACAGAATTTGTAAAATTTTTACATATATATGTATAAGAACATCTTGTAATACTCAAATCAGAGATGTAAACCATAAACTTTCTTTGTTTAATCCTATCTTTGTTTCGGTATAAGTGATAAATGAAGCTTTTCATGGCTGGTTGCTCTCTGGAATGAATGTATCCAAGTAAGTGGATATGGACACTGGTTTTGTTCTTTTGGTAGACAAAACAGAAGATCCTGCTGCACAAAAGAAATGTTAGGATATATGGGATGTTTTAAACACTTTGGATACTGAGGGTGGATCCAGCTTCATTGGAACTGATGGCATTTGAAGGCATACTGAAATCAGTTGACTGCCATTTGATAGTTACATTTGGCTGCAATTACGTTGATATAAAACTGCCATAACTTATGTGGATCATCATCATCATTATCAGTGCTTCTCAGTATCTACTTTCTGTTATTTCACATTTTATTAAATACTGAACCTAGTGCAATTCTTAGGGCTATCCTTTCTTTACTGCTGTCTCAGCTATAGTTAAAGTAGGTGTTTCATCTGCAGTTGTGGGCTTTAAGCACTATCTCCAAATAATAGTATTTATTAAGAACAAACTTGATTTTCAAAATCAACAAGTAGTGTTAGAAATATCAGCCCAAAGATGCTTTACAAATGCATGTAGTCTTGAATTTACAGATAGATGTGTAAGTTTCTGCCTTGCTGAAATAGCTCATGTCCTTTATTGTGAAGCCTGTTGATGGGATGCTGTCTTCTTAGCTACAAAGGGGCTAAAATGTTTCTCCCTCTGCCCAATAGGGTTTTTATATTTTAGTGAGAGGAAATTAATATTTAATCAGATTCTTTGCTCCATGGGGTCACTTGTATGTATCACCCACGACTACTTTTTCCTGATAAATGTCGTTACATTTTGGGGACTCGACTGGGATTTCTTGAGAAACCTTGACCTACATGTGTCTCTAGAACCAAAAGGGATGTGTTTAAGTGAGCTGAGAGAACTGCCAGATGTCATTGCAAGGCTGTTCTCTGTTAGATTTGCCAAGCTGTGGATATTGGGAAGGTTGGAGTCTGGGGGAGGTGGGAATATGTTGCCCCGAAAGGTTGTGGAATCTCTGTCTTGGGAATTTTTCTGACCTGTTTACACACAGATCTAAGCAACCTAGTCAGAATTCAATGCTTCTTCTATCTCAAGAAGGATGTTGGACTTAGATCCCATACTAAGCTTCTCTCTGACCTGAAAGATTCTGTGAAAACAGATTTGTCCTGATTTGGAACATCCAGGGGAAGATGTTGGATTTTTTTATTCACTCCTGAGATAATTGTGTTTTATTTTGTAACTTCTCTCTACCAATAATGAAAAAATTGAAGCAAAACACAGAGTTATTAAAACACATGTTATTGCTTCAAAATTTTGCTTTATCTATTTGTCTTTTGATAAATCTTTTGGGTGTGGGGTTTTTTTGCCCCCACTTACTGGATCATTAGACAAAGGAAGATCTTGGTGCTGTCTCAGATTTGTGTGATTTATAAAAGCCATATGTATACAAGGATATCTAAATGCAGATTAGGTACAAAACAAGCTTTGAAAGAACAAGAGAAGACAATGAATACATAAGTGTGTATTTGATAAAGTACTCTCCATTCTTGATTAACAAGATAGGGCTGAGAAATAATCCACCAGCAACATTTTGTTAAGAGAATTATGAAGGCTGCAGTCTTGGTCGTTTTGATGTCACACCATGAATTTACTGACTTTTAGCGAGCAACTAAAGATATTTGGAGCTGCAGAAGCCAGACACTAGCTAGGGATATATCTTTACACATGCATGTGTGAAGAGTGGAATAAAAGCATATACTCTTCAGTTCTTGCTGACTGTTAATCGATACAAATTTTCCCGATGCTTTGTATGAGCTATCAAAGTTTTATCCATAAATTTTTGGAAGGCAGGAAAATCCTTGGGCATTTCAGGGGAGTAAAGAAAACCTGTGTTCCAGAAAATATATATTTTAGGTTTGTGACTGAATAACATGCCTTCTGCTTATTTTGAGAACCTTGTTAATGTTTCCCTTTGCTGGCCTAGGATCAGATAGCTGTTTCCAAGATCTCGGAGCTATTGATTAAAAATGCCTTCCCTGCATGTGCCTGCATTGCCCTTGTGGCTGAAGGCATTACTGACTCACAGCTGTCATCACTGCTCATGCTCATTTCCTCCTGCCATTCACACAGTTCCCATGGCTCTGTTATAATGTGTGACCTCTGGGGTTCCCAGCAGTTCTGCATTTCATAAGGCTTCCTTCCATTTTTGTCTGTATGTTCTTTGCTCTAAAATCTATATTCGCAGTATCTCTAAATCTTGTTTTGCTTCCTTTTAGAGCATTATTATTGCTGTGGCTATCTAAAGTCTTACCTCAAGCTGTACTTTTATATCTGTTTACTAAGCTCCTGTAATACTTCCTCTCTGAACATTCCCCACTGACTATTTTTCCCCTCTGAACAAACACTTTATGCTTATTTCAGAACCAAGGAGCTAACCCATACATTGATCAATTTAAAAAACAAATGTCTGAGGCAGTGCAAAGGTATTTCATGAGGCTGAAAGCCAGCTGCACTAAGGAGTTTAATGATAGTTTACTGTGTAATATTTCTGCACCGTGACACAGTGCAAAAGGTATTATTAGTTCATCTGAATCTTACATATTACGCTTATTTAATATATAACTGCATATGTAATCACCCCAATATATGTGTGTATTTTCGGAGACTATTCAGAGACGTAATTGTCCCAATGAACATGAAATATGAAAAAAAAAGATAAGCATTCAGATAAGTAATGCAGCAAATTATGGGTTGGTTAGTGTGTTTCTAGGTAACAAAATGTTTTTTGACGTTTCTAGAACAGAAATTGCAGACCAGCATTCCTATCATGTGATATACAACAAGTGTCTAATATGTAGAAAAGACACAGGTGTAATTGGATACGATTTTAGATCAGGGTTTTCCCCACACTTAATTACCTTACAAGCTAAAAAAAGAAAAATCCTAGATATTGCCCTAGAGAGAGATTTCCTGCAATGTTTGAGGAAATGATTCTGCTCATGGTCCAGAAGAGAAGATTTTTAACCCTGAGAAACACACTGTTTGATTCATGACATCACCATTATTATTATTAGATATTATTATTTCTAGCTCTAGTGATCTTGGAGGTGGTTAGTGGCCAAGGTCTTCTGTCTGTGTCTACCCACAGAAGGTGGAGTCTGCATCTTCCCAAATAATCCGGTTCGAGGACAAAGTTGTTGGAGCTCTGTCAGAAGTCTGTCATGATTATATTAAAGGTTCAAAAGAGTTGACATGCTTCAAGTGAACCTGCTGTGATGTCAGTCAGGGAAAGTTGCTCATCAGTCCTGGTTTGCTGAAATGTTTCATGCCAGGGAGTTTTGTTTGTGTGCATTCTGTTATTTTGCATGTGAAACTTTTAGGGGGAAAGGACCCTTCAGATACAAGATTTTTTTGTGTGATGGTGTCAGTTCTGCACAACATAATATGCTAATGAAAACAATAAAGAGTGATATGAAAAACAGGAGGGAAAAATACTATACATGACATTAGAGGTGTGACTGAAAACCCTTTCAAATTAAAATGTTTGCTGTGTTACTCTGCTACTGTTTTGTGGGTCTGTGTGGGTACTGCTTCCCTATCATCTCACATAGAATGTTTTTGCTAGTCAAAACCAAGCATGTACTGCATGGCTGACTTCATGAAAGCTCCTAAAACTCACTAAGTGCCACATCTGAATTTCAGCCAAGGCTTCAATGCAAGAAACAAAAGGGGTGTAGGTTGCCATTTGCCTACAGCATGAAAACCCCCTCCTGCCAAACCATTGTGCTTAGTTACATAAAAAACATTGTTCCTGCTGTGTCTTTTTATGCCAAATGTTCCCTGTGGTTGGGCACACAGGCTCTATCTTCTCACAATTGCATCAGAGCAAATGAGCTATGACACTGCTTGCCTATTTTTAAATAAGTTCAATGTTGTCCGTCTAATGAAATGCTGAAGCATACTCTGCCCGTGGGAAATGCAGGCTTTGCATGGAAGAATAGTTAGGGAGAAGCTTTGTATGTTTTATATTTAAAAAAGCAAAACAAAACTCAAGGCCCACCAAATATGTGTTCTGAATGTTGCAATAAACAGCCACTGTTTAACTCAAGTAAATCCAGAGCTGCTGATTTTTAGTCAGTATTGATAATCTTAAAGAATTATGTATTGACTGAAAAATGTTACCTGCATTTAGAGGGCAGCTCTGGAATTGTAATCATGGAAGTTCTTCTTGCACATGAAAATAACTCTTTACCTTTGTTATGGGAGTGTATGGCTTTGCTGTGGGTGATGTAGATTAATGTCTGTAGATTGTATAGACTGATATTAATGTCTGTAGATTAATGACTAGATGAAGATTGGAAAATCATCACTGTTTAATGTTAAGCCATGTGATCCTGATATCTTGGCCTTCTATACTAAAGTTTTGAGTTTGGCCACTTAAGAACATCTCCTTAGTCCCTTGCAGTTTTGGCAACTGCCTATTCTATTTTTACATTTTTTCATTAATCTTTTTATTTTATGTGAAAGTCTACTGATAATCTGTCACAGAGTATGAGCTCATTTCTCTCACTGACTACAGGACTGCACTGATTAAAGACTCACATTTTGGCTGTGACTGATGCAGCTGACTGACAGGCATGAGATCAGTTTGTAAAAGTATCATAGAGAGGGTTTTCAGGGCAATTCACAGAAGGTGATACAATCATAATTATGTGCCAGTTACATTTGGGCTAGTTATATATCTTGTTTTAGGATACTGTCTCAATTGGTGGCCCTTTATATCTGTAGGGGAAAAAAAGATGCCACGCTGATGTTGGATCAGTAACTGTCCTTAAATTTTATATTAGAAAAAAGCAGTAAGGAAAATAAAGTTTAGTTTTTAAAAAAAAGTTTTGCTCCAATAGGTTGTCTTTTTAAAGATTTACAGATAAAAATTACAGGAGCAGTAACAGATTCTGACATGCATAAGTATTCGAGCATATTACATTATTTTATTTTCATTTTATGTGACTAAGTTGAAGTACATATAAATGAGACGATCGCAAGTCTCCCAGAACGTCAGGTGAGACCCAGGAACAGAAAGTGTTTCTCCCATGTACCCATTGTAAGGAAAATTTTGTAGAGTATCACAATTTCCCAGAATTACAGAGAAAGAATGAGTGATATGGGAAAACAAACGCAGTCCCAGTCTTTTTGTGGGACAGCATAGGCGACATCACTTCATGACAAGAAATCTTTATTAACAGAATAAGAAATTGAATTTTAGAGCCCCAATAAGTGATCAGCACTGGAATTTTGGGATAAATTTTTTAAAGTGTCCCTGGCCCTGGCAGGGGAATTGGAACTAGATGATCTTTAAGGTCCCTTCCAACCGAAACCATCCCATGATAATCATCTAAAATAATCTGGCTATGAGTGGGATGAAATTGAATGCAGACAAGAAGGGGCTGCATGCCAGAGAACGTGTCCTGGAATTCAGTCATGGCAAGAATGTGACAAGCAGAGAGAGAACAATCAAGTCAAGAGTAGCAGCCTGTTCTCATTGATCATTTGATGATTAGAGAAAAATTTCCAGACAGTTTCAGATTTTCAGATGGGTGCATTCATATTGTTATGTTGGGAGCATCTAAAGCTGTGGTTTGACAGCTATGCAATCTGAGATGGGAAGATTTTTATATGTTCTGCATATAACACCTGACTTTTAGAGCTCTTAGCCTGGCACTCCTGTCTCATTTGTATGCGTTATTCAGGCAGCTGAGTAGTAGTTCATGGGAAGGCTTTGGCCTGTGAAAATTAGACATGCATTTGAAAAATCAGACACTTGATGTGCAGTGTGCTTCTCTGCATGTGTCACTGCTCCCTTACTGGTGCTACAGCCAGATAGAAACTTCGTTGATAAAGCTTTGTGGAACCAAAGCAAAGGATGAACAGCTTAAGTGCAACAGGCCGGGCCTGAGATGATGATCACACTTCTCATCTCATTAGCACCTTTAATCTAAAAGGCACAGAACATTTGAAACTTCATTTTTATAATAGCCATGAGAGCGGTGAGTACAGTACTGCCTCTGCATTTTGTGGGGGAAGGAACCAAAGGAGAAAAAGGTTCCAAAAGTAACCCAGCAAACTGCTGACCAAGCCCTTTTACTGCTCCTGTTCTTTAAGAACTAGGAGATTTCAGATTTCACAGAAGAAAGGGTGTTTGTGCTCTGTTTCAAAATGTTAAAAAACATATTCCTCTCAGTCTTTATTTCACTCGCTAGGACCCAGCTTTCCATCAGTAAATACATAGGGGTCTGCATACTGAAAAGAATTGAATAACAGTGAAATAGGCTGTCTCCAAAAATATTCTGGCTAAGCCAGTGTGGATGGAAGAAGGTAGAGATATGAGAAAACAAGGGGTGAAGCCAACAGGAGAAGCAGGGGATGAGGCACACCACAAGTCTGAGAGGGTATGTGAATATGGGGAACAGGGTAGCACTCAGTAGAAGAGCTGAGTTCTCTGGAGAAAGGTAGAAATTTATACCAAGAACATCTGTGGAGACCCCAACTATCGTCTTTATTAACATCTGCAAGTGCTTTTCTCTTGAGTGCCCCCTGCCAAACCTCCAGCCCACTGGTAATTCTTGGATTCGGGAAAATCAGACTTCACAATATTGTGAAGTAAATAAATGAAAACAGTGAAATTGAAGAAAGTGGCTGGTTTGGGAAGCTAAGATACATGCTTTTGTTTTTCTTCTTAAGATAATTCCTATGGTTGTAGGAAGGAAGGGAAAGAAAGAAGCAAGTACAGACACCTTGTTTGGTTTGTTTGCTCAAAGACCCCATTTACAGCATTCTCTGTGTGGTTTGGAAATGAAAATGTGACATTTGAATGGATCAAGTACATTGGTACAAGGTCAAAGGAGAGTTTGAGGTGACTGGGCAGAATCTCAGTAGGCTTTTCTGTTAAATAAAAAAGAAGATTAAAAAAGGTAATTACTGACCTGCTTGTTGGTTTTGAAATTTACCAATCTGAAGGTGAAAATGCAACTACATTATTGGCAAAATGAAAAAGAACAAAATAGCAAAGTAGCTCTTTCCCCTTCTACGAACAGCTGCTCTATCCCTCTGTAATCAAAAGCTAACACCAGCTTGAGTTTTTTTCTAGCTGTGGGGTATTCTTAATGGATTTTTTTGTGATAAATTGTAGATGTGATTTCTTATGCCAGAATAAAGGATTTGTATTCCCGTTTAGTTAGTCCGTTAGACTCCCATTTCCTTCTTTCTTACTCTTTTAAGGGTTATCGAATATAAACCTAATTTTTAAGTCTCATGATAATGAATCAAGCATGTCCTATTCCAGCCTACAGCAAACTGCTAAGAAATCAGTGTGTGGGAGGGGGGTTGCTAATTGGAAGAGCAAACACTTCGTAGGTAACCTTTTTTTGAACTTAAATCTTTTGTGTAATTTAGTCTGCTGCTGCAATAGCTGTTTTCCCATTAAGACAATCACTATAATATAAAAGATTCAATATTAACAGGACTATTATTAAGACTCTAGGGGAATTTTGTCCCAGGCCAGACTAGAGTTATGGCTAGACTTTGGCTATCAGCTTATTCTAGTTTGACTGCAGACCTAACCATGATGAGTTATGTTAATCCAAGTGTGTGTGTGTACATGATATTTGAAGGCAGATGCTGGTTGCTCTGTCTGACCTTCAAGCTATCCAGATGCAAACTGGAGCTCTGCAGCCATGCTTAAGAAAATGCTGGTCCTGAGTTTTATATGAACTTGTGGAGCTGGGGCTTAGGACCTGGCTAAACTGGAAATGCTGTTTCTGGCTGGTGCTACAGCTGGGTGAAAGTGCTGCATTCTGTTCTCTTACTCTGATCTGCTCTCTCTGTAGTGTGGCCTTGAATATCCATAGACGTGGATCCTTCTGCTGTCTTCCAAATAATTAATTTTCTTGTGAACTCAGAAGTATTTACAGTTTTGTTGTCAGCATGTACATGCTGGACCTATTGACAGCCCTTTGTGTTTTGACCTTTTCCTACTTCCATGCTTTGTATCTGGAACAGTTCACCATTACAAAGGCAATACACGTTTGTAACTGCCATATAAAATTTGATTATTTGCTTTCAATTTTGTTCTGGTTTATATGTGATTGACTTGACTTTCACGGGGCTCTTGTTCCCTGAGCATGAACAAAAGCATGAATTGGGTGAAGGCTTTTTTGGTTGTTTTTTTGGGGGGGGTTTTTTGCTTGTTTTTTAAATTCTAACTTGTTCTTTGCACTTAAAACTACAGTGACTGGAAAACTGGCAGAATATTGTCATGTAATTGCAGTGTTTTATTCAGATAGGTGTTATTTATGGTTGGTTCCTAAAATGGCACATCACATTTTGAAAAATCTCATCCTCAGAATTTATCTGCAGTCTAAATTGATGGAAATTGCGTAGTCTACACGGTAAGATCAAGTGCAATAGATGTTCAATACATTCCCATTGTTGGCTACATTAAAAATATTGCCAGTGGCTGATAAAGTATTTTCTAGCTTTGCATTTTTTGTTGCTTTTGAAATGTACAATTTTTTCTGACTAGTATTTGCTTTATTGCAAAGTAATTAATGCACACTCAGAATTTTTATTTGACCTCTGCTACTCCTATGGGAAAATCAAAGGTTTGGAGACTTCAGCATTTTGTGTGTTCATCTGGTATTCAGTAACGCTTTGTCCAGCTTGAGAACAGCTGCAAAAGGATTTCAGCAGGTACTGGGATTTCATTAGGAACTGAAATTTCACTTAGACAAGTGAAACAGTAAGATAATTTCTTAGCATCTTATTTATCATGGCATCTTACTTAGGATTTCTATTACCACACTTAATATTGCTTTTGCACTTGAAAGAAGTATAAGATCTGTCCTGCCCTGTCATATTAAATCAAGTATTCTTGTTTGGATGGTTTGGGTTGGAAGGGACTTTTAAAGATCACCTAATTCCAGACCCCCTGCTGTGGACAAGGACATGATCTGTCCCATCATGAAGGACAGAAAAATACCAAAGCTTCTAATAATATTCATTTTTAAGAATATATAAAATTGAAATAAATGTACATGTGAAACAACGCTTGAGAGCAAGAGCTTCTGCATTTGCAATTTTTTTCTGATGCACTCTTCTTCATAAAGGGAAGGCGTGTGGCTTTCAAAGGGAGGAATCTCAAGAGATAGGAAAAATCTTGGAGATAAAAGGTTCATTCACAGAATTCTAGTTTAAAATATGTCTCATAGTCAAACCCAGATGCTTTACAGTAAAATCCTCCTCTTCAAAAGATGCATGAATATACTTTGGACTTTCAGAAATCAAAGTTGTTAAAGTCTAAAAGGGATTAAATTATTCTCAATTTACATTACTTAAAATGTAGAAAACATTCTCCTTTCTACTGTAAAAGAACCATATGGACTTTTTTTTTTTTAATTTTGACTGCCTGTATTAAGAAATATGCTCTACATTTTTTCTTTATCTGCTACAAGAGATAAGTGCATCATATATTTGGGCCAAAATATAATTTCTATTGTGGTCAGCAGTAGTGTTGCCACACTGGGTACCACACAGGAGGTATATCTCTCGGGGGGGGGAGATAAACTGAAACAAGATGAAGGAGATAACATGAGGAAGGGGTGAAGAATATAGAGAATAAAGAGTAGATGCTTAAAAACACCAGGAGATGCAAAGAAAGGAAAGTAAAATGAGAAATAAAGAGCGATGTAGGCAAAAATACAAAGGATTAAATGAATTTTGAGTTGAGATCTCTTAATCATTGAGTTAATGTCTGATGTCAAAAATTTCCATCAAAGGATAAGAAATTTCATGCAATTTCTTTGCTGCTGGTAAGTACTTTAGGAAGAAGAACTCTGTAATGGTCCTCTTCAATTTTAGATCACTCTTGTATTTTAAAGCAGAACATATAATTTCCATAAGTAAAATGTGTTTTCCAATTCTGACCTTAATTCCTACAGGAAACGTAGAGATGTCAGTTTTGCATGATTGAAAGCTGGGAATGGCTGTTTTTATTGATACCATCAGTAAAGCTTGTCATGGATTTTCCAGAAGTGACTGACTGCTGAGTGTTGAATTTAAATTAGGGGATATTTCTATTGTTTATTAAGATTGAGATGATGAACTGCAGTCCTCCTCATGTACAACATACTGTTGAATATTTGGTTTAATTGCCAAATGTTGTCCAGCAAGAGAGGCAATTTTGAAATATAGGAGTTAGGAATGATACTAAAGAAATCAACTTCTTTATCAATGACTATTTAAAAATACTAATGAAAAATGGAAAAGTCCAGATCATGAATGAATTCTTCAGTTGTTAACACTCTCATCTACTGTTAGTGATCTACTTTGAGAAGTTCCCTGAAAATTAACTTTTTCCTTCATTTGGCTTTGAAAGGGCTTTGGTGTTTAAGATAAATTTTTATAATTCATCTTCAGCTTTTCAGAAATGTGATTGAACATAATATTGTGAATCCACCTACAGCTCCTATTATCTTCAGTATTTCTAAAAAGCTACTTTTTTTTACAAAAGTCTGTTTCCTGGAACTGCATTTTAAATCGAGTTACATGTGCCTCCCTGTTAACTTTTCATTTATACTGGCTTTGCAGTGGGTCTGTAGAAGTAATTGTTAATGGTTTCATTGCTCTCATGCCTTTCCTTTTCAAGAACACAGGTAAAAACTCTTTGACTGTCACTGTAGGATCCTGTTTCATGATTGTGATTCATCCTTTCCCTCCTTTTTCTTCATGCAGGGACCACATCTTATTTTCAGAGTACCTCTGTCATTCTTTTTGAACACAGAACTGAAGAAATCGTTATTTATCAGCCAATGTGGTGCAATGCAGATGTGTCAAATTTTTTCTGCAAATAACCACAAAATCCAATCAGGCATTTGTTCAGCAAACAAACTTGGATTCAGTTTTGTCCTTTATAGCTTTCAGGTTCACACAAGTAGTAGCTTGTGTGTTGTCCCCCATTTCTCCCCCACCTACCCCCCCCAACATTTAAAAGTGAAAACTAATGGCAAAGGGCCATGTTTTAAACAGTATATATATATATCTAGAATCCTTTCTCCACCAAATTGCTCTCCATGTCCTTCATCTGACCAGCTCTTCACATTACTCAAACTGTCCAGCCTTTTTCTATGACCTGGAAAGACAACAGTTCTCAGAGCACTGACCATTTTTCTGTGCCCTGTATTTTTGTGTTGCTACACTGGGGATGTAGAGCTCCTTGCTGGGAGACAAGACAGGGATGGAGGAGGAATATAGAAATTTCTGGCACAGGATTTGGCAGATAAGGTGGTGGAGATGAAATGAATACAGTCTCTATATTTAGAGCCAGAAGGCCCCTCCTGGTGATACAATATATCTAAATACAAGGAACTCAATCCCAGATGTTTTCTTTTACTCCCCAGAATGCCTGTGGACATGTGCAAAGGCTGGTTGTTGTTTTGGCTTTTTAAATTTGCTCTATCCTGTGTAGTGACTCTGGATGTGAGGACACTGCACCAGTGACAGAGTGATCGGTGCTCCCGGGGTAGGAGCTCTGGGATTCTGCCAATTAAGATGATGCTTCAGTGCTATAAAATGGAATATGAATTCTTAATTATAATTTCTCTTAGTTGTTTCTGCTTGCTTGCATCTAACTTTTAATGGCTTTATGGGAAGTTTGTGCACACACTTCAAGGCAAAATCTGGACTAGTTATATTTTTCTCATTTCTCTGATGTGTTTCAGGAATGTTGCCAATGAATAGCTCTGTTGCGGGCTGTGTTTTTTTTACCTCTTGGGTTTGTGTTCCCAGAAGAGCAAAGAAAGCTGTTCAAGTAGTGTATGAAGTATGTAAATGGCAGCCTGATGCAAATTAAGGCCAGTGAGTATTTATGATGTATTTTAGGAGACTATTTCTGTCAGGTAGTTGCTTTTATGAGTCTAATCTGGGACCTGCATTGAAGAAAGAGTTAGGCCACCTTTTTTTGTTCTACAGATCCTGAATTCTGGTACCACCTACCATTCCAGCTACTGAAGGATGCAGATTTTGAGTAGTAGATAGTGATTTCAGCTGGCTGTTGCGGGTATCAGAAATTTCTGTAGCTGCAGGTTAGTCTAGCTGCACTTGTAGGGGGCTTTAGGGAGGTTGTTAATTGTACCATTACACTGAGTGTGAATTTCCTTGTGCTGGGCTGGGACAGTCTGCATAAATAATCCTGGAAAATTATTCTATGTTCCTTTACTATAATACTTCACACATTGTGATGCTAAATCCAGCAGGAAACATATACATACATGCTCCATAAAGTGTTTTGAATATTTTTTGTGATACTGTATTTCTAAGCTATAAAGGATCACCAGGAAAAAATAGAAATACAAATATTCAAAGATTTATTTATCTTGGAGCATGCTTCTGCCAGATACTGTGGACATATCACATAGCAGCTCTCTCTATTGTTTGTAGAATAGAGCAGGCTGCCCAGGGCAGTGGTTGAATTGCTACCCTTGGAAATGCCCAAAACATGTGTGGATGTGGCACTTGAGGATTTGGTTTAGTGGTGAACACAGTGGTGCTGGGTTAACAGTTGGACTCAGTGATCTTGGAGGTCTTTTCCAACTGAAATGATTCTGTGATTCTCTGTTTACTCTTTGCCTGTCTCAGGGGATGGAATGCATTGTGATGTCTCATTACTTTGCATGGCTGGTATAAAAGTGAAGCACTGTGTAGTTTGATTTACCCCCAAACTGGACTCTGCTATAAATCCTACCACTAAGCAGAGCTTTACCTTCCAAATAGTCACACACACAGACTTCCAATGCAATATGGCCTGGCAAACACAGTAAGGACAAGAGATTTGGGAGCAGAAAGCTCACAATTTGGCTTAACTATTCCTAACATCAAAGCAAATTGGTTTTTGAAATAGAATTCTCTAGTAGTGTTTGAATGTGATATTTTCAACATTATGTAGAATTTTAAAAAGAGATTTTTAAGTTATCTCTGAAAGTGTAATGAGCTATGTGTTGGGTAAATGATTTTTCTGTGGTTCAAGATGACTGTGAGAAAAGTCTGGGGGGATTTGAATTTTCTTTGTGTGATTAAGAAAAGTAACCAAGCAATTCCACTGGCAACAATGATGTGGGACACTTCACTTGAAACTAATCTCAGGCTGGAACTTATTGGATCCTTTCAGCAGAGAATGGGAGATTAGGCGAAGCAGCTTCTTTAAATTGCTTGCCTTTTTACATTTTCCAAACGATGCTCTTACTACTGCCTCCAGCTAGTCAGCTTCCTGAGATGTGCACGGACTTCATGGAGGTCAAAGTAGTTTAAAAGGAAGAAATCATTTCAACAAGAAAGTCTGAGTATATAATTTAACTTGAATTAAAAACAGTGTTCTGGAGTGCAGCAGTGTTGTCCCTTCCCATCTGAAATGAGCAGCTTTGGGGTTGACAGGACCTTTGAGTTCTCCCATGGCAACACTAATTCGTTTGGAATGCACTGTTTTCACTGACATGATGTGGCCATAATAAATTCATCTGGTATCAATGTGCAGAGCACAGAGATTCTCATGTCCATACCTCCCACCTCACCACCCCAATTAAGGTATTTGTAGAGGTACCAGCTGCTTAAACAAAGCTCAGCTGCTGACAATCTGTATCTTGTATATATATGTGCTTTTACCTATGGGCAATAATGATGAGATTCTGTTCTGTTGGGGTGCTCATCTACTCTGCAAGAAAGAAGTGTAAAACCTTTCTTCCTCTTAGCCTGGCCTTTTCTTTCACCAGTGAAGCACAAGAAAACACCTTTTTATGTTTCATGGGCTGCTACAGACACAGTGTGACTGAAGAACTAATACTACTGGATACAAAATGGATGCTTGATGCTCTAAATGTTTCCTAGCTCTTGTAATTTGCACAACAGAGCAGAGAGTAAAGGAAATTCTGAAATTGTAGGGTTGATGGATCTTCAATGTACAAATATTAATTTGTTAGATTACTATTTAGGAAGGCTATATGATTGCTTGTAACATTTAATTTGATAATCTCAGCCACCTAGATTTGGATAAAATTATTTTACTCATGTCTATAAATGCTATCACTGTTTAAAAAAAAAGAAAAAAGGCTTCTTTTGTCTCTACTGCCTGTGCTCTTCCAGGCTCATGTGTGCTTATCATAGGAACAAATTAAAAAACGTGGATAGGTGAGGTGGAAATCTTGAGTTACAAGTTGACATCAGTAGTTACAGATCACTTCCAGTGATATTTCTAGGCCTTCTTATTTGGAAATGAGCCATTGAAGAACCCAAGATTAGTTACTAAATCAGCTCATTGTTGCTTCACATTTTTTCATCATGTTCTTGCACTCAAAAGCAGCAACAACAGAAATCCCTAAAATCAAAATAGACCATGTACTCCAATACAGCTCATAAAGCCCAGGTGACAGTAACTGGTGGCTGGGAAATACAGACCATTTTCACTGTGGGCACTAGTGAAGTCAGTAAAATGCATGAGGCCACTCATGACAAAAGCTCTGGTTTTTAGCTGTGATTTTTTATTATTTTACATAGAGGATCCTGGAAGCAGCAAATGGTTCTTTCCAAGATTTGGTGTAGACTGAACTTCCTTCAAATAAGGTGGGTTCAGGGACTTGAGGGTGGAGTATAAGAGATGTAAAGGAGGCAATTCTTCTTGAGTTCTTGTATATTTAAAGCAAGCAAACAAAAGCCCCAAGGAGGTGATGGGATTAAATCTCAAACTCCACGTTGTTCTGTATTTGGTGAAGCAGCCAGGAGAAGAATGAGGCTTTTTCCCAACAGAGCTTTGACATGCTCATTTATTTTATTACCATGCTCTTAAACAGGTTTGTTACTGCATGGATATGAGATCAGGACAGACCCCTCTGAGGAGTCCTTTGCAGGGGGGATGTAGAGGTTAGGAAAGGAAACACTTAAAGGAATCCCAAACGGCTTTTTCCTGTTTTCTCTCTGTCACTTAAACATAATGAACAGGGATAAATAAAGTAATAAAGCTGTCTGCAACCACAGCTGTATGGTTCCTATTCCCATAGGCTCGGCAACATCAATCAAAAGTGAATTAGAGAGACATGTTTTACTTCTGTTGTGTATCAAAGAGCTGCTCAGGCGTTACCAAATGTTAATTCATTCTAGCAACTTGAAATGAGACAAAAATCTGGAAACAGTGTATCTGAAAACTCTGCTGTGTCCTGGCTTTGTGTCCCGTGTCCTCCCTTTGTTTCTATGGAGTGACAAGGATGCTGAATGTGGTTTCCATGCACAATGAATTACACCGAGTCCTCATTTACTGCTCCTCCTGTTACTGTTATTTCTCCTCACTGCTGATGCTTGGCTGGCTGCAATCTGACATTTTCTACTCCTAAACTCAAAACTCAGGCTTTCCCTGGTGACATGCACAAACTCTTCTGGAGCCAACAAACCACAGTACAGTTTTACACTGAGTGGCAGTGGAAGAAGTTACTGTATTTCCAACTCTGTTATCCTAGAATATTACAGTGTGGGTGTATCTACATAATAAGCAAAAAATATCTGGATTTTTTACTCCAGGGAAATTGCAAGGTGAGGCAATAGGCAGTGGAAGAACACTGAGATAATAAATTGCAAAAAGAGTTTGGTTGCTAAGCCGTAAGGTGATTTTTGGCCAGTTACTTTAACTCTGTGTTTTATTTCATCTAATCCTTTCCTATAGTTCTTTGGGCAGGAACAGTCTCCTTGTTATCACCAAGTCCTGCCATACAGTATCACCTCAGCCTAGGAACAAGTTCTTCCATTTTGTTCAAATGAGGAGTAGATTTAGAGGAGATAGAACAAGCTGCAGGTGGTTCTGGATTATGATCTAAATTCAGAGCACTGAATTAATCAAATATTACTAGGAATTTCCTCTTTTTATGGTGTATTTTTGGTTTGTTTTTCGGCACAAAATGTATACACAGCAAGATGCAATCTGAGCCCCAAGGAACGCTTATTTCCAGTGCAGAGGCTGTGAAATTCAAATTCCCCTCTTAGTTCATATGCCTGATGTCTCTTTTGCTCCATGTGATCTAGCTATTTATAGGTGTACCCATTATTGTAGGGATCTATGCAGATATGTATGCATTTATGTTTATACTGATGCAGCCCCATTTGGGTCTCAGATTTGTTATGACCAGTAATTTAAAACTGTAATAGTAGAAGTTAATTTTGTCTATTAGCAGGAGAAGTCTTGCAAATCCCACAGAGGTATAATATTATTTGTGTCCATAAAAAGCAGAAATAGTGTGTTTTGGTCCCAGGATAGAATCTCAGGCTTATTTTACATGTTTTACTCAATTAAAATATATTTTTTTCCTGCTTACAGAGATATAAATGCTTTCTCTGAAATAATTATTGGGATAGGTGATTTTCTTCTCAATGATAAGTTTGGAGTTTGATTTTCGAGATATGAATGCTGATAATTGCACATGGGGAAAAAAGCTTATCTAGCTTTATGCTGTACTTTTTGTGTGGGACAAGCGTGTGAAGATTCTTCTTCCAAAGAGAGAATTCATTTTATTTGACCATATCAGGAAGACAATAAGAGGCATTTATCTGTTTCTTTTTTCATTATACAGTGGTTTTACCCCAGAACCAAATGTTGCATTACCTATGCTCTCTGCCAATTATTAAATCTGTCATTTTTCTGGATATTCCCTAAGTCTCCTGATTTAGCAAGGAAACAATTCTTTCTATGTACACTGAATTCTGGCAGGGAAGATTTTGTGATGAGAAAATGAAAAAGCTGGAATGACATTACAAGACTTCCATTGAATTTACATAAAAATTGAACCTGGTAGGAGATAAGAAACTTCTTTGCACTACTTTTTTTTTTTAATAAAGTTATATCATCTATGAAAATGCTGATCAAGCAAATTTTTGGGGGTAAAAAAAAATTGCCTTTAAAATGTGTAAATTCAATATAAAGATAAAGATTTTCAGCCTAGTTTTGCATGTTAGAAAGAAAATGTTAGGGCGCAATCAGGTTTCCTGTCATCGTTCTTAGCATCTCAAGGAAGATCTGCCACAGCCCAGACTAAATGAAACCAGTGGAAACAACCTCGGTGCCAAACCTGGGGTAAAGTTTTTAAAAAAGCTGTTTTACAAAGGAGAAAGCTGATTAGATAGAGAATAGTGGAACTACACATTCATGGCATGAAATGATCACTGAGTTTTCTTTTTCATGGTTCTGTTCTGTTTCCTCTAACGAGAGCAGCACCCAGTGGCTGAAAAATATCCAGCTCTGGAAAAGGAGCAGGGTCTGGGTGTTCGGTGAGCAGAAGAGAGAGACTTTCTGATCATGCATGGCATAATTCCATTGCAATGACTGCACAATTACTATGACTCAGTTAAATGCTACAGTAATTTACATAATATTTTCTGCTGAAGTACCTTAAATGCAATTTGATTGCAAACACCAAAATAAGTCTCATGGAATCTTCAGCTCAAAATCTCAAACCAAGTGGGAGCAGACCTGCTGCAGCTGGGAAGCACTTTGAAGTCAGTGAAACTGAAAAATGAAAAAAAGTTGCAGATGCTCAACAGGAGGCTTAACACAGTTTAAGATTTATAACTATTTTATGTAGGAAAAAAAAGAGGATTTGATGTTTAAATATTAAACATTTATACAACAGCTATGTTTCTGGTTAGAAACCAGTATTCACTTCAAGCCTGGAGTAATTTCCTTCACTCATTCAGTTCCAATGACATTAAAATCCAGGGGTTTGTCTGTCTGTCTGGATATTATCCTTCTTTGCATTGAAGAGAAACACTTTGTGAGCTGTTGCACATAATTTCTGCACTGGGATTCAGTCACTGTCTATCTCCCCCAAACTTGGGATGAATTTAGATAGTTACACTGGGAGAAGAGCTAGAAAACGTCATTCGTATCCTATTCCTCTATTTTCTACTTTTATCTTATATGGCAGAGCTTTTACACTGCTTAAGGTCATAGAGAGCCTTGTAGATTTTAGTGTAACAACTTGCAAAAGCAAAAACCAAGACTATTGTAGTCTGTTTGGAAGCTTCTAGCACTTCAGCAGGATACAGGGCTAAAAATAGACTTTTTCTTTTTTTTTTCCAAAAAAAAAACCCTCAGAAAAATCATATTCTGAACTCTTAAAAACTGGCATTTACTATCACAATGGCAGTTGATGAGTTGTGAAAGTTTAGTTTCATTTAAATGTTAAAACTGGAACTGAGGGATTTTCTCCAATCCTTTCCAGTTGTATATGCATGAACATAGGTGTGAGCAATTTTGAAAATCTGGACACTTGTGAAAAACTAGAATCAAGACAGGGTTTGGGGGCTGCATTAGATGGCTCTCTGAAATTAATTTTCTAAGGAAGGAATATTAATAAGGAAAAAATGACCATATCCAAATCTACAAATCTATTTCCATCTGCAGCCCAACTGATTTGTCAAAGGCTCTTTGACATTGGCTCTGTGGTTCTCAAGGTTTGCCCAATTACAGTTTTGTGCAGTGTAAAGCAGTAACTGCTTATTTACAGCTCTTTTGGAGGGAATTTACATTTTGAACAGTGGAACGATGGCTCTTGATCTACACTTAATTAACACTGACATTGCTCACATTTATTCAAATGGAGCTAAACACAGAGATGTGTAATTTTTATGCCAATTATTCTGGTCAAGCGAGGGTAGTGAATGAAAGACTGTAACTCGTAAAGGAATGGGTGTTTGTGTACTCGCACTGTTCCAGCCCCTTTGTATTTGTAACACAATACAGAGCTCAAGCAGTAGTTGACTTTCACATATCAGGGATAAGGCAATAAACCTGCCTTAAAAATTAGTTGGAGCAGGTTTTTAGTGGCTTGTGGCTAGCCAGCTTTGTATTACTGCGAGTATGGAACAGGTGAAGTTGTCCATTTTGGCTGTAAGCAGAGGAAAACAAAAGAACACGGAACAGTGGGAGAGGCTTGGATGTTCCGAGTGGCTGTGTCAGTGTTTTGTCGTGAGACATTGCCCCAGATTTAGCTGTTGAGGATCTCTGCCCACAGGAAGTGCTTAGAATCTGGAATGTGGAGACTCATCATCCATGGGAAGCAAAGGACTCTGCATTCTGGATATTTGGGGTTGGAGTCAAATAAATCTGGCCTGTGCTGTTTGTCAAATTCTAGACGTACGTAAACTAAGGGAGAGAACTGGTCCAGCTGTTGTGACATACATTGGTAGAGAAATCCACCTCTGTGTGAGTGGGACTCAAGCCCATAAACAGCAAGTCCTGTCAGTAATATTTTACGTGTTATCTGTGTGCAGTCTGGTCTCTTCAGTCTGTATAGGCAGCAGGAGCGTTTATGTTCACATCTTTGGGGCTTCGATTTTTAATTGAGGAATGTTCATTTTGTTGAAGTTGGACTTCTGTTCCATATGTGCATTAAAACAATACTTCTGGCTTTTGAGATTCAGAAGGTACATTGGACATCTAACAGGATTGCCTCCACAGCCTCATTGTAGTTCAGAGACAAAATTAGTAAACCTTAAATAAAAAATAAAATAAAAATCTCTATTCCTTGCACACCACCTGCTGCTCAGTATCCAGCAACACAAACTTGCGAGGGTGTCTGTACCAGGCTGGAAATGGTGCTGCTAAGTGAGCACATGAGCCACTGGCTGTTTCCTGGAGCTGGCTGCACCGTGCAGTGTTTGCCAACCGACCCCACTGGGAGAAGCTGTGTTTTGGGCTGAAGTAATAAATGTCAGAAGATTTCAGCTTCTCAGTGGAAGACGCCTCCCTGATCCCCTTTCAGCTGTCTGCTCAGGCTCAAAACTTGAAAAGGGTCTGAGTAGCCCTGAGGGAGGATAAGCAAAAGTCAGGAGAAGAAGTCTAATAATGGTTCTGTTTGCATGGAGTTTAAAGGCTGCACAGCTGCATGAAGGGAGGATGGTTGGAGGCTTTGCTGGTCTGTGTGTGCCAGTTTGGTTGAACAAATGTCCTGCAAATAAACGAGAAACCCTAGAGAGCCTTCGCTAAACCTGGTCCTCCTGTGAGCTCTCTTGGTAGCTGCTCAGAGCAGAACTATCACGGTCTGTGCAGCTGATGGGGCTTGGCTGGTAATCCATGGATTCCTACTGCAAAGGAAACTGGGCAAATATTGGCATCTGGAAGTAATAATTGAATTTTGAGCTATCAGCAGTGAATTTCACTTTGATTAAATAATTTCTGTATTTAAGCAGCTTGTCCTCTATAATTTTGACCCTACGTAATTAACACAGTTTAAGAAAAATACTATACCTGAGGTATGACCAGTAATGCAACACTTCGCACCTCTTAGTGTCATTAAACTGTGGAATTATATGCAACATTGATTTGGAATTTGATTTGAAGTTTCAGATAATTACAGTGGTCAAATTTCTCACTCAACTACATTAATTTCAATTAGCTCTGAATTTTGAGGCAGTGCTCTTGCCATGCAGAGTAGCTGCTGTGCCACTCCATTTTCAGTAGCTGCATATAGATTTCCTGGCAGTTTTAACATCTGGAGGGTGGTTAAAAAACTAAAAAGCAATACTTTTCTCTTGTTGTTTGTACTGATTGTGCTCCACTGTGCATTTGTCTGATTTTACACTTGTATCAGGTATCTCTAGCTGTATTGTGCCACACACACAAAAATGAGAGGAGGAAGGCACGTTTTAGTTGTAACACACTGGCACTAGTGAGAGGAGTCATTCAGTATTGCTGTGATAGCCTTCATGAATAATTACATGCCATAATTCATTTTAGTACTTTATCAGAAAACAAACTGAAACCTCAAAGTACATCCTGTGACTTTCATTAAAGTTGTTTCAAGTGCTTGCCAGATCTGATATCTCTACAGCTGCTGAAAGGATATAAATTGTAGCTGAAAGACAAAGAGATAACCTTTAAAAAAGGCAAAATGCAAGGTAGTAAAGTCAGATTAGTACCAATTATTTTTAAATAACCATAACCATGCACTTTAATTTTTATGATACAGTATTTTCTACTAACATTTTCCTACTTTTCTGCACCCAGATACTTACAGAACCTACTGGGGGGAAAAAGGACCTGCTTTTCCAATGTCTAAGTATTAACATTTTGAGAATCATTACAATCCTAAAGAAAAACCTGTATTTTTATATGTATACTAGCAGAATCCTAGAACTGTTTTCTCTGTGTTTAATTTGATAATCTTTAGATATATTTTCTACTTGACTTGGCCAGTGTGTAGGAGAGTTCAGTGACTCAGTGTTTTGGGGTGTCAGGAATATGTCTCAGAAATCGTGGGGGGAAGTCTTTTATGTCATGCATGCACAGTGCCTTTAATCCTACTATCACTTTTTAATAGAATTTAAAGTGTCTGTATAAACTGGAGTCTTGCTGCCATATTTACAGGTAGGTCTTAGCATAATCCATTATCTCTTCAAGTGAAGTAAATTTTGTTTGTTTGTTTCAGTTCCTGTTTTCTCACACACCTGGAGAAACAACTCAGCCATAATTTAAGGAGCAAAAACCTCTGATATAATTATTGGAAGAACACCTTTTGTTCATTTTAACTGTAATCGCTCTGTTGAGGAAAGAAAAGTGACTAATCTAAGTAAAAGGCTGCTTAAGAATGAAGCAATACAAAAGCTCATCAACAACAGAATTTAACAATAGACCCCAGGGCAATTTCCAGGCTATTAGAACTGCCTGTGGAGACTGCAGAGCTGCAGTAGCTAGAAAAACATTTTTCACAGTTTGATGTGAAGTCTTGTGTTTTCCTGGCCTCCCCTCTTGCTTTAAGGACATACCATGAAGTTATTAAAAGGCAATAAACAGTACGTTTACTGTGAATTTTAAATATATATAGTAGCAACACTAACAATCAAATAGTTATGCTACTAAACTGAGTTTATTTCTCGAAGTCCATTTTTAGTAGATATTTGAATTTTGAACATGTATAGAAGTAAGACTGAGTTGAAGAAGGCTAAGATGGAAAAAAATGCTTATTATGTGTTAGGGTCTTATTATGATTTGAAATTTTTGCAGACTGAAACAGTATTTTAGAACAAAAATCCCCAAAAACTGAACACACAGCTCCCCAACTGAGGCACTAACCTGAGATTGTACCATGATGATAAGACAATAGTAACACACTTCTACTTATTATGAAGAAAGCCATTCTAATTCCTTTTATGAAATGAAGCAAACCGAGATTCATTTTTTCTCATGCATTCCAAAAGAATTGAGTTATGGTTATGCATCCTAAACACCCAGAGTTTTTTGAGATTTTTGTTAATTTTTTTACCAGCATGCAGAGATAGTAATCAGATTTGATATATGCTATGTTTAAAAATTGGCAAAGTGAGATTGGATTTCATGATGTTAAATTCTTTTGTAGGTCTGTAGTGGAAATCAGTAGCATTCCTGTGGCTGAATATAAAAAGCCCCAAGATTGTTGCAGCTTGTGTAGCATGGTAACACTGATGGAAAAACTTTTTTATCACTGTGTTGAGTGGGGTTATCAGCCTAGAATATCTGCAATCAGCAGAAATTTAAGGCAGCATTGCCTATCTAAATTGGGGCAAAAATGAAATAAAGAATGTTCGACTGTATTTGTCTTACTGATAGAGTTGTCCTTTTTTCATAAGCATGAATTACAGTGAGACCTTGCACAGAGGAGTCTGCATGAGACAGCAGTGGAGGTCTGCTGGTTTGCACTCTCTTTACTTCTCAGATAGTTCTCAGACAAAAACCTGAAACAGTAGAAATGCAGTGCACTAACTCTGTGCCAGTAAAACCCCTGGCTGCAAACCACAGCTGGTAATTTGTTAATGGCACTGTCTCATGCAGGTGATTTGAACTGAAACCTTGCAATGTGTGCCCAGTGACAGCTCTCTGCTTATTTGTGCTGTATAATTTTGTCTGAATGTCACAAGAATGCAGAACTCTGTATGTTCTGGCCTCTGCTTTGATTTTCCTGATCAGCTGAGTTCTGCTTTCAATTTAGAAAAAAAATTAAGTTTTAAAATAGCCTGCACCCTCAGAAACCTACAAGAAGGTTGTCCCTGTATTTCCTGAGCAGAGTGACAATTTTATGTAGGTTTGGCATGTAGAGAGTTAGGACAGCCTTACCACTTGCAGTTTTAACACATCTATCTTAGGATGCCTTCAAAAACCTGTTTGAGGGAGTAGCTACCAGCACTTGAATTGGTTCCCTTCAGGTTATCTCAGGTCAGTTGAAAACTCTGTCTGCACTTGCTTCTTATGTGTTTCCTTTGTCCCCACATCCCGCTGAAGCTTTCAGCATAGAAAAATGTTGCTAATGCCTTTTTTGTATTCATAATCTCCTGTCATGTTTCGGTACTCATAATGCACTAATACCAAAATAATGCAAGATCTTTACCCTTGCGAAATCTCTCTTACATTATTTTGTGTCCTTTCATTAGTGCTGTTTTGGGAATATTGAAGTGTGGCAAAACACTAGAAAAACAGTGAAAATGCTTTGATAGGTATTATCAGAAGGGGAGAGACACTTGAAGAATAGCAGCACACCTAATCAAGAATACACTCTTCAAAACAGGACACCTGTGTTCTCTGGAGTGATGATTGAATGGGAGAAAGTAGCTTTGAATTTTCTAAATTCTGGCGTTGCTGGGTGCTCTCTACTATGTGCTACAGCAGTGAATTTCCAGCCACTTCAGTCTGCCACCCCTTCTAACCTGGCCTATTTCTGGATCTTTGTGGATGGCTGCAGGACTCCGGGGGAACAGGCAGCAGTGCTGGACACCAACCTCTGTAATCACACTCTGCACACATGAAGACACTTGTCTACCTTCAGAAAAAATGGTTCAACCAGAGCCCTTTATACAAAAAGCAGAGAATAATTGACAGCTTGCCAGGCTGAATGTGCTCACTGTATAAGATGCTTGGTTCTACAGTTCTCAGCTTCTGATAAGCCTTTACAAAAGAATTGAAGATTGAGGCTAAAAATCAAAAGCATGCCCAGTAAATTTCTGTAGGTCAAACAAAAAGGATAATTCAAACCGCTAAAAATATCTTGAAGGACTAGTACATCAACTTACTTAGGCAGAATAAAAAAACCTCCAAACTGATATCTGTGATAGCAACTGCAATTAACAGAAAAAGAAAAACAAGAGCTGTTTTGACTAGAATAAAAAAGATTTCAAACTGCTGCAAAAAAATCTCAGCGTGAGATGGAAGGCTCACATCCAATTCATGTGTATTATTAGCAGAAATGGTTCATTAGGCTGCCAGTGGGAATTGTATCAGAGAAAGTCATTGCACACTATAAAATCTGTGGATTACAGGAAAGAACAGAATCAGATGGTAGAGTCTGAAAAATTGTAGGAGAAGCAAACAATTTTATTATGGCTTTTACAATATCAGCATTTCTAAAGCACCGTTTGTAAGTAATGCTTTTGAAAGGAAAATAAATTTCTTCAGGTCTGAGAGTCTTCCTGTTGTTTTCATAAGTAAGGTAAAATAAAGAAAAGCATGATTCAGGATATCAAGGTTTTGATTTCATAGCAAAATCTACTACTCCACTTAGCTCTGTGGCTTGTACACAAAAACCAGCAACATAAGGGAAAGCAGTTTAGAGAGGCTGTTACAGACGTAGGTTACACAGAGTGATAGCTTCACTGAGACATCTTCTTAGAGACTTTTAGACATTTTATGAAGATTAACTGAGTAAGAGCTTTTACAGGTGGTACTCTTTGTGTTATAATAGAAAACCTGATGTAAAAGGCTGTAATTCATATAACTGCTTCAGGTATCTATAATGAAGATGTCTGCAGCCAAGCCTGTTCTCTAAGCTTCCTTCACAATCAGTAGTTCCATGTTTCAAGCATTTCATCTCAGGGTGGGATAAATCTCAGGTTGCTGGTTTTCTCCTTCAATGGTTTAGGAAGTCTGGATAGACGTTAAATAGATATTCTAACTGTAAAGAACAAGGTAACTATTTTACCTCCTAAAATAAATTATCAGGTATTATAGAATGAATCTTTATGTTGCCTTCAGAAAAAATAAACCCTTTATGATACTTATTATGATCATGGTCACCATGCTCCTTCCACAGCCTAGTAAAGCACTTCCCAGCACAACAGTTTTTATTATGCAAAATGCTATAGTTTTCCTTTAAAGAACACAGAAACAGAACATGATTTCAGTCTTCACTGACACAATGATAGACAATAGTGGACATGGAAAGGGGGGCAGAAATAGAAGGCAACATTTTTACACTGCTTTTCTTTTGCTGTCTTTAAATTGGAAAATGGGTCTGAGGAAGACTGGTACATAAGGCAGTTTTTGGACATCTCTCATAGTAAATCCTTCTACTCTATGTTGTAAATGCCTTGGATCTATAGGTTTTACACAAGTCTCTTGTGTCACACAGATACCATGTTTTTATTGCATTGAGTTATGAAACATTTATAGTAATTCTGACAGTGTTTAGTTTCACCATATAAAACCTGCATTTTGACCCAAATCACACTCTTTCCCTTAAATATCTCACTTTTCATTCTATATAACAGTTATTTTTTCTTCAGACTTTTGGTTTAGGTTTCTGGATAGCTTTGAAATTTCTAGCATTTCCTCCACTACACAGGGTGAAGTTTTTTTACAGGCCACATAAAGTTAAGTTACAGAGGATATTTCTCTCGAGTTTTTAAAGGTATATCTCAGTTCCATGTTGTTGCAACCAGATTCAGATGGCTGTGATGTATTTCTGGTTGCTATACCTCTTCCTCTAGAAATAATATATTTCCTTTCATGTGCCCCCTATGCACTTATTGAGTTATATAGAATCATGGAATAGTTTAGGGTTGGAAGGGACCTTTAAAGCTCATCCAGTCCAACTCTTCTGGAATGAGTAGGGACATCTTCAACTGCATCAGGTTGCTCAGAGCTCCACCCAACCTGACCTTGCGTGTTTCAAGGGGTGGGGCTTCTACCACCTCCCTGGACAACCTGTGCCAGTGTTTTACAATCCTCATTATAAAAAAAAATCTTCCTTACCTTTAGTCTCCTTTAGTTTAATGCCATTGCCCCATGTCCTATTGCAACAGGTAATGCTCAAATGTCTGCTCCCGTATTTCTTACAGGCCCCCTTCAAGTCCTGCAAGACCACAAAAAAGTTTCTCCCTGGAGTCTTCTCCAGGCCCCAGTTTTCCCAACTCTTCCCCATAGGAGAGGTGTTCCATCCCTCTGAACTTTCTCTGACCCTGTTCTGGACCAGTTCCAACAGGCCCATGATTTCTTTGTGCTAAGGAGCCAGGAGCTGGATGCAGTGCTCCAGGTGGTTTACAGGAGCTGCAATACAAAATCCTTTGTAGAACTAGATGTGGTTGTTTCTGTGCTCATGTCAGCCAATATTAAGCATATTTTAGCACAATAACCGCATAAAAGTGCCTTTGTGCTATTTATTACACAGGAACTTTTTGTCAAATGTACTCATACATAGAATTTTTGCCTTTGCTAAATGCTGCTGTATGGTAAGTACTCCTTCCATTTGGTAGCAGTTATTGACTGACTGACAAATTATAATAAATTATATGTACTTAGAATGATGAGTAGGTCTGCATACAGAGCTGCATTGATATTCTATTTTCCCCCTTCTCATCCTTGACAAAACAAAATGTCAATAGGAAGAAATGCAAAAGACAAATTTTCTTCCACGGAAAAGTAGTTATAAATCCATTTCCCCCTCTGCCTCCCCTTTTCTATTTTTCTGAATTGAACTGGCAGGGCAGAATTTTTATAGATTAAAAAGTGATTTGTCATCTTGAAATGAACCTTCAAGCTATAAAGAAAATTGCTATGGGATGATGTAATTGAGATCTGAAAAGATGAGAACAAACTCAAGAAGATGGGTAGGAATTACACGATAGGAATTAGTGATAATTGGGATGCCTAAAATAAAGCATTCTGAGCCAAAGGTGATGGGTTCTTTATAGCATAGGCAGTAAATCTCTAGAATTTACTGTCTATGTTCTACATAGTTTCAAAGGCGGATTGGACAAGTTCAGGAGGAAGAAATCTATAGATTTCATGGATTACTAAATACTCAAAAACTACGATTAGTTAAGGAATTGCATAATATGGCCTTTAAGTAACCAAATTCAATCCCACAACCTGTGTCATTAATGGAATATTAAAATAATTTTGATCTCATAAAGACTTGGTAGGGTTTTTTTGCCATGGAAGGAGATGAAGTGGAAGTATGCTTCTGCCTGTTTATTGAAAATGTAGGAATATCAGAAACCAGGATTGTGTTGGGGCAAAACAGGAGTCAGGTCAAGCTAGTGTACAAGTTCAAAGAAATCAGTTGTCAGTGAAGACAGACAGCTTAAGCTTTTGTTTTTGAGCTGTTCTGGAATGATCAGTGGGCAGAACACACACAGGTGATGTAACTGGTAAATATTTGCTCTCATTTAGAGTCCTTAGTTTACCTTGCTGATCCAAGATAATTAGTTAACTTGTCAAAAAAAAAAAAAAAAAGAAAATGTTCTTTTAATTTAATGATTTACCTCTCAAAACACTTGAGCACTTGGACATTTGCACATCAGCTAATTGTTTTTTATGGACAATTCTTTTACTTTCTGAAAGGTGCTTGCTCTTTGCAAACAAACAAAGGCCATGAAAAATGCTCAAAATCAAAACAAACAAATGAGAAGCCATGTAGATTTGTCTTTTCTTGAGATGAGACTGACAGAACTCATAAGCTCTGTTCATTTCAACAGATACTAAATGTGGAGTGAAAATCAGGTTTTAATGTTAATATTATCTTGTTGCTGATCTTCATAGTGGATTGGTCACAAAAATCTCTCTTCCCTTGAAAACTTAAATGCTTTGTATGTACCTGCTGCTCCCTCTCTTCCACCTGCAGTACAGCAATCTGTATGAATTGTTTGTTTTCTGCTCTGTGTCTGAAAGGAAACTGGTGTCCCTCTGATACTTAGTGCCATATATTGTTTGAAGAATTGTTACTATTTTGTAAAAATGTGCAGGGAGTGTAGTGCCGCCTCCTAAAATTGTGAAGGGCGCAGGATTTCTCCCAGACCAAAGCTGCCAGCAGCTCTGGCTGCCCTCGGCGTGCCGGACGCCACTCCCGAACTGACATCAGCAAACTGAGGGGCTGAGTTTTGTTTCCCATGGAAAAGGGCCAGCGTATCCTTCTGACAGCTGCATCTCCAGCCAAGGAAGAGATAAGACCTTTCTCAGCACAGGTCAGGTCAGGGAATAACTGATCTGTTATAAACTGGCATATAGATGTCTCCTCTGGGCAGTTTGGAAGTGGGTCATTCTCATTCCAAGTTTTTTGCAAGAGAAGGATGAAATCTTAAGGGAAACAAAGTAGCTGTGTACCAGGGTGCTCTGATTGTATCACTTTTGTGGCTGATCACATTAGCATTTGCTCTGATTATTAGGAACAGCTATATAATTTGAAATGCATGCCTCTGGAGTATCTGGATTAGTTTAATCAGTCATAGTATAATTTTTCATTTGCATTTTGAATCCCTTAATGCAGATCAGGGATTAGTCACTTTAAAAAAAAATATGCCTAATTTCAAAACATTTGAGAATGTTTGCTCTGAAATGCATGATGAGAGAAAAAAGGGCAATATTCTGTACTTAATTCACCATTTGGAAATAACTGCCTGGAACATTCAGTAACAGATGCTTAGCAGCTGTAATATGATATAGCTTCATTCACTTCAGTCCACCCCAGCTGAGACACTGGCCCTTGTTAATGGACTATAAATGACTCTCAGGCAGTCACCACACTGAAATGGCAGGAGGGAATACAATCATTCTCCTGAGCCTATTAACGAGAGTTTTCTTTATGAAGATGCTCAGTGAACCTCTCTCTATTTCATTGTTTTACCAGCTTGATTTCCTAATCTGACAGGATGTGATGTAACTTTATTAGCAGGAGTAGAGGAAAAATAATAAAAGAGTAAAACAAAACATAGAGCTCTTTAAAAGCAGTGGTACCTCCAAAAGGTGTAGATGCTGCAGAGTTTATTTGAGGTTATTAGAGGCAAATCCACATCTATAAGGAAAGTATATCCCAAAGATGATTGTGCTTAGGAGAGCACATGGATACAACAAAGGGCATGTTGAATCCTTAGGCCTCCTACCATGGCAGGATTCTGGCAGGCTACACACCATCATGTCTGAAACAGACTTGTGTGCAACTGAACATGTGCTGTTCTGCAGAATTTTTTGAGAAACTTTAGGTGTATAAAACAAATTCTGAGACACAAAGTAGGTGGCTATATTTAAAGCCTTTTCTTCTTAGGGTTAATTTTATTAATAAATTTGCTACAATAAGATTGCTCCTACAATACAGTTCTGGGTTCTCTTCACTTAAAAAGTTATAAGCAATTGAAAATCTAGTCTTTTTTGTTCTTTCTCCCTTTTTCTTAATGGCATTATAATTGCTTGCATTTTAGTACGAATTGTTATATTTACTTCAGTTGTAGCTCCATGAGGAAGAATTTCCATACCTGACTTCAAGCTGCATATAGACCACATAATTGTATCTGAAAGTAAGAGTTCAGTATTTCTTATTTTTCACCATCTGAGTAAAATCTCATGCATTTTTGTTAATTGTAGTATGTGTGCTCTGAACCATACAGATACATTACTAAAATTCAGTCCTTCATCTTGCTTTTATGTGTTCTTTGTAAAATTGCAGCTGTTTCCTACTGTGAGGCCTGTGGTATTCTCTTTAGTTCTGAAATTATAGATTTGTATGAGAAGAAATAAATTGTTGCACTTTCCAGCTTACATTTTAGACAAGAAGCACTCTTTGAAATTTTGAGCACTTACAAACCAACAAGTTACTGACTTGACATTAGCTTTTACTTAGTATGTACAATGCACAGGATTTGGCTCCTGTGATAGGCTAGTTTACCTTAACAATGGGGTTACAGATTTATCAAGTGAATTATTTGCCTTTTCCATCCCATTTTCACAGATACTGTTAGCTTTGCAAGTTATCTTAAGCCAACACGGGCATGGTAGCCAGTTCTACATTTCCAATGAGACTCTGTTGCTCTTTATCTATCAGCATTTCAAGATTGATGCTTATTGGGGAAATTGGAGCAAGTTTAGAAAACTGCATGAAAAGTTACTTGGAGAATAAGGGAATAATTTATGGGAAAAGATTGAGTTAAATATGTGTGACTTGAAGAAACACCTGAGCTTTTCCTAAAGGTCTACATATCTTTGAAAGCAAAGAGGTTGTGAGTAGAATTAAGGAACTGTCAGTCACTTGACTAGAATAAGGAAAAGAAGCAAGTGTTGGGGGTTTTGCAAGTTTCTGAAAATCAGAGAGAAAATAATGGTACAAAGAATTAAATCTTTGGCTGTAAGATCACAGTTACAAAATTAAAAGTCTCTGAAGAATCGTGTGATTTTGAGACTGTTTATCATTTCATTGTCTGTCATGGTTGTTAAGACAGAGTCTGGATATTAAAATGGTTGGAATTATGAGTATGATGAGTTTAGGTGCTTGGAACATTTGAACTGTATTTGAAGCAAGTACTAGATAACAGGGAAAAGCATGAGAGAGTATTAGCAAAACGGAGATTGGCATTTCGTCTTGGTTTTCTTTTTAGGTTTTTGTTTGGTTTCATTTTTGCTAGGAACAAAACTGTGACAAGGTTGTAAAAGGCCCCCAGTGATTTAGGAAAACTAAATTCAGAGGAATGGAACTGTGAAAAGAATCTGCAGTGCCTGAATCTCCAGATCTGTTACAGAGGACTTTTGTTCCACTGAGATGGAGCAAAAAATACTACTCTCTTGAGATAATTTCTGATGTTTTGTTCTCTTTGCCTTTTTTCAGGATAGAGACCTCAGAAGAGGAATGTATAAAGATCTTTCTTTATAAAATGTTTCAGGAACTACATTAATTCATCTTGTTTCTGTGAACTGATATTGGAAAAAACCCAAAATTACAATTGTGTTCACTATTTGAATCACAATTTTCTATGCCTTAGGTGGTTGTTTCAAAAGCTGTTTCCCAATAGTACATTGTAATCAATTTAATGCATGTTAAAATCTCATTCTTTATTTGGGTACACTTATCAGTTAATGAAATTGCTGCTCATTGAAATTCAGTTGTGAATTTAGCCATCTTCATCTGTAATCAAGCTGTAAAAGTCTTGTTAAAATATTTCCTTAATACTAAAGTATCTGACAAAAAATTAACATAAACAAAGATAATTGAACATGAGCGTTACAAAGCAGAACTGTTACAAACCTCGTGCAACAGTTTTAAAAGTGATATTTGTGATATCTTCTTTTATGCCTATTTTTCCAAGCATATATGCTCTCAGTTTAACCCCTGAATATTCATTTGTTCCTGTGACTTCTACTACATTTTATTTTTTCTTACAGTACGCTGTTGCTCGCTAAGAAATAGTCAAGGTTCCCTTTTTATAACCGTTGCTGAATACAAGTGAAGGAATGTGAGGAAAAAAGCTTTAAAAATAAAAAAATTTAATGAGTTTTCTAGTTTAATGAAAGAGCTGCATGCTTATAACTGCTTGATTAGGAATATACATATATATATTTATAAAATATATTACATATTCTTAAGAGATATGTGTGTGTATATATATACATATGCTTTTAAAACCTACGGAAGTAGAGCTACTGAAATATGAAGTGATTTTTTGCACAATAAGTTCTGCTGCATGTTCTAGAACTTTCTTGGGATTTTATCCTGCATCTTATGAGTAGTTACAGACAGCAGTAATACGAGCAGTGAAAGATGCCTCCAAGACTCTCCGGGTGTGTGGATGGCTGATTTCGTGTGCTCTGTGCCTTGCCTGCTGCGGGGGTGCAGAGGCAGGGACAGGGCCCATGGCAGGGCTGCCGTTGGGCTCCATGGCCGGTGACATCACGGAGGGCAGGGATGGAGCGCTGTCACCGGGCGCCCCAGGAACACCGGGCCGGTAGCGCTGACACCTCAGCGCGGCCCGAGGCAGCGGTGAGTGCGGCAGGCAGCGGGAGGGCTCTGCTGGACAAGCGCTGGGGCAGAAGGACTGGCTGCCATGGGGGGAGGGTTGGGGCTGCGGGCGCACCTAGGGCAGAGCAGGTGCCACCCCAGGGCTGCAGGGATGTGGCCTCATGCCCGCGATATTCACTGACCTGCCCCTCGAGCTCCCTCTCCCACCCATTCCCAGGGCCCTGCATGTCCTGCCCCACTACCCCAGCAGCCATCTCCCACCCAGCCCTGCTGAGACCCTCCTGTCCCTCCTTCTCCAGACCATGGGTGGAACTTTCACCCAAATCCTGGTGGTGCTGGGCATCCTCCAGTTCACGCTGTGGCCGGATGACCAGACCGTGGAGGTCACCGAGGAGCTCCTGCACCAGCACGAGGAGCAGCGCAGACAGGAGATGGCCTGGCTGCTGGAGATGGAGCAGAGGAGCCAGGAGTTGCGCGGAATGACCCAGGGGAGCCTGTTGCTCTTGGCCTGCCAGCACTGGTGGTTCTGGGCCTCTGCGGAGGTGCTCCTTGTGCTCTTTGGCTTCTACTGGCTGCCCAGGCAGGGCAGCTCTGGCTACGACAGCTCAGCCTGTGGAGAAACCCCAGCAGAGCCTAGAAGGAAGAGGAGGAGGAGGAGGAGGAGGAGGAAGAGGATGCGTGGCATAGCCGACTACGGTGACAAGCTGGATCAAATCAGGTCTCTGGATCAGTATCTTGAGTGGAAGGACATGCAGAATTTAGAGGAGGAGGGGATGAAAGGCATGATCAATGCATCTGCCAAGCCCTTCCCAGAAAAAACTTTTGGACAGAGCTGCATCCAGGGAATACATTAGTATTCATTCTTGGACTGTATGTTTTTACCTTCCCAAAAGCAGATTGTATTTTAAATACTTAAGAATTTTTCATTTTAAGTATGGAATATAAGAATATTAATAAAATTGTTCATAAATAGGAAGTAGAGCTATTAAAGCAACAAATGTAATGCTAACTAAATATGCACAGGGCTGCATCTAGGGAATAGAGTAGTATTCCTTCTTAGACTGTATATTTTACCTTTCCAAAACCAGATTGTGTTTTAAATGTTTAAGAAATTTTCATTTTAAGTATAGGGTATAAGAATATTAGTAAAATTGTTCATAAATAGGATGTAGAACTTAGAGCTATTAAAGCAGCAAATGTAATGCTAACTAAATGTGCACAGGGCTGCATCTAGGGAATAGAGTAGTATTCCTTCTTAGACTGTATATTTTACCTTTCCAAAACCAGATTGTATTTAAGATGTTTAAGAAGTTTTCATTTTAAGTATAGAATATAAGAATGTTAGTAAAATTGTTCATAAGTAGGAAGTAGAACTTAGAGCTAATAAAGTAGCAAAAGTAATGCTAACTAAATGTGCTATGATATCCACTAAAAGTCTTGTTCTTTGTAATGTCCATACTACTTTGCTCAATTAAACCTTTGTTTTGGTTCGATGTTTGCAAGCTGTAAATAAATAAATTTCCCTTGTTTTAAAAGTGAAATAGTTGATGGAGTTTTTTCCAATACCCAAATGGTGTAAGACACTTTTGTAGGAAACAAATTAAGAAATAAAACTAATTTCTTGCACTTTCAACTAGTTCATTTGAAAGCATCTTTAGAAGTACCATACAGAGTACATTTTCATAGAGCCACATCTCATGAAACGAATTTATTATGCTCTTTAAGGCCCTGTGGCTGCACTCTCCCACCTTTCCCTTGTAGCAGCAGAGTTGGGGCAGCATGAGGCACACACTTCTCTCGCTTCTCTCTGAGAGGGGCTTGCTTCGGACAGGTTTTGAGCGGCAACAGCAGCAACCCGAGAAGCTCTATTTCCCAATCCAGACTGTTTCAGGGGGAATTTCACAAGGCCTGTGGGCAGTGCGGGGTCAGAGCCGGTTTCGGTGCTTACAGAGACCGTTTCTTCCGCCCCCAACGCCCCGAGGGCTCGGGAGCGGCCGCACCGGCAGCGATGGAGGCAGCGCGCGGCAGGAGGAGGCAGCGAGGGGCAGCTCTGGCCCCGCACAGGCACCGAAGGGATGCGGGCAGGCTCACACCGAGGGGCTGCAGCTCCCCGGCGGTGCCAGCGATTCCCATCTGCCGCCAGAGCTGCTTCACGAGCTCCTGCCTTCCCGGTTTGGTGTTCCAAGGAAAGGTTGAGCCCAGTGGGCTTTGTCCGCCGTTTTCCCTCCCCACGCACAAAGGCTCCATCTTGGGGAGGGGTTTTGCTGCCATTTTTGTTCCTCCTTAAACCTGGGGAGTCCAGCAGATTTCAGCAACTTTATAACTACTTATTATCAGTTATTTTTTGCCTGTTGCTATTCCGTTTTAATTTTTTTTAGTAAACTGTTATTTTTCACTTATATCTACTTGCATTCATCTCTCCTTATTGGTGAAAAGGGAGTGGATAAAATTAAAAGGGGATCTAATCTATTCTGGAGTGTCCGCCTCTTAAATTGTCTTAAACTAAGACAGTAGATGAAATAACTTATTCTTTTTTTCCCCAAGCCCTAGAGTGAAGTCACGGAGTGCTAATATTGAAATGAATGTCTGCTTTTAGCGCTAGAAACAGCTTTGGACTTGATGCTCTAAAATTCTGAGCGCCTGACCCTGCGGTGCTATGAACATGAATTTAAGGTTATAAATAAATATTACAGTATTCCTAAGTATTCATGCCAATCATGAGCAGGACTTTTGGATCAGATTCAGGTTGCACAAAAACCATTTGCAGCTACTGATGGATTTTGGTGAGGACCATATGCTGATTTGGCTGGCGAGACATGCAAATTGATGAGTTTGGAGCAGAATTTTTCATAGCCTTTTTCATTATGGGTAGAGACTAGATCTTCTCGTATGATCTTTGAGGAAGATTGAAGCAAACCTGTTTACTTTTATGTTTGTTTCTGTTTTTCTGCACAATATGATACACAACTTCTGCTGATCCTTTATATGTTAAATACATTATGTTCTTCCCATCTTTTTTTATTTTCTAAGAATAAGTTAAACAATGGGAACAGCACAAAACTCTTGCAGCTAACAGCTATGACTATATCCTCTCATCATTAAGGGTGAAAGCCAATAATATGTAGCAGATGAGATTAATCCATTGGATTAACAGCCAACTTGAGGGAAAACACAAGATATTACTAAGTATTCACCAAGTTCCTTTTCTGGTTGTCAGACTGACCTTAAAAATGTTAACTGTAGAAATGTATGTGTTCTGAAGCATATAAAGATATTTTGACACTTCCAGACAGGGATTAACATGCATTTTTTAGGAGCATGAAAACCAGCCTGAATACACCACTGACTAATTTATGGTAAGGTAAGGTCACACTCGGGAGCTGTGAATGAAGCCCTTCCTTCCAGAGGATGCTGCCTGCTCTGTTTCTGAGCCAACAGAAACTCCCCTTTTTGAAGAAAACTGGAATTTGCTATACGTAACCTGTGTCCTCCTCATACTGCTGCAGAACATGGACAGAGCATTAGGACATCTGCTCCTGTTACCTTTCAACAAGGCAGAAATGTCATATTCTGTGAGTTTAACTCACCTCAGGTTGGGACTAAACATTACCTTGGCAACACACTGATCCACTTTAAAAAAAGCAAACTAAAGTAAGACACTATTTCATAATATTGTAGCTAATGAAGTTTCATCTGTTCTGTATGTTTCTGCATTTAATTTTTCAGTTACAGATGCAACTTAGTTTGCTATGGTGGGGGTAGGAATCATCATTTTAAAACTAGGATAATATTTCTGAAGAACAGAGCTCTTACTTACTTGTCCATCTGCCTTACAGGGTGCCAAATTAGTCATTCTGTCAATATTCCATTTCCAGAGTTTCTTGTCCTTGTTCAGATTATTCTTTGGAGTAAAAATTGGAAAAAACTTTATAATTAGCTGTAAAAACTTCTAAGAAACTATTTAAACCTGGTGACGAACTCCCTGGATTTTTTCCAGTCATACAAAATGTTGGAGATAAATATGTAAAAATGTTCCAACAGAATATGTGCATGTGTGTGTGTGTATATATTGCATCTTTGCATGTATTAGAGAATTAGAAGCCACAGTAATGGGAACGTTTATAGAGAGCTAATAAATAGGGCCAATTTCAAAGCAACATTTTATTACATTGGTATGCAGTAACAATACAATCCACAGGGCCAGTGGTTCGTTCCTACTTGCTGTCAGTCGTTACCAACACGTGTTCAAAGTATGACTCCTTAACTCCCCTGTAAAACACCAGTGTGAGAAAGCCCATGGCCAGACCCCACATGGCCAGCACTGACGGTCCTCCGTGGTCTCACTTACAGAAAGCAGAGTGGTCAGAGGCGAGAGCTCTTCAGCAAGAAAAGCTGGAACTGAAGGAGGCTGTATTCCCCCCCCAGCAGTTCCTCTGTCCGTAGTGCTCTATGCTTCCCACAGCATCTTGTCATAGTTCTTTTTACTTTGTTGTCTTGGAATTCTGGCTTCTGCCAGGCGTATTTCTTGCTTATTCTGCAGGATCACTTTGGTTTTAGGAGACACTTTCTGTTTTTTCTGCTGGATAAATTGGGTTTCCCTGGACATCTTTCCTGCCTGCTCTACATGCTCTGTCTTTTGTGCAGATTTTACTGCTTGCAGATGTTTTCCTCTACACCATTTGTGTAGTTGTACCATAAATCTCTGTATGCCGATTTTGCAGTACATGTAAATATATATGTATATATATATATATATATGTATTTTAGCTGTATTACATGGATGGTTGCTTGCTTAGTATTGTTATTCTTATTGTTTCTGTGTTACAAGATCCTTATTCACTTCCAGTGGTTAGGTAGTTTTAGTTTTCTGAGGTCTAGGTTGAAAACATACAAGTATTATTTATATTTTATTCTGGTTTTGTTCTAGGCATTCATCAGGCCTCTGCCTGAAGTCTGAAAATTCTGAAAAGTCTTTTTTGTTTCTTCTATGTTTAGTTAATCTTTATATTTTGTTATTTGATACTTAATGCACAAAAAAAAGTAATATCCTATTTTGTCTTACTGCTCAGTTAGGATGTCCTTATTGTCTCTTACCTTTCTGTGTTTTGCTCCACCAACACCGTGCCTAAAAGCATCCCTTCAGTGTCTGGGTTGTGTAGATTCTAACTGGAATCAGTGAGATTTTTTCCCAGTAGTGCTTTGGAATTAAGCCCCCAGTCTTTTTATTTGGCTTACATTACCTCATTTATTTAGGCAGAATTCTCCACTCAGGAGTCTTTAAACTGTAATCAGGGCCAGCTTGTGCCAAAGCTGTATTTCAGCAGTGCAGTGAGCATGCATACAGGTGTGTAGGGGTGTGTATATGTGTACAAACAGGTAGCTCACAACGATCTACATGTACACACACCTATATTTACAGACACTGCAGAAATCCCACTGTTCCACAGCTGCTTCCCAGTGCTTCCCTGTCACCGTAACTCTGTTGCATCAAGTGCCATATCCTTTTCCTCCACAGAGCTTTAGATCACCTGCATATTTGATCAAGGCACAATACAGCTCTTTCCAGTCTTCATAAATATTAATTATGTTAATGAAATATTAAATCAAATAGTAAATCATAATTAAAATTAAAATATTAAATATTTATTGAAGGAGATCTAGTGTTGGTGACTCAGAGCACATATCCAGACATTACCTCCTAGTTAATGTTGTGCCATTTATAATTGTTATGGTAATGGTCCAGCAGCCAATTATGTGTTTCAGACTGCTATATTCATGTTCAAGTCACATCATTCTTTCTCCTTGAAAGATTTTTTTTGAGCTGTATTGAAACCACTGATAACATTTCTGCAGCAAATTTCTGGTTTGGAGAATGACGATTATAGCATGAGACCTGAGAATTATTCTGTTCAAAGCTCAGCTAACTCCCCAACTCAAAGGCTGCTGGCCCTGGAACTTGGTCTTTGAGTAGTTTAGAACATATTGAAGGAATGTTAAACCTAATTATCACTGGGAAGGGAAAAAAACCCCACCTGATTATACACTTTCCTGATTATGCTTTCTACTCTTGGAATTCTCACAGTGGAAGAGACAATTTGTGCTGCACATTCATCATTTTACTTGACTAGTGGATATTATCTGAGCTTACAACTCTTACTCTGAACTGTATTAAGTGTTGTAAAAAGGACTGATGGTCCTTGTTTCCTACTGAAAAAATCCTGAAGGGATGTCACCTGGACTTGTATGTTCAGTTAAATTGCCAGTATCCTCACAATTCTGCTTTCTTATTAAATCATCATTAAAGCTAAACTTGTAGCATGGATTAACATGAATTTAAAATACAACTTCACAAGTTAAAAAAAATGGTGAAATGCTACAGCTAGCAGCATTCCTTGCATTTGCTGCATGTTTTCTGTAACAGTATTTTCTGTCTCTTTTCTGTGAAATGTTGACTGCTGGGGGAATTTGAGCTGTAAACAAGCAGGGGCAGAAGAAATTCTGGTTTTTAAGTTGTTTCTAACTTCCAGCCTTCCACTCTTGCCTAACTGTGAGTCTGTTTTTCCTGCAGGATATTTTGTTCATCATTTCAGGGAGGAAAAATAGCTGCTAATTGGGAGATGGGAGAGCATTCAATACTCCACAGATTTTGATCTTCCTCACCTTGATTTCATGACACAGGAAGGTTTTATTGGGACAACTGGCTCCAGTAGGAGAGCTGCTGTTGGATCAAGGGAAGTGACCCTTCCCCTCTAGTTGGCACTGGTGGGAGCACATCTGGAGTTCTGTGTCCTAGTTCTGGGTCAGGGGTACAAGGCAGGCATGGACATATGGACTGAGTCTGGCAAAGGGACTCAAGGTTATTAAGGGTTTGGAGCACCTCACACAAGAGGAGAGGTGCTGGAAAAGAGAAGGCTTGGGGCAATGGTATCGATGTGTATAAACACTTTATGGGACAATAGAAGGATGAAGATATGTGAAAGGAGGAGAGGCAGCAGGCAAAACTGAAAAAAAAAAGACATTCTTTAAGTAGAAGGAAAAAAGAGAAAAGAACAACTGTGGGGCTGATCAAACACTGGACTAGTTTGTATAGAGAGGTTGCAGAGTCTCCATCCTTGGAAGTATTCAAACCCCAAATGGATGCTGCATCCTCCTCTAGCTGACCCTGCTTTGAGCTGGAGGTTTGGACTAAATGGTCTCCAGGAAACCCTTCCAAGCTCAGCTGTTCACTGGTTATATGTTTCATACCACCCGTGGCACCGGAGTTGGTATTTTTATTGCAAAATTGACATTAATTTACATTAGAACATGTAAATGATGGTATGATAGGAAAAAGTCAGGTTATTAATGCCTGTACTGTTTACTTTTTCTCTATTTATGCTGTTTATTTTGAAGTGTTATGATTTTCACATAATGAACAGATTTTCAAATGTTCAAGAAACCTGTCTTAGATTATTTTCGCTAAATCACCATTCTGAAGAGAAGTGTAAAGAACTTACATAGTTCCAGCATTAGAAACATAGCATCTGACAAGAAATTCTGCCTCTTGTCTTTTTCTTCAAAGTTTTACATGATAAAGTGCACCTGAAACCTAGACATCCAGCATTTCTGAAACCATTTATTTTTCATGGGACATGACAGGCACATTTGAAGAAAGCCCTTGATGCAACAGGCGGAATACTGAGTATGCAATAAATAAATGTGAGCTCTTTATTGGTGAAACAGGTTCTGATTCCAAAAGATATTTGAATATCCTAGCCTGAGACCTCAATTTCCCAAATAAAATATATCTTAGAATAAATAGGAAAAGCTTGCTTGCTTGCTTTCTTTTTTATTTTTTTCCCCTATTAGTGTTCACAGGACCTGATTTTATTAGTTTTTTTGGCCTCATTTTTGTTCCCATATGAAGATTCTATGCCACTTGAACTCATGGAGGCTGAGATTATAATCATAGCCTAGCACAGCTACCTATTTGAAATAGCTGTTCTAATGAAAAATGAGCCTAGAAAGAATCAAAACATGTAAGTTCTGTTAATTTTTAAATTATGCATTTGTAATGTATCTGCTGTCACCATGTTTTGCCAGATAATTTTGTATAGCCTAATATTTCCTGAAAAGCTTGCTTGCTGTTTCTTCTGTTCTTCTTAAATGTAGCACTTGAGAATTAAAAATAATTATCCCCTTAAATTATGTCAAGTATTTGCTTTTCACCAATTGTGCTGTAAATGTTTTTAAACCCACTGTGGGATCAAATGAGAAAGAAAGATGGTGAAATACTCACACTGCACATAGTACATGTGCCACCTACTGTTGGACATTTTGATTCATATTAGAACTGTATTTATTAATCTAGTGTAGGTATTATTTATAAATATTTATGTTGAAGCAGATGAGGCTAAAGAGAATACTCCCTGCTTTTGCAGTAAAGCAGTCAGGCTTTCCATCTGTTTCTATGTGGAAACTACTTTTAAAATATTCAAATATAAATTCTAAACATTTTGTAAAAAAACCTCCAACCAGCAAACACGAGTTAGGTTGCAAAAAGAGATATTAGTCTGTGTCTAAACTAAAAGAAAGATAACCAGAAGTCCATTATTAGACATTTTTATTTAGCAACAGAGTCTTGGTTATCAGTAGCCAGTGAGTGTGTGGCAGCTGCAGAGCAGGCAGTGCTGGGCGAGGGTTTTCACTGCTCTGCCTCTTGCAGCTGTGGCACAGATTCCTCTGCAATGTGCATGGCACAGCCATTTAACCTGCTCTGGGCTGAATTAATGGATAAGAACAAAGCTATTGCTGCCATTAATATTTGCATGACAGAATCGAACCTACTGGGCTTTCTAGAATGCAATTGACAGAAAATGTGCTCCTCCCTTCCTAAATAGCACATAAACAAACATGGAAAACCCTGCGTTTTTATTTCTCCTGTTCTGCATTTCCATAATTTAGGGGAAAATTCCTTATGTGAAAAGGAGCCTGCTTGACATGTTTTCACTCTATCAATATTAATATTTTCCAGAGGTGACTGGATAAATCAGTAGAGATTGTTTCTCTCTGGCAAAAGAGGCCATAAAAGTAAATGACTGTGAGGAAAATGAAGTGGAGTAAAATGTTAAGATTCATGCAGAGGTGTGGGGAAATCAAGGTTGTTTCTTCATCTCTTAATTTGTAGTCCATTTGGACGTGCATTCAGGATTGTGTTTTTTTCTTCATATCCTAAAGAAATAATCCCAAAATGAGTGAATGATAGATAGCAGTAATTTTGGTAACATATCTTGCTGTCTTGGATGGTACCAGAGAAACTGCTAATTATATGGAAGACTCTTTACTGAGCCCAGTTCTGAAGTGTCCTGTACTCTTCATGCTTCATCATGAAGCTGCAATGTCTGTCCAGCTTAAGAAAATTATACACGACAGTGACTTAGTTAATCTCATACTTATAAATCACGAAATACTCTCAGCTATTTATGATGTTTAAGAGCCCTGTCTTCCTTTTCTATGTGTTCCTAGTCACAGCAGCTTTTTGGGAAGACTCCCAGGATTTTTGGAAACTGATAAGCATTTTTAGTTTTTATAATATGTACTGAAAACAAGTTTGTACACGTGAAAGTTTTGCAGAGAGGCAATAGGTAAAAATAAACGTAGCTATATCTGCATGTTTTGTATTTTCTCTATCACAATATTCTGCCAGAGGGCCAACGGGGAAAAAATTGTAAAACTGTGGATGCTGTTGTGCTTAGTTAATACAATAATTTCTATGAAAAATAGGGTGGCTTTAACTCATGTACATTAGAGGAATCAGCATGAAGCAGCAGTGTTGTTGCCATGTACACATGATATGTTTCTGCTGTGGAGATTTCAGAATTTCAGACAATGAGGTCAGTGGCTACCTGACCTGAATTTTCACAACAATATTAGGGAGGAAATTGGTTCTAGTATATAATTTCCTGGAACATCCTCAGGGAGTACACAGTTATGATTACTCAGTGGCTTTAAATCAATGCAGTGGCTAGAACAATATTTATAATATTTGGCAGCTTAAAAATATTTTCAAAGATGAAATGATGGATAGAATTTTGGCCAATGACTCCATTCAGTTTGTGTCATGGTCAGAACTGGCACTGAAGGCTTGGGTGTCTGTGTAGCACAGCCCCAGCCAAATGGCAAAATGCAGATACAACAGCAAAGTATAAGAAGGATTATTTTGCTAATTCAGACATAGGTAACTGCTTCTAGTAACTTTAAGGGGTTTGCTTCTGAGCAATTGAATAAAGTTGATAAAATATGGTTGAATAACTGAAAGCAGAGTAGGTCGTGCTTCATATAAGGAATCATTATCCTGCAGATTTGAAAGGGATCAGGTAGAACAACATTCCTGAGTTGATCGACCTATAGTGTGCACTTAATATCCTCTCAAACTGTTGGAAACACAGAAATGTGACTAAACAGAGAGTCTGTCCAGTTGCTAAGAATAAAAAGCAAAACCCCTGTTCATTCCCAGATTTTACTGCACTTATGTCTGTGTAATAATTCTGGGCTCTGTCCCATAGTCTGTATGGGCTTTCTGTAAGGTCAAACCCTAAAATTGCTCCAGAACATTTGCATGCAATTTTTAGGTGGCAGTCAGCAAATTTCATTTGAACAATGGGACAGAAAATGCTCCCATGGGTAAAGGAACATAAAAATATGTTCCTTTAAAATAAAAAATGGGATTCTGAATCTCCTTCAAACTAAACTCCTGCTTCACTAAAATATTGACATACAAATATGATTGAGTTTGACTGGGAAGAGTATTTATTTCAGTAAGCTGTGGCAGTAACTCCACTATTTTTCACATTTCTCTTCTTTGGTGGAAATGTTATTGTTTTCAGGAGAAAATTGACTTCCCTTAGTTACAATGCAAATTTTTTCCACTTTATGAGGTTAAAAAAGTGGGTTAAGCTTACAAAACCTTACCAAAAATATATGAGCCTCAAATGTATTCTTTTCAGCCCTTTCATTCAGTTGCATTATACCAATGAAACATATTTTTATCTCTTACTAGCAGTTCTCTGAAAAGGCTGATTTGGCAGCATGCAGATTAAAGAGAAAAAAATACATTCCATGTGATATGGTATTGTGTGCAGCAAAACTAAGTTTGAGTGAAATTCTCTTTCAATTTCTTCAGCTGTATCCTCAGCAGGACAGCTCTACTGATGATGGCATTTCTTTCATTTCCGATGGATATTTCCTGTCCTGCAGGAGTTCTTCTGAATCCTCATTTTTTTGTGTATGGATGCATCTGGTGTGAAAGTCCTGTGTGGTTAGGCAAGGCAGGTGAGAACTCTCTCTGGTCCATGCTATTCTAGCTCAAATTTCAAATTTTAACAGTAAATTTGAATTTCTTTTCCTGTGTACCTCCCCCTGTCCCTTCCTTGGAGTTCACTCACACTTTTGAATAAAAGATTAAGCCTTTAAGTTCAGCTGCTCTGGTGAAGTCTGTTAGCACTTACTCCTAAAACGCATTTTACAGTTGCCATAAAGAATCCTACACAGAGCTTCAGAAATGTCTGAAAGGTCTCTCATTTTGTTAGTGAGTAATGTGCTGCCAGCAACTCCTGGCATGTGTTCCATGTGCTGTTCTTACATAACCAACTGGGAGCTTATTAATCAACCAGGGTCTGATAAGAACCAAATTCTTTTGTGTGAAGAAAAAAATGACTGAGGATACAAATGATAACAAAGACTACATTAAAAAACCAGATTTTTAAATTTCCACTTCAACCTTACAGTGAGTAGAAAAAGTGGACATTAAAATAAATGCACTTTAAGATGCAGCTCTGTTATATTATGACATCCTTTCAATAGCTTTACATAAACCTCCTTCCTAATTGTGGTATTTTAAAGATTTTTGAGGCATTTGTGGTGCATGCCAAGATGGTAGGGAGCATGTGGGTTGGAGGAGATATTATTGAGGAAAAGAATCTAATGAACAGACAAGTTATGAAGTCCATCTGTGCACAGACCATGCGGCCATATAATCTCTCACCTCAGAAGGCACAAAATATATGTTTTATCATCACATGCATTGCAAAATCCTGGCAGTTCATTCTTTATGTTGCACCAGGCTTGTATATTCCTTATTGGGTGTCTCATATTAACTGATGTATAGAAACAGACCTCGAGTCAATTCAAAGCATCTTTTCGCAGCATCTGTGAGAATAAGTGTTTTGCTGGATTTGGAGCCAGATTATGTAATTGTTAAGAGAGGCTCTTAAATTTTCACACAATAGAGAGAGAATTTGAAAAGAAAATGGGACAACTTTTTTCTCTTTCATTTATAGACATAGCAGTTGAGACTGGAGAGAAGTAGTTCCTAAAGAACATCACTGCATCAAACTATCTGTAAATATAGAACCATTATGAGAAAGGGCAAGTCTGATGACAGACTGAGAGTCTTGTTTTATGAAATAGCTGCAGAGGGCTTGAGAGCTTTAGAGAGTGCCAGTGAGGGGGCAGAAGAGAAGTGTGTGCACATCTTAGGGGAAAATTACTGAGCTTTGATCTCCAACATATTAACCTTAAGTGTTCATTGTGATGTAGCTTGGTCTTGGATTTTGGAAATACTGCTCTCACGTTTGTGTAAACAGAAGAAATAGTGCAAAGGTGGGGAGAGAGGAAAAAGTTATATGAGTTTTACAGGCATAAAATTGCAATACTTTTTAAAGAAATAGGTCTTGAGAAGATCACTACTGCAAAATCATTAGTATGATCTTCCAAGGAGCTCAGGAAGAGCATGGCTATGCTGTCAGTCTCTGAAGAACAGGAAATGAATAGCACTATTTACATGCTTAACTGGGACCTAAACCAGTGCCCTGCTGTTCTAGCAATGAAACTTCTGTGAGGTCCAGTTGTTGTGTCGGTCCAGCTTCAGAGAGTGGAAGCAGGGGACTCTGCAGGGCCCAGATTTATCAAATAGGGAGCACAGGTGCACTGCACCATCTGGTAGAGTGTTCCCTGCCTTACCACATTGCACTGACACCCACCTCCTTCAGCCAGGCTTGTGCTGCACCCAGACCAAAGCAGGAGTACCTGAGCTGTGTGGTGCTGTACCCAAACAAACTTCACACTTGATTTCATAGGAAGGGAATATCAAATGGAAACACAAAGAGGGTATTACTCCCTTTATATGGCATTTGCAAGATGAGTACTGGAGTTATAGGCTATCCACATTTAAGAAGGATGAGATTTTATTAAAAAAAATTAGAAAGACGGCTAACAGAGCTCAAAGTTAAGATGAGCTTGACTCAGTCATGGAGCATGAGTGACTCAGTCATGGAGCACTGGTCATGTTCACTGAGGAATGATTTTTATTACAGTAGACGACTCTTCAATCTGTTGGATACAACAGAAGCCAGTCTCTGGAAGCTGAGAGTTCAAGTAAGCAAGGTGCAAATTTCAACCAGGTAATCAACTACTGAACAGTGCACCCATAGAGGTGAGAAGTGCTCTCTTGCAGTCACTTAAAACCAAGGTTGGATGCCTTTGAGATACAGTGTAAGTCAAAAACTGTGGACTTGATGCAGAAGTTGCTGGTGAGAGTTAGGGGAAGTCAGACATGTGGCAATTGTCCCTTTTCATCTTAAATTCCCTGAGCTGGAGGCACATCTTAGTACTAACTGCTAGACTGCTTCTCCAGGTGTCAAGAAGTGTTCAGCTAGTCTGGAAAAACATTCTGAAAGGCTGTTACTCAAATGTGATCTGTTTGTACTTAGGGAAAATACAATTTGGGGGATCAAGTACTATCTAGACATCATAATCAGGATGTGATCCTGTTGTATAGCTTAGTACACAAAGTAAAATACTGTGGTTTTAAGAGTTGTTCAGGAGGAAGTGAAAGGAATTTTAAAGCAATCATTGAGATTTTTTAATACAGTTCCAGAATTAATTAAGAAAGTATTTTTAATGACCACAGGTACTAGTCATGTCTGAAGGAAGTAAAAAATGGTAGTCTGCAGAATAAACATGATTCCATTCATAGATTCTTCTTAATCAAAATACTCAAACTGAGAAAATTAATCAATAGACATGATGAGCAAATATTTAACCTTTAGGTTTGGTTTGTGTTCACATTCCAAACAAATATAGTTGGAGATGCCTAAACATTTTTAAATGTTGAACATATGTTTACAAAGTAATTATATTTAACATTGGGAAATTTGCAAAACACTTTCTACATGTGTTATGTGCCCTTTTATATTAATGTTTTCTAAATGTCAGGTTGAATAGTATATTAAATTCCAGCTTCTTTCTAAGGTACTTGAAGTGGTAGCTTTAGAAGAGACTTTTCTCAGCTGCAATAACTTCTTGCATTTAAATATATTGTTGGTATTTCCATGTATCCTATTACCTTGCATTTTCCAGTAAACCAACAGATTCAGGTTTTAATAAACCACATGATTAAGCAAGGTTTTTACTGCAGCTATCCCTTTGCATTTCAAATTGTCAGTTTGTTGCTACTGTGATATCCCCTCTGTACAGGATTACCTTTGTTCAACAGGAATCGTGCAAGTCAGTGATTAACAAGAGATCAGCTAACATAGTTCACTGCATTATGCAATTTTGGTATTGCACCTCATTTCACCGATGGGAAAAAAAAACAAAATCGAAAGTTTCTAAAAGTCACTTTTTGATCTGAACTCACCATAGGGCCTCGGTGCTTGGAGCCCTTTCACCTGGGCAGGCTGTTCTGGCTCACTGTCCTAGCGAGCTGTGCGCTGGCTGGTGCCTCCAGGGCTGCTGAACATCACTGTGGAAGTGGAATTCCCAGGCTGTGAGCGAGGCCTCCACAGGCAGCCAGGCTGGGAATGGGCTGGGAATGGGGAGCACCAGCCGGGCTTTCCTCCTCGCTGCCTTTCGGGGGCCACGCAGGGAGAAGTCTGATCCTGCATCTCCTCCCTCCGCTTTGGGGCTGCCAGGAGCATGTGGAAGGACAGCTGCGCTCCCCTGCGCTCTCCTGCGCTTCCTCAGCAGGAGGAACGACTGCTTCCCATGGTGGGTGGCAGAGCCCTGGAACAGCTGCCCAGGGAGGCCGCGGAGTCTCCCTCTCCGGAGACATCCCAAACCCGCTTGGGCGGGTTCCTGTGTCACCTGCGCCGGGTGGCCCTGCCTCGGCAGCGGGTTGGACTGGGTCATCTCCAGAGCTCCTTCCGACCCGAACGATGCTGTGACTCTCTGAAACAGGATGCTGAAGCCTTTGAGCCGGAGCACGCATGCAGGAGAACAGATTTGTGTGAAAAACAACAAAAAAATGGATTTCACTTCGTAACTGTCCCATTTAACAAATGACAAGATTTGTTACACGCTCCCTCTCCAATGTCGGAGCACTCATTCACGGTGCATAGCCCGCACCCATTGCCAGTGCCAGCCTGACACCTGCCGGCGGCCGAGCGGCCTCCGGGGGACTGAAGGGGAACCAGCCCGGCCTCGGTGTTTGGAAGGAGACCGGACCCGAGAGACCCTGGGAGCNAGTGCGCGGGTCACGGGCAGCCATGGCGGCGGGCAGCGCTATCCAGATCCCCTCCCGGCTGCCGCTGCTGCTCACACACGAGAGCGTGCTGCTGCCCGGCTCCACCATGCGCACCAGCGTGGACTCTCCGCGCAACATGCAGCTGGTGCGCAGCCGGCTGCTGAAGGGCACCTCGCTGCGGAGCACCATCATCGGCGTCATCCCCAACACCAGCGACCCCACCTCCGACTGCGACGACCTGCCCAACCTGCACAGGTGCGGCCCAGCCCGGCTCTCCCTGCCGCCCTCGCGGCCTGCGGGCCCCCCGGAGCCCGGCCCGGCCTCCCCGGCCGGGGCTCGCCGTGGGGTCACCTCGCGGGGCCGTGCGGCTCCGCCGCCCTCGGGAAACGCCTCTGCCCTCCGAGAACCCTGGTTGCACCACCGGCCCAGCGGGCGAGGTGCCGGGGACGGGCTGGCAGGCGAGCCTAAGAGACTGAAGTATACGAGCAAAATAAGATGAAAGAACGCAGCTCTGGGGCTGTCCCAGCTGTTAACCATAGCATTTTCCACCTAATAGGTGACACGGATATTGCCTTAGTTCACGTAAAGCGAATTGTATTTCTGTGTGGTGAAACTAACATGCTGTAAGCCTTACTCTCCAAACTTTATCGTCTGAGTGGGCTTACTAACATGTTGCAAGAAAATAACTCCTGTTGTAAGTCTGCTTAAATAGGTACAGTGATCTAAAACGTTGGTTCAGTATAAGGCCGGGAATTTCAGTGAAGAACCGTAATTTACAAACACTCCCATTTCCCAGTGCATAATGTTTAAGCAGAAATGTCAGTGCGCTTGTCCACAGCGAGATCCATTATTATGAAGAAATTACATATGTTTCTAAAATGAATGACTGTATTACAGTATCTTAGTTGGTTTTTCAGTTAAGTCATTCGTGTTGAGGTTTTAGGGTTTGGTTTTGTAACATGTGCTACAAAGGAAATTGGATAATTTGATTTCATTTCATGATCAGAACTGTGACCCAGGAGGGTCTTGCAACCTATAGCTTGATTGCTTCTGATAAGGAGCATGCAAAATGTTTTGTGGAAGGTGACAAATAACACGAGGATTTGATCTGGTTTTAGGATTGGCACTGCTGCCTTGGCAGTTCAGGTGGTTGGTAGCAACTGGCCAAAGCCCCATTACACGTTGCTGGTGACAGGCCTCTGCCGATTCCAGATCCTGCAGCTGCTGAAGGAGAAGCCGTACCCCGTTGCTGAAGTGCAGCAGTTAGATCGACTTGAGCAGTTCACTAATGGCCATAAATCTGAGGAGGAGCTTGGAGAGCTGTCAGAACAATTCTACAAGTACGCAGTACAGGTAATTTGTTTTATTCCTGTGTGTACACTTAGGCTCTTTGTTTCCTATCTGCCCTTTCTGCAGTTCCTTTATTTTTCAGCAGTTAGTAGAGTTCCAGTATTTCTGCTCTAAAATAAATGTTACTGTTACAGCTTGAGGTTTCTGTGCCAAGGTCCAGGGTGAGCTATATAGCTCATTGCAGCTGAGTCTAACTGTTTGTGTTAGTGCTATGATAAGTTGGTGTTTCATATATAGTAATACTATGAGTACATTCTAGTAAAAGATTTGATTAATTTTTCTGGGATTTTATGGATGTGTAAGAAAATACATACAATGGAAGTATAATGAATTGGAATTTAAAGGATGTATAGAAAAAGAGTCATGGGGAAGTTTTTAATCTGAGCCTGTGGGGGAAATGAGAGATGTATGTGTTGAAAAAAAGGCTGCAGATAATAACGATATTTTTGTACTTCTCAAACAAGCAGAAAGCTCAAAATCTTGGTGCTCTATGCTGAGTTAGTGCCTCATCTGTGAACTTCTTGTGAACTTACTGCAGTAGCTTTTTGGCAAACTACCTAGACATGCTTCACACTGAAAGATACAATCCTGTTTAGGTCAGAGAGCCACTGAGATAATTCCAGAAGAAACACAGCAGCCATTAGTGTTGTTCCTTGTGTGTTGTAGCTGGTTGAGATGCTGGATATGTCAGTGCCTGCAGTTGCAAAGCTCCGGCGTCTCCTGGACAATCTGCCAAGAGAAGCTCTGCCAGATATACTGACCTCTATCATCAGAACAACCAACCAAGAGAAGCTGCAGGTATCATGTTCTTCAGCTTTTTTAGTAGTAGTTAGGTGTTGCTGTCTTTTTAGAGTGAGTCTCTTTTAGATAATTCTGGAATTGCTTACACCTGTGACTGTACAGTGATAACATTATGCCAGCAGGGATTTGTGTTACAACTGAGCATGAATGCTTGTGAAGTGGTTTTATGGTGGTGTTTAAAGTGTTTATATATGCATATGTCAGAATTCACCTTAGGTAAATAGATCTAGTTGGGAAATCTTGGAAATGGTTCGTTTTATTAGAAGATAAGTAGAGCATGGACTTCCCATAGTAAAGATGATAAATCTTTCTTCAGATTGTGTTGAAACTTTGCTTACTTATCACAGCTGACTGATCATTTTACATATCTTAATACTAATAACTTCAGAATAATTTTTTAAAAATACTTTTTAAAACATCTTGAAGGCTGGGTTTCTTTAAGTAGTGAGACAATGGTTATATTTCTGTCATATGTCCTGGTGGATCTATGTAAAAAAGATCTTTCTGGCTTGATGCTTATTAGTCTGATTTCTGTGTTTGCTTACTGCGTTTGGAAGCTTTGCTGTGCCTTTTCGTCTGTGACTGCTTATGCTGCACCTGGAGTTGAAAGCATGTTAGGTTCTTTCAAAGCACCACAAGTAGAAATAAATGCAGTAATTTGAAGGGAGGGTGTGTACTATAGCTGAATATCCTGCTGGAGGAAGGTACATTAGTTATTAGTGTGTCACTTTTTTTTTTTTATTAGAAACTCAAAAGAGCAGCTGGTGGAAGTTGTGGAATTACAGAGTAGCAGAGTTCTACCTATTTCCACATATTAACTTCATTTAATATGAAAATGGCATCGTGTGTAAAATTTTAAAAAGACAAAATAAAAAAAATCTCTAAACAAAAACCTTAAGGTACAAGGTGGTTTTTTTTTCCGGGTTACCCAAGAAGATGGCACTGTAACTTTCTTAACATCTTTTTCCTGAGGCCCAGTAATTGAAACATAGGATGTTGAAAGATGTTTGCCACAGAAAATGCAACTGAAATATTAAGATGCTTTAAAACTAGACAAGATAAGAAACTTTCTCTAGTTAGAACTGTAGTTCAGGCATCCAGACTCTTGAGGCTAGATTTTATGTACTGTATTCTTCTTGCTTTTCTTGCTACCTCTTTTCTTAACCCATCTGTTCTATACCTCTGGTCAAAACACCTCCACATTAGCAGTACCTCCACATCCCTTCCCCAAAGTGAAGATTCATCAGTGTGAACTTGTTGGCTGCTTACAACTCCTTGCTCTTAGATTTTAGATGCTGTTAGGCTGGAAGAACGGTTCAAGATGACCATACCATTGCTTGTTAGACAGATTGAAGGCCTGAAGCTGCTTCAAAAAACGAGGAAGTCCAAGCAGGATGATGATAAAAGGGTATGGAGCTTTAAATTTGGGATACTTAAACATTCTAAGTATTGGAATGTCTTAGTAAAGTACTAAGATGCACTTTTTAAACAGGGTAATGAATGCATGATTTTAATCTGTGCATTTTTAATGTGTAGCCATAGTGTGTGGTCATAGTGTGGAGCTGCAGAGAACACCCAGCTGGCAACTTTGGCTGTGTAGATACGCCAAAGACAAAATATTTGTTTAAAACTGCTTAGGCTTTATTTTAATTTTTAAATTTTCTTTTAAAATTTTAATCTGAGCATTTTGTGGCATTGAATGAATGTTCAGATTCCTCTGAAGGGTCAGTGGTATGCGCAGTGAGTTTTGGCCTGTGCTGTGAAAGGTGTATCTTTCACTGATGGCATTGCAGAAGAATGGCAGCTTTTGAAATACAGATAAAAAATGTCTGTTGTAAAATGGAGCTTGTTCACCTTTGCTACATTTAACTGCACTTACATAGTTTAGTAAATGAGAGGTCATTGAGAAATGAAAAAAGATAAGAGTAAAGATTTGTAAAGATTACATTTACATTTTGTAAAGATTAAGTTTATTCTGCTTGATATGATGGGCTGCAGTGCTTGAAATATCACAAATAGCTACTTTCAGTTTTGTTCTTGTTTTGTGTTGTTCACTAGTTTCGGGTATATGATGAACTTACTTAGGAAATACATAAAGAACTGTAACTATTTAAAGTTGCACCAATAACACTTTTTGAAGTTAATTTCTGGAGTTAAAGGTGTTTTTGTCATGATTTTCATTCTAAGCCACAGTACACACCTTATTTAGAAAAACCAAGACCTGGTGCAATTCTCTGTCTCTGTTTCCATTGCACAGGTTGTAGCTATTCGTCCTAATAGAAGAATCAGTCATGGGAGCATTACAGAAGATGAGGAGGAAGAAGAAGATCATGATGATGTTGTCATGCTAGAAAAAAAGATCAGAACATCCAGTATGTCAGAACAAGCTCTGAAAGTTTGTCTTAAAGAAATAAAAAGGTAGGAAGCTTTTAAATGGTGGTTTCTTCTTTTAAAATTTAGAGCAAATCTTGCAGACCTTTTCCTGTTTGATGTATGTTTGTGTTGGTTGTATTTTTGAAATGATTTTAAATCTCTGCTTTGTTCAGTTGTTGTTTTGTGGTGCAGTAGAGTCTTTCTTTGCATTTAATTTCTGGTTGGCCTTTTGAATTCCGTACTTATATTTCCAGATTAAAAAAGATGCCTCAGTCAATGCCAGAATATGCTTTGACAAGAAATTACTTGGAACTGATGGTAGAATTGCCATGGAACAAGAGTACGAAAGGTAAACCCTTCTGTTACTGGTGATTCTCTTGCAGAGGCATTTTAGGACAGTTAACTATCATGTAAACACTGTTACTTAGTGCTCTCTTGTAAAAACATTGTTGATATGTTACTGTAAGCCAGGTAAACCATTAGACTTCAGTGAGAGCTGTACACTGAATAGCCTGTGTAACTCAGTTGTACATCTAAGAATGTCAGTTTAAAAAGTATAAGAATAGTTTCATTAAAAAATGAAGGTGTTATTAATTTAAATTTCTGCCAGTATGTATCAAAAATAATAAAGAAATGAGCATCTAATTATTTTTTATATGTCAGACAAAAAAGCTTTTGGACATTTCTGTAACATTAATCTTCCTGGAGAAGGTTTTGGTTTATCTTAAGTTAATCAAGTTTGGTAAGGAGCAAAAGCACAATTGCAATTAATTTTAATAATTATAACTTGAAGTGCAGTAGAAAAACTGAGTGTCGTGTCTTTTTGTACCATAGTTTTGGAGTTGTGAGTAGAGGGTGATACTGTTCATACAGATACAGTGTGCAAAAATAGAGAGTGAGGGAAGAGTAGGAAACCAAACATGACCAACAGACATCTCCTACTGACCAACACAACTGAGTTAAGTGGGCAGAATGACTTTCCACAAGATGGACTTAGCACACCTGCATGTCCCTCTCTACCCTTGTGCTGGTATTTGTAGTGATGAATAGTTGGTGGTTTGAAATAGAACCCTGGCTGTTTACAAATCTTCTTGTAAATATTTTCTTTAATAATTGAATTGTAAAAAGATCTGCATACAGATACTGTGCAGTATTATCCAGAGAATCCCAAAATGAGTAAGGTGTTGCCTGCCAGTCATGTGCTAGCAGAATGCTTTTTTGGTGGAAGTTGCTCTTTGATCTTTTAAAATTACGCCACGTCGTACAAAGTTTGGTGTTTTTACTTTAAGCAAAGTTCATGAGTGTGATTCATGTGATAGCTATTTTGAACTCTGTAGCTACAGTGAATAAAAACATACCTGAATATAGAAATAGAAAATCATAATTGTTTTAGCCTTGGAAGTCATTACAAGCACTGTGTCATTATCAGTACTGTAATCTGTCTAGCTTATGTTTAATTTCCTTATTAAAGAGGAATTGTAATACCTTTGTTTTGGAAAAGTGTTGTCTGAAATGTGTGTAGTGTTGGGGGGTTGCCCTGATGAAGGTGTTTGTTTCTACTGTAAATTTGTTTCCATTTTTAAGGTAAATGTGCTGATCTCTTTGCTGTTGTTGATGCCAGATCGCCTGGAAATCCGTGCAGCTCGGATTGTTTTGGATAATGACCATTATGCCATGGAGAAGTTGAAGAAGAGAGTCTTGGAGTACTTGGCTGTGCGACAGCTTAAAAACAACCTCAAGGGACCCATTCTTTGTTTTGTGGGGCCCCCAGGAGTTGGTAAAACCAGTGTTGGAAGATCAATTGCAAAGACCTTGGGTCGAGAATTCCACAGAATTGCTTTAGGAGGAGTCTGTGATCAGTCTGATATTCGAGGCCACAGGTAATTACTTCTTCCTTTCCTAATTGCAGTCCTTAATCTGCAGAATGTATTCATTATTTTCACTGTTCAGCCAATACAGAGAATTTTGCTTCTTTGAAACAATGGTAGGTATTTCTTGGTTTTCCTTGGTATTCAGTCATGTTACTTGGGAGAGAATTTTAATGGGAATGGATGTTTAGTGTTGAGGTACAGCCTTTATTCTTTTCTTCTGCTGCTGCCCTTTATTGTCATTGGGAATGTATTTCATCTTCAGTCATTTTAGCACTTTGAAGTAAAATTCACTAGAAAGTCTAATGCAAACTCTTGATTTTTCTGCTTTTTAAGAGGGATGTAAAGATTTAATTATACAGTATAACCTGTGGTAACAGTACATTCCTTCATAACCATGTTTGCTGCTAAAGCAGGAGGAGAAACTTGGAGTGATACATGAAAGTTGCTGGAGGATGACATTGGACTTGTTTGTGCACTGTTTTCCCATTTCAAAAGGAGATCTATGCAAGAATACCTAAGCTGGCAGGTTTCAAAAGAGATTTTTGAATGACATTCCTTAGGACTGTTTTTAATGTTGTGTCCCTTTCTGTATCTACTTCTTCTAAACCATTGGTTTGTAATAATGCATTCCTCAATCCTGGCAACTGGAAGTATAATGAATGGCTAATAGACATAAGTAACTGCCAAGCATCAGTGCAGCATTTTTACTTCCATTAAACGTATTTTATGCTTATTGCATGCAGTGTAGGAAATTTGGAATAATTAATTTTATCAAGTCAAGTTTTTTTTAAGTCATGTTATTGAATAAAATTTCTCCTTACAACAGTAGGTGGATATTGTGAATTAAAGCTCTCAGTTATTTTTTTGATGCCATCTAGCAGTTAATTTTGCCCAGTGGCTATGCAGCTACTCTCAATAGAATCCACCCAAAATAGAGTGTCCTAGAAACAACTTAAAATGTGACTCAACATGTGCTATTCGAAGTGAGGCCACTAGAGGCTGTGGAATACTCAGCGTTGTGGACATGAGTAACTTCTGCAGAGCAGAGCAGGACTTGAGCCTTTGCAACCGGGAAACCACATCTTGAACTTGACATTATAAACAAAAGTCAAACTTTCTGTCTTGTGCTTCGACCTCATAAAGAGTACAGACAGGTAGAGTCATGTGAGAGAGCCTCTAAAAAGCATTTAAATTTGGGTGTCTGTGGCTGTCACACATTTTTGAGGGTATTACTAAATTATTAATTCATGTTAGAGGCTAACCATTATAAATTTCATATTAAAAGGTATTTGAAATTTAATGATGAGAAATATTTGATAAGAGAGTTTATTTTTCACCAGCAAAGGAAAATGTAATCTAGAATTAGCAAGAATATTGTGTGGTTACTCTTCAACAAGTAAGTGTGTAGTTGAAAAATGAACTTCAGAGCAGTTGGTACCAGGAGTCCCTTGTAACCAACTGCTTTTTCCTGTTTTTTGTCACTAAAATCAAACCCACCTGTTGCATACTGGATTTGAAATTCTGCTTTGGTTTGTTTTCCTGCTTCTCAGAATAAGATTTAATCAGATTAGAACTACAGCTTTTCTGTAGAACTCTGTAATGTCCTTTTGTGTGAATAACTCCTTCAAGTTATTCCCAGTCAGGTGAATCCTTGTTGTGCATCTGGTGGCAGTCAGAGGGAGGTGGTCTAGAAGTGGAGGAGACACAGGCTGCTGTTTTCTGAGTTGCACTGTTGAGTAGGCTGATCTTCTGATACTACACCTTAGAAGACATTTTTTCTCCTAAAAGCTCCTTATTAGGCTTTGGGGCTTAAGTTAAGGATTCCATTAAATTGCAGAACAGTACTATGTGTACCTACTGATGTACTGAACATGTAGAAAAGTGTACTAAATGTACTAGAACATTCAAAAGGAACTGTTTCAGTTTGACTTGCAAGTAAACAGTGCCTAAAATAGCATTCACTTGGGCCACTTCTGTGAAAGATGCAGACTGAGAGATTCAGCAGCCAAATCTCTTGGAGAGCAGCAGGGTGGGGCGTGGTGTTTCAGTAATTCTGCCGTCCCACCTGATGTGTAAAGGGGGCAATTGGAAACGCCCAGGTTTGGCCATTTCACTGGGGATCATCTGCACCTGGGGTTTGGGAATCCTTTATTGATGGCGTGTAGAGTAGCAAGTACTGTTCTGCATTCCCAAAACAAAATCATCTTCTTGGTACAAAATCAGAACTCCTTTATCAGATATCCTTCAGCTGTTGTCTGCAATTACCACTCGTCTATGCCATATGTTAAAGTATGCTGGTTTACGTTTGTTGTTTACTTGAATTTAAAAAAAAAAAAGAGAGAAAAAGCCCCACAAACAATTCTGAAAGGTGACTTTAAACTTTTTTCCGGGAAGCTTATTGCATCTAAAATGTTGTCCGTATTGATACTTTGTGTTACACAGGAACTATATGATCTTCTCTGTTTCGTGTTTTTCTATTTCTGAAAAGGAAAGATGTAATTGTGCCATTTATTGAAGGTGGTGCTGGTGAGGTAAGTGTGAAGCTCTTCTTTCTCACCTTCATGTGAAGCCCTCCTTCCTGTGTTACCATTGCTTCGCAGTTTCAAAAGCTGGGACAGTTCACTTCTGGTTTAGGCCTTTGCTGAAGCCTTGTTTAGGTGCACGTGTGTGAGGAGAGGTGGGGTTCCTCACCAGGACAGCTCTGCTGGCAGAGCTTCCCTGCACCGGCCTTGTTGAACCTTTTTCTGATTGAACAAAGTGCAGGCAGGTTTAGCTATGAGAGGAATGAGCTTTGTTAGACAAGTACAAAGCAGAGATAGATTTGTAAAGCCCTTGAGTGGATGCAACCTCTGGCCTTGCAAAAAGAAAAGAAAAAGAAAAGGCTGTGACCTTGTGCAAGCAAGTTCAGCAATAGCAGCCTTAACTTTGTTATCCTTTTCTACCCCTGCAGTTAAAAATGATGTAAGACTACTTGTCTTGAGATCCCTATGAATAAAGTGAGTCCTGTTTCTTTCTTTCAATAATACTAGCACTGCTTTAAGGGTTCCAGTTCCTGTGCTTTCCCCGTTTACCTTGGGAGAACCAAGAAGGTTAGATTTCCCAGCTGTTTTTCTTGCATTTTCTAGGATACATAGTGCCTGATGACCTACTGTACAACTCTAGTGTTTTGTTTAAAGGTACTTTTTCACTGATTTAAAATTATATACAAAGATTACTAAGTTGCAGACCTTCTCTGACTGGAGCTCTCAAGGCTTTGGGGTTTTTTAAGTGTTGCTACACGAGTGAGATAACCAGGAAACTTGCTCTGTACTTCCTGTTTCGAGTGGGAAACAGCTGACTGTCCTCTGGGTTTAATGCAGGGAAAGAAACTGCCTCAAAAAATGAGCAAAGAATTGTAGGATATTGTTGTACCTCCTTTCAACCCTAGCAAAAATAATGAGATAAGGATCGCATTCGGTGATAGTGTTCCCAAACAGTAGTATTTAGTTTCACTAGTTAGAAGGCAAAAGTTAACAGCCAGACAGATAAATGGCCATATCTGCTTGTAATTTTAATGTATTCTAGCTTGTTTTATATTTAAATACCTGCAGGGCCTGTCTTACCAAGGATTCTTTTGTTGAGACGTGTTCTGTAATAACTTTGGAGATCTCAAGTATTTGATTAATAGTTTAATAAAATAGGTATTGGTCCATCTGTAATAAATGAAGAGCTATCACAGATTTAGTCTGTTGCATCTGTTTGCCTTAATTTAGTTTATAAACTAGCCTCTTTCTTAAAACTAGATGGAATGTGGATAGCTCAGATTTTTATAGGATTCAAAAGGATCAAGTAAAACTTGTTGTATCTAAAAACACAAACATGCATTTAAAAAGTGTAATGTCTTTAAACATGCACTTGAGAATAATGCAGCAAGCAAGAACAAAGAATGTTTAATGTTTACCTAATTATGTTATCCTTTTACTGGCATAAACAGAATATTGAAACAGTCGGGCTGCATTGTCTCTGAAGCATATAAAATTATTCTCTAGTGCAGTGAGCACCTTGCGGTAAAAACAACCTAGAGAAAAACAAAACTACCACCACCAAACAAAACCCAAAACCACAAAAAGAAAAAAACCCAAACCCATAGCTGAAAACAACCCAAATCCCCCCCAAGGACCAAAGAAATGCCTAAATTGCTACACTGATAAATTTGGTTGCACTGATAAATGATTCATTTTTGTGAACTTCAGCTCTGATTCAGTCTCCTAATTCTCTGATTGCATTTTAGTGAATGCCTTCCCTCTCTTGGCAAGGCTGTGGGTGTGCAGATGGAGAAGGAGGAGGCAGGCTGGCTGTGTAATAGCTCCCCATGCAGAGTCCTGATCTGTAATGAATGTTACACAGCACAGCCCTCAGCAATCCGCTCCCTTGCTGCAGATTAAGGCTACACAAAAGCAGTGAAGTGAGAAACTATTGCCTGCTGGCTGCTTCAGTCTTTAGCAGCTGCCTCAGGAAGGTGGTAACAGGCAAACTGAATTTCTCTTGCACTGCTGGCTGTTTAGAATATCCTAAAGCCTTTTATTTCTTCTCAAATCTAGAATTAAATACAGTTACTGCAATTTGTTTCCTCGGTGGTTAAATGTTACGTGGAACTGACACCATTGCTGTGTGGTTTGGGTTCTGCTTTTGTTGTTTTCTGGGTTTTTTTAATATATTTAAAGTCATCCGTAGTATCTTTTGAAATTAGTCCCTTGGTATTTTTGGTTGCATCTTTGTAAATGTCATCCTGTTTATTTTGGACAGTAGTAAACCAGATCATATGGCAAAGCAAGCCTGCTCTGCATATCTGCTTTGTGAGGGTCATGAGCTAGATACTGTAATTCAGCACTTAATGTATCTCTTTCTTCTTAGAATTTCATACTCTTAATTACAGTATTTGGAGTAGTTATGGCACAAGCAGAAAAGACTGATAAATGCAGCAAACAAGGGTTATATACACCTGTAAAATGTAGTTGTGTTCTGTGTGTGTTGTGGAAAAAAAGATTTGACTGGTTTTGCTGAATAAATTCAAACTTGTCAATTTTTGTTTCATTGCAGTGTTCAGCTTTTCATTTTATATTGAAATGACATAGTAAATGCAGTTATTTTTCGTAGGTATTTATTAAAGCATGCTGTCCTGGGAACATTGACAGTTCAGCATAATTGGAATTTTGCTCTCTTTTGAGAGAGAGCTGTGTGAACTCTGTTGTGATGACAAAATCCCAGCATTGTAATTATGAAAATGTTTTTATTAATGAGGTTCCCAAATACACTTCTGCTTGTTTTTCAGTACAAGGATGGTGGTACTGGAACATGTAAGATATCCACAAGCTGTAAAGTTTGGATACACTTTAATGCAAATGATTGTCTTTGCAGACCAACTAGTTCACCATGGAACTCAAATTTTCATGTGCTGCTGTAATTGCTTGTATTAGCTCATTTGTATATTCCATATTTTTATTATATTCCACAATTTTTTGTTAAAAAAGCAATGTGGCGGTGGTAACAGCAGCTGAAGCTGCCCAGGACTGTGAAGAAAGAAGCACCGCTGCCCGATGGTGGGTTAGAGGATAGCCTCTATCCCCCATCTGTTAACCAAGTTGTCACTCACAAGTTCCCCCTCCCTCCCTGCTGTTTTATTGTAATAAGTTTATACATATTCAGTCCCGGTATTCCATATGCATGAATTCTGGAAAGTTCTAAGTTCCTTGATGCCCCGTTGGTCCGCGTTTTTGTCAATTTTCTGTACCCCCTCCAATTACTGTGCTTTGGTTATTGTGCCCTTTGTTCCTCCCGTGTTCTTCCCCACTGTTGGTTCATTTTGTTTTCTCCGCCCTCTTCCCTACCACTATAAGAGTTACTGTTACCAGCCTCGAGGGGGTTTCTGCTGCTGGGTTAGGTGTGTGTGTTACTGCTCCTCTGCTTTTCCTTCAAATAAGCGCCACTGGAACGGCAAGCACAAGCCTCTCCCTCTCCTTTTTATCCCGGCCACGCGGCAGCGCCCGGCTCTCCAGGCCGGCTGTTTCGGCAGGAGTTGGTAGCGTGGGGCTGGGTCGGGGCCCCGAGGCAAAGATCCTCCGGGAGCTCCAGCCGGCCGCAGACGCCGCTCCTTTGGCCACCTGGACAGCGCGTCAAAGCAAGAATTGTTGTAATGCTCCTCGTTTTTCTGTTTTGCCCAGAGCTTTATTTGTGATATTTTGGATGTTCCTGTTGCCCGTGTCACCAACTCTTTCCTCATACCCGTTCCTTTCCAGGCGCACCTACGTGGGCAGTATGCCTGGCAGGATCATCAATGGGCTGAAGACTGTCGGGGTGAACAACCCCGTTTTCCTCTTGGATGAGGTGGATAAACTGGCAAAGAGCTTGCAGGGGGATCCTGCAGCAGCCTTGCTTGAGGTAAGAGGTGTTAAACTGGAAGCACTGTTTCATTTGTGTTTTAAAACAATTAATCTGCACTCGGAAGATTCACTGGACAAAAGAAAGCCTGGTAGTGCTGGCTTTGTTACTCACATATCAGCTGCTGAGTTCTGACGATTGCTTGGGCACAATGCAGATGCTGCCACATACTGTGCTAAGTAACATATAAATCTCAGTCAGCTGTATTTGAGCACAAGGATAGATTTTGGGCTGTTTCTTATATTTAAATACTGTTCAAGCCTTAAACAGCACTTATTTGGGGGACTTAAGGACACTGATTTTTAATGATTAAATGTTCTTAGCTAAGAAAGAACTGTAGAGGACCTAGACAGTAACTTGACTTCTTCAAGTTCTCCCTTTCTTTCTTGGAACAACTTTTTGAAGCTCTTGATTGTACCAGCTTGTATTGTTAGCCTGTTATTGTAAGCCTGTTACCCGGTGCATAATATGGGCTAGCTGCATGTTCTTTTAGGAGCATTTTTTTAATTAGTGTTGTAATTAACTTTCTGAACTTAGATTGTCATGTAAGTCACAGATCCCCACTCCTTGACTGATTATGGTATGATGAGTGGCTCATTATGGTGTGATGAGTGTTAGCTTTCCTTGAGAGTCAGGTTTTCCATGAGTGCTTTTTTTCTGAAATTCTGGCGCTCAGACTAAGATATTAATGGATCTGTTTTGAAGCAGATATTACGGTTATTTTATCACAAAGGTTTTAGAGTTGTCAGAGTTGATTTGCTTCAAGACACAAATAAAATTCAGGAGATACAGCTGAGGACTTTGATGAATGAAATACTGTTGGAATATTTTGTAAATCCCATCGAGTATTGACATGTTACTAATTAGGCTAGTTGGGCTTTTAGGAGGATAAAACTGGAGTGATCATGAAGAAGATGAATTGGGACCTGTGCCTTGCAAGCTTCATGTATCATGTAGAAAGCAGCAGTGATGAGTTGTCAGAACCTTCTTCCCAACTTCAGTTTTCTGGAGTGTGACGTGATAATCGCAGTACAATTCCTTTTTCACTGGCTTGTGCACGTTCAGTGCTTTTATTCCAGCAGTTTGCTGGAGAGAGGAAGGGGCACCTCCTCAGGTGTGGGGAAGAGACAAAGCATTGCCCTGCCCTGGGCAGAAGGCTGTATCCATCTTCCCGTGCCAGCACGGATGGCAAAGGAGGGAATGAGGGCGGTGCTGGCACGGCTGCGCCAGGCTGAAGTGTTGAGGCTGCCAGGGCAGATGCAGCACTAATGCACTTAATGGTTTTAGTATTGTGCGTGTTTAGAAATTCCTTGTACAGCTGCAGTTTTACACTCTGCCTTCTCTTGTGTTCTGCCTGGCTGTAGGGACTGCCGTGCTCCCACTGCTGCAGCTGCACTGCTTCTGTCATGGTTCTGTACCTGTTTCAGTCAAAAGCAGGGACATTAGTAAAAAATACCCACGTTTTTTGAGCTAGCCTGGCTCACAGTCACAGAAGCGACTTAGGGCATAATCCTAGAAGCATCTCAGTTATCAGAGTTGAGGTGTGGTAGCTTTGGTAGGTGGGGGTGAAAGTGGTTCTGGTAGTATTTGCCTGCAGAGGCATTCTAATGACTCTTGACTGACAGCGCTTAATGCGGTGATTTAAATACGAAAAATGCTACTTAAATTAAGGTGTCATGAGCTCATCTGGATGCTGTCTGACATTCTGCAAATGAAGTATCAATTGACTTTCTACAAACGTCATTATTTTCTTCCTGCTAGATAGTAGAAAATTACTGTTTTGACAAGACCAGCGAGTTCTTTTAAAATTACTGTGTGAACAGGCTGCGGTTTGAGAGCTCTGTTTTGATCTTTGCATGTTAACATGAACTAGTAGTAATTTAAATGTGCTAGAAAACAGCATGGCTTCGCTTCTTTAGCTTTTAAAAGTGACAGTTATGGTCCTTTACCTATGCATTTCTCAAGTGTGAGTACACTTTTCTAGGGTGCATGAAAAGCCTCGAAGTGCAAAGAAAAGAAGCAGGAGAGTGTCATAAATACAAGCATTTTCCTTACACTATTCACCTGTGGGGTTTTATTTACACTTTGCTGAAAATGTAATGCTCTCTGTTTCTGAGTTTGCTGATACCTCTCCTGTCATTTGTCTTTTAGATAATTGAACTAAGCTGTCCTAATTCTAGTAAATGCATGGATAAAAATACCTGAAAATCAGTTTTTTCTACTTAGCTGGCTGTTGTTTCCTATGCAGACACAATGATTTCACATTGCTTGGAAAGTGTTCCAATCATGCATCTAGACCTATGTATTAATATTGGTAATTTTATTCAACTTCTGCTGTTTTTTATAATTTTTAATAATTTTTAAATACACTGTCCTGCAGTAGAGAACAATTTTATTCTTCTATCACATTAAGTTTGTGAGGGCAAACGAATTTAATTAATACTTGTTTAATTAGTTTTGTTTGAATTCTGGATACTTTGTTGCTGCTTTTAGATGTTTGTGTTTTCCATCTTTTAAAACCACATTCTGAGTGATACTCAGCTCTGCTCCTGCCATGAATTTTTCCAGCTGAGGCTCATAAGGTTCACTTCCAACTGCCTGCCTGGGCTGCAGGCTTTATGTGAGCCCTGCTAATTGACCATTAGTTGCATCTGGAGAAGTAATTGCTCTATTAACCATGGCTGGGCTGCTCCCCTGCGAGATCTCCATATCCCTCTACTGCTGGCTAAACATCCTGAAGCAGGTGCTTTACTTCTTCTAATGGACAGCTCATGCCTGGACATAATAGCTTGGTTTTCATCTGCTTCTCGTGGTTTACATTGTTGGAAAGCCCATCTGGAATGAGCAAAGCTGGCTGTTATGTTGGAGAGCAAACAATAGTCAGTGCTCACCTCACTGGTACATTTGCTGTTCACACTGCTGCTTGTCTGGTAAGTGCCATCATTAAGTATGAAAGGCACATCCTTTTTTCCTTAATGTGTAGGTGTGTTAAATTCTTGCTGTCTACAACAGGGCATATTCAGGAAGAAAATTGCCATCCCTGTGAGCTTGGGAGCAGAGCTCGGTGCTTTATAATTGCCGGATATGTGTTTAGTTCTAATGCTTCTGCAGAGCTGTTGCTTCAGCAAGACAGAATGTCTTCCTATTTCCAGTTACTGTTCATTAACAAAGGAATATTTTAGTCTAAATTTAGATGACCTCTGTTAAAAACAGAAGAAAACAGAAATGGATCCAAGTGCCTGATAGTGACTATTTGTATGCAGGGAAATTAGACCAGGAGCGTAGCCAGGCAATTAAATGTTCATGGAATTTATTCTGGATTTTTTGGTAATAAAAAGCTGTTACAGAGAAGCCTTTGTATGCATGTGAGCTATCTGTCATAAATTAGCCAAGATACTTTGTGCACTGAATGTTCTTTTTGTACTTCATATTTTTGTGTTAGTTGAATATCTTGGAAAACTTTTGAACTTGAACTTCAGCACAGATACCTAACTGAAGAACAGTTCTATTTGCTTTGGAAAATCTGATTGAAATACACAGGCTGGACATTGGTTTGTATCTTTTTCTAAAAAATAGTTACCATGACAAAGAATTATGAGTCCAGGGGAATTCCAGCCCTTGTAAAAAATCTCAGCTAATTCACGTTTTTAGGTATAATCCGAGTTGGTTTGGATTACAGTTGCCATTATCTTTATTGGATAGTATTTTTTGCATATGAGTACAGCATCAATATTTTGTGTATCTTAGTAAATGGTATTCTAATCACCAGCTTGGTACAATTCATAAGGATTTCTAGTTGCAGACTAGAAGGAGAAAGACACATGCACGTAAATAAATGTGACAAAATGCCAGTTTGGTCTGACAGAATATACGGTTTCCAGCAGCTTTGGAATTAGTTGCAAACACTTCAGCTTATAGCCTGGAGTTCTGTGGAAATGCTGTTACCGGTATATAAAAAAAAAGGGAGAGTAAGTTGAGTTAGGATTAGCTGTTTAAATAACTTTGGAAAAATTTGCCGGAGTAGACTTTGAATGGGAGACTAATATTTGGTATAAACCTACTTGTTTTGAAGACAGTTTGTAGATGCTGTGCTTGCATTCCCTTCCTGTTGTTGTGTCTCCCTATAGTCGAGGGCTAGACTGTGGGGCTGGCTGAGGTAAGGCACATCTCTAACTGAATTATTCATCAGTGGACTTGGCTTGTCAGGATACTTCAAGGCCTTTGCCTTCGTTGGTAAGGAAAGGAGTAAATGACAGCAGCTGCTTGCTGAAGAGGGTAAGAAAGCTTTTGAATAGCTTAGAGCCAGTGCACAATGGCATTCACTGAGTTCCAGCCCTAGGTTCAGAATTGAAGCATATGCTTCAGTATGTTTTAAAATGTCGCTATTAAGGGGAATGTGTAACTGGTATTTTATTGCAGCTGCAATACATTTCCAAATACTGCTCTTAAATCTGTGTAGTACTTCATAGTAAAATTAGAACTAATTCTGGTTTTTGGGAAAGTCTGCTGTGCTTCTGGCATTCTTAAAAAAAAGGATTTTCCTAGTTTGTTCTGATCATAATTTTGTTCTAAAGATTTTTTTTACTTTTCAAAGCCTGAAGAGAATTTAAGAGTAATGAAAATACAAAATTGTTTCTTTTATAACTATCTAAGAAGTCCTCAAATTCAGCTGTTGTTTTTTAATTATCAGCACTGTTCTTGGCTATAATTCAGGTTTTGTGCATTCGTTTGGGTGTAGACAGATGAATTATTTTGTCAGTGGTGTGCTGTTTCTCAGGAGATTCATGGGTCCCATTATTTGTGACATGAGAATTGTTCATGTTGGTGTAGCATTGATCATTTGTCATTTGGGAAGGAAAAGCGTGGCAGTACTTCAATGGGATGTGAAGCAAAGGTGGTTCACAGGTGATACAGAAGCCAAGAGTACATTGCTATATACAATGAACTTCCCATTTGTGGCACTTGTAAGAAATCTACAAGACAGTATCTCAGTACCCTCATGTTCCCCATGTATATTGAATATTTATCGCCTAATCTTAAATACAGGCAAGTGTTGCATTAGCACACAGAAGTAGTACTAAAAGCATTAGGAAGACAATACAGTTATGTAAGCCCCAGTTCTACTTGCTCAGTAAATTTTTGAGGTTGGTCAGACTGTGTGGTTTTGTTCTGTAGTGCTTGTTCAATTTCGTCTCCCGTGTTTTGGGACAAAAAGAAAAATGATTGTGTTGGGAAAGCCAGGGCTCACCAAGGGTCAGAGCTTGCCTGGTGTATTATGGGCAATAAGAACTTGTACTCCTCCAGCAGTAGTAAAAGCTGGTCAAAGCAGAATAAGTGGGGCATGTGATTTAGGGACAGCAGATAAGGCTGGGATTGTGTTCCTGCCCTTGGTCTCACAGAGAGATCTCATGGGGTGGCGTGAGAGTAAGAAGTAAGCTTAGAGTAGGAAAAGCTGCCAGCAGCAGGTGAGGATTGGAGTCAGGGATTACTTGGGAGAATTCTCCTTGTTCCATGGGACAACATGGGCTCCTTTTCCAAGGTTGTGAGTCCTTGAAGGGTCACTTTACCATGTGTGAAAGGTCATGGATATACAGCTTAGGGGAGGTGCTTGATGGCTGGATAAATGCTGGAGCCACCTCTAGAAAAGGGCAGGAACAGCTCACAGGGAAATGACTTTTTGAACTGTACATGTGGTGTGAAATGTAGTCACAGAGTAATCCAGGCAAGGCCAGGATTTAGTGATAGCCATGATGTATTTTATTACTGGAAAGTCAGATTTGACAGATCCAAATGGAATATAATAAAGATGTGCATATTTTATTTACTTCTGATGGAACAACTGCATCACTTTTGTGTTTGCTCTTTTTAAGGTCTTGGATCCAGAACAAAATCACAGTTTCACTGATCACTACCTAAACGTAGCCTTTGACCTGTCCCAAGTGCTTTTCATAGCTACAGCAAACACTACGGCTACGATCCCACCCGCCCTGCTGGACAGGATGGAAGTTATCCAGGTGCCAGGTAACACTGCACTGCTTTCGTTACAGTGGCTCTTGCTGGTCCTTAAACAAGTTTGGGGTGTTTTTGCTGAAATGAGAGGCAGCTCCTTAAGGGAAGCCTGCCAGGAGTCTGGAGTGCATGGCCAGAATGGTTAAAAGGGACAAGGCAGGATGCCTCTGTTGTGGCCTCTGTCGTGAGAACGATATTTACCCTTGCACTCAGGAAAATTCAGCTCCAGGTCTGTGGTGATGCATGGATACGTTCTGTAATGATATTTTCCTTCACTGATTTGTTTGTATTCTAATTGTCTGTTGGCTGATGCATCTTTTAAGATTTCAGTGGGAAAAGGGGTCTTCGAAGCACTAAAATTCTGTTCTTGTTTGCATGAAGTTATGAATAGTCACAAAGGATCGTACCAACAGCCTTGTAAATTGTAGCTGGGGGAGGTTTTTTGTTAAATTCAATCAAATAGAATTGTAAAAGGTAAGAAATCTGATTATATTGTAGTGTCTAAGCAAAAAGATTGTTAATGAATACATGTGTGTGGGTTTTTTTTTTTTAAGGATACACACAGGAAGAAAAAATCGAAATTGCACATAGACACTTGATTCCCAAACAGCTTGAACAGCATGGTCTGACTCCGCAGCAAATACAGATTCCCCAAGTAACCACTTTGGGCATAATTACCAGGTAAATCTGTTTGTTGCTTTCAGTTTAAATAACTTCTTTTTTGCAACTAGTAAATCAGTTTATAAGGTAATAGCACAAACATGCCTTAGTATTGTCCTTAATAGCTTCAGCAGTTCAGCCATTGGTAGTTTATAGAATTGCTCTTTCCTTACCTCTTCTCTACAGAACATCCTTTCTGTAGAGAGTTCCTTGCTCTTGCTCTCCAGGTGTGGCTCCCAATCAGTTGTGCTGACAGTATTGCCAAGGCCCTGCCAAGAAACAGGAGCACGTGAGGCTGGTGTGGCTGTACATGGCTTTGGCAGCAGACAACATTTAGTTTAAAGAACCAACTTATATTTCTATCATTTTCATACAAAAAATGGAAATTACCTTTCTTTTTATTGTGACTGGATGGGCACATTTGTTTAAAATTTGGAATTAGGTTTAAAAAATTAAAATACAGGGTTTTTTAATAGCTTCTGTTCATTAGAACTGGGGTTTTTGTTTGACATGACAGCAAATGTATTGAATGGATCATCATTTGAACTTTAAACTAGCTTATTTCCAATAGAAAAAGTATATTGGGATTCAATGAATTGAAATATTTTATGACCAGTGTTTTGGCTGTTTTGTGTAGTTTTACGGCCTGGTGCTTGTTTTAGTTCATAGACCAAAACAAAATATTCTTCTACACCTAGTTCGTCAACTTCCAGTGAACTATATTTTTAAAGTTTTGAACTAGTTCTTCCTTTCATTTTTTATGCATCCAAGAAGAGCTCAGAGCTATTGGACGTTGTTTAGCATTTTGTGAAGGTTTGGCATCAGGTGTTGGTCACGTCTTCCCACTCGGTAATTTGTCCACAATTTTATCAACCACGATTATTTTGATGAAAACAAATTATTATATTCCTATATCTTAGAGTAGTCCAAGGTTTCAATGCCTTTCCCATCCCATTTTATCTGACTGTGTGTTTAGTAGGAAAGTGTGTTTCTGTTGAAAAGAGCTCTCTGTTGCAAAGAACAGCCCAGCACAGCCTTTGTCTCTCACAGGTACACGAGGGAGGCAGGAGTCCGTGCCCTGGATCGGAAGCTGGGAGCCATTTGCAGAGCAGTGGCTGTGAAAGTGGCAGAAGGACAGCACAAAGAAGCAAAGCCAGATCGTGCAGAAGTGGGGGAAGGAGAAGGTGTGTATTTTTGGCATGTTTTGTTAGAAAGGGAACTTCTAATGTAGTCACTAGGAAGCTAATTTTGCAACTTTTTCTCCTATTTTATTCATTATTAAGGGCTCTGTTTTCAGAAGCTTGGCAGATAGTGTGACATTATTATTATGGGCAGTTTTAGTGCTGAGGAGTTTTAGAGTTGAGGAGTTTCAGCCTGCCAAGTTGGTAATTGAGAAGTTCCATCCATATGTGTCATATCTTAGAGATGCAGTTATGATTTGTGTATGTCTTCCTAGGCTTTTTAATGCAAATCTTTCACTTCTTCTCTGGCTGTAGTTCCTACTAGCTCACAACTCAATCTGGTTATTTTGTTATACACTAAAAAACTGTCTGCTTGAAGAGCTCTGAAATTAGAATTGTTTTTATGTGCCTTTTAAAGACTATGCTTATTCAAAGTCTCTTGGAGCTTTGGTGACTTTGCAGCCTCAGTCTGGTCTTGCTTCTCGTGTGTACAGACAGTGTTTTATCATTCCCAGTCATCCAACAGACTGAAAGAAAGCTAAACACAAAACTCTCAAACAGCAAAAATACCCAGGTAGCTGCTTCACCACTGAGGTAGGTCTCTTTCTATAGAAGAGGGAAGGATGAAGTCAGGCCCATATCCAGTTCATGTGCGGCATACAGCAGGTGACTGCTCCCTTTTTCATCCCCCCGAGTGTTCTCTTTAATAAAAATGAACATCCACACTGTGTTTGGTGAAAGATATGATGGGGGGGGGTGTAGATGGCTGTGCTTTTGTTCCAGCCAGATGCTGATGGAGGCTGGTGCTGTACACAGCAGTTTGCTGCTGGTGCTCCACAGTGCAGCACTGGATGTGTGCAGGAACCCTCAGTGTAAGGTAGGTTAGAAATGTGAGAGGACAAACCCCAAACCTCAGGTTGAACTTCTAAAATGTGGATAGCCCTTAGTCTAATAAAATCTAGCAAGCAGTGTGTTGGGGGTTTCATTAGTTTGTTTTTTAAAGACCGTCAGGTGACAAGAAATTCTTCCTGTCTGTCAGAGAACAGCTGGGTGTCAGAGGATCCTGGAAACTGAAAACTGCAGAATGGCTGCTTGCTTTTGCTTCAGGATACTCACAGAGTTAAAATACTAAACAGAGCCCTGTTGGTTTGATGTTCTGAAATACTCCACAATTGAGTTGATGTGGAAAAAAAACCTTTAGGTTCTAGCATCTGTACAGCTGGAATAGGTCTGGTCTGGATTGGAGGAGGACAAATGAGGAGACTCATTATCCGTTCCTTTAAAATAAGGCAGCAGACAGGTCTGAACAGTGCCCACCCCTTTCAGAGAGTAAACCCCAGGGGAGGAAATATAAGGGATATTTTTACAAGCAGTGATAATAATTAGAAGGGTTTTTGAAGGAAAGTTTTACCCACAGTAAAAACTTACATAATTTGTCTCTGAGAAACTCTTTCTTGACAGTCTTTCAGCTTTACCTTGCCTTTTTTCCCTAGCTCAGTATTTCCCTTCTGAAAATTAAATCTTCTTTTACCTTGTTTTCTAAGATCACCGTAAGGTCTGTGGGAACTGCAGTATTAGAAGGTTGAATTTGGCTGTGTTTGCTTAAGCAGGCTCAGCTTGGTTTTCCCTGAGTGGCTTAAAGGCAGCAAGCTCTCACAGTAGCAGTGACTGAATCCGTGAACGGTCCTGCAATTTAATTCATCCCATTTACATTAAAAGGCAGAGGTTTTAAGATGTATTTACCAATGCTTTCCTTTTACATTATGTGTGTGTTCTCTGCCTTCTCTACTCCAGTGGACTTTGTGAAGTCAGACACTGACTTGTTGATGCTTCTGTGCTGTCTCTCTGAATGCAACTGCTGAGCCTTTGGGCTGTGCTGGCCCAGCTCATCAGCACGAGCCAGTATCGGGTGTCCTGGCTGCTGCACCTTTTGGATAGTAATTTTGACAAGTCGTGTTTTCAAAGTAGGTAGCTGTGTCTGAAATGTGTTTTAGAGGTCTGATGAAATTGCTGAATAAAAAGAGAGGTTATTCTGCTCTTCAAGCATTCTGGTAAGATAAATGAGAGGTAGGTTCGGAGCATAGCTCATGGCACTGTAAGAAGAAACACTTCATTATTGAGGCAAGTAACAAAAAAGAACTGTATTAGACATCTCAGTCCACTGAGAGAGTTATTTACCATGTTAAAATTAGCACTGTGCTTGCAACTTAGGTATTTACACTGTTAAAATTATACACTGTTAAAATTAGTACTGGACTTGCAGCTTACCAAAGCGAAGTGAAAATAGCAGGCCAAGTGCTTCAAAAGGGGCCAAAATGCTGGCTTTTTTGGTTGACCCATTTTGGAGTTAAGAAAGAAATGAGCTGTGAAGAGTTACCCTTCTACTTCTGGAGTGAAAACTGTCCATGAGAAAAAGCTATATTAATAAAAGGGAGTCTGAGGGACAGGTGTCTCTACAGTTAAACTTTGCTGTTAGGAGGACTTGTACAGCATGGTGCAGTCTGCAAAGTGTGTTTTACCTTGTTCTAATGCTGTGCTTGCACCCTGGTGTGTTTTTACAGTGTGTCATTTGCTGGGAGTGTATCAGAGTAGGAGCCTTTTAAAAAATGATTTTATTTTCATTCTATCAGTTGGAAACAACTAAGTGTTCAAAACAAAGCTTGTAAATATCTCCAGATACTTGCAAGTTGATGCAAATAATGGGATTTGTAGCTTAAATTGGTTTATTTGGCTTTTTTTCCTCCTGTTGATTAGTGGACATTTGTGCAGTTGTGCATCATGATGATGAATTTTTATTTCTGGAAGATTAGTTAATCAAGTTGTCATCCCTTAATAGTTTCATTTAGACTTATTTATTGAATATTTTTTCTTTATCTGTAAAAAATACCTAAAATTCATTTTTGCTTTCTACATTTGTGTTGCTGATGTGAGACTGAGACTCTACAGTTAGTGCATTGTTATGCCTTGAGTTGTGTAGGAGAGGGCAGACTACAGGCTTGCCTTGCTTTCTAAAATGTAATTTGTACCTAATTCATAGCTTAGCCAAATTGTACCATGGTGCCTGTTGTGTTTATTTAGCCGAGTGCCTTCTGGCTGGTGGGTTGTAATAAAAGTTAAGGACACTAGGTGGTAGAATCACAGAATTTCCACCATTACATTGATTAAATCACATTATTAACTCCAAGGGGAGCACCTGATTTCAAGGCTTTGTAAAGATCAGGCTTTTGATGCTGTTTGGCAGCAGGCTCCAGGAAGGGAGGGTGCTGCCCTGGCAGAGCTGGAGATTCCCTGTCAGACTGGGTTTAGCACTTCCCAGAAATGCACCACTGAAATGCACTGGCAGCTTTGTGGTGCCTTCCTTGCTCCTCTGCCTCCTGAGCTTTCTGGAGAAGTTGGTGAGTGCAGGAGGGTTGGTTTGTGTCAGTTGTTGACTTTGCACAGGGAACTTCAGCAGAGGCAAATACAGTCATTTTTCAGAGCTCTCTGGGGAGTCATCCCTGTGTACAGTAATGCTATCTGATATTTCACTGAAACACTATCTAAGATTTATGAGACACTCCTTGAGTCTTTTGACAATTAGAAGAAATTCTAGGAGTCACAAAGTATGTGAAACTCTCCTTCCTATTTTAGTGCAACTGCCTTGAGAATACAATGCAGCAGCTGTGCACTAAGGCATCATATCATGATACAACAGTTGAAGCCCAGAGTGAAAAACAATTTGGCTTATTCAGACCCGAAGGAAGATTTAGGACAGGTAATATTTCATAACTGAAAGTGATGAAATGAAGATTGTATTTTTGTTGAAACCAAGGCTTTGAACATACTTACATATTTCCATAACCCAGCAATACAGTGCAGTTTGTTTTACTCCTTGTGGATGAAACACTTGGTTTTAAATTAAAAAGTTTGACTGCAGTTGTCAATGTGAGCTGACTCATGAAATGTGGTGAGCATCAGTCGCAGGGTGATGTGACTGCAGGTACTCAGGTCTGAGCTCAGCTCTGCTGACCTTAGAGAGCTTCCCAGCTCTGCAGGCTGCAGTCTGGGCCCTGTCTGAAAATTGCTTGGAATGACTTCTCTGTAGGAGGTTGAAAAGGCATAAATGTTCTGAGAAGTTGGGTTTATATACAAATTAATTTTTAAAGTGTTATTTTTTTCCATTTTAATTTATCTGAGTATTCCTGCGTGAACACCTCAAATTCAAGTGCTTCAAGTACACGTTGTTTTTGTAGATCACAAATGATAGAATGTAATTATTTTGTGGAAAGAGAACTTTTCTGGTGCTGTGGGGAGAAATGCACATGGCATTAAATTTAAGCATATAAGTGTAAACAGGATTAGGGTCCCAGGAAATTGTTTCCTTCCTAAAGAAAATCTTGTGGAAGTAACACTTCCTAAAAGTTTGGTGCATAAGATTTAAGTTTGACAGTGGAATGTTGTTTTTAGGGTGCAGTTTCATTTTCTGTTCACATTTCTTTGAATGTGAACTGTTGTCAGCAAGAGCAGTCCCAGCCTTTTCTATCTAAATGCATTTTTGGGGGACTTTTTAGTTTGGAGGGGCTTCAGAGAATTCGGAGTCTGTCTGCTGTGTGCTGAAACATCTGCTGCTAAGTCAGATGAGAAAGAAAGGACATGTTCTTTTCCCTTTAATTGCCCACAAAACTGAAACCTTTTCTGTCATGCTGATGCTCTTTCTCATACTTCTTCATAGCAATTCAGCAAATCAGAATGTGTTATGTTAAAAACTGCTTAAAAATGATAGGCTTCTGTTTTTCTGTCTAGGTCAGTAAGTACCGCTAGAAATGTTTGGGTTTAAGACTTGTGTTGCTAGTGCTTAATTTAAATCTGTTTTATGAGGAGATGAGAAATTGCTACGTGTTGAGGAATTTTTAGGCTTTTGTATTCTCTCATTTCCATTACATCTCTAGAAGAAAGTAGCAGTCTTAATTTTTTAAATCCATGCCATGGAATGTCTAGTAAGATTAAATCTTTAATTATATCTAACAGTTCATTGTCAATATGTTTTCTTAGGAGTCCATTTTCTTACAAATCCAGTATTTATGTGCAAGACTTTGTTTTATTTTGGGGACTTGCAAAGGCAGATTCTTGAGGAACATTGTGATCTTTGAGTAGCTGCAGATTCTGCTTTGAAGATTTTACAAACGTAATCTCTTTTTGGTTGGTTGTTTTTTGAACTTATTTTTGGTTACTTGGGGAGGGCTCCGTGTTGTTGTTTGATTTTAGTATTTTGATTTTTAAATGTTACAACAACTCAATACCGTGCTGCCTCTGTGCCAGCAGACGTGTAAGAGCAGAGCAGCAGGTGGTTCCTCTAGTGCGGTTTGGAGCTCTGCTAAGGGCACTTTCTGACCTTTCAGTTTATTTTGCCAACTTACCTCAAACTGTAAGATGCTTAAGCTGCTGTGCTAACCAGAAGTTCTGTTTCTGGAAACATGAATTTAACTGTCTTGTTTTAGATAAATGTGTCATTTAGCTTGAACTGTGGTTTCTGGCTGTTAATCTGGGGTAGGTAGAGGACATGCATTTGTCATTGTTAGTGGAAATCTTGGTTCCTTGTGTCTTCATAGATTCCTCGTAGTCAGCACATGTTTAAAGATGATGAACAAAGATGTCATTTTCCTTCAAAGAGAAAGTTTGTGTTTATAATTACATGTTGGGACATCACTTTATGCTTTTATAGAAAATTAAATAATGCCAGAATTTAGATTAATATTTTTAGAAAAAGCCTTCAGTTTGTTATTGTTACAGATTATAAAATGGGATGTACTCATTAGGTTAGATAAACTCAAAGAAAAGAGTTTCGGATCTTTTTAATAGAGCTGGTGTCCTCAAATTGCCCTATTTGTTTATGAGGAGTTTGTATACAGTTAGGTGAAATAAATACGTTTGTGTTTGTTAGGCAGTAAAATCTTGGAGTAGAACAAAAGCGGCTGGTTTTAAACTCAATTTTGTTTTGAAATATGATTTGCATCTCAGATTATCAAATAGTGTTGAAATTGCAGTCTGAATTGCAAGAATAGCGTGCAGGGTTATGTTCCCTAGACTTGCCAGTATTTATGTCTTTGAATTTATTATGTACAAAAATAGTAGTTTAACAAAAGCAGAGAGACGTGCTGGAACAACAGCAGGCATCTGACTAAGGCAGTGTTTACAGTAAAGGAATGGGATTTAGCCATGGAGCAGTGAGCTGTACAATGGAAAGATGAGTGGCTGTTGGATAAGAACTATTAGACTGGGGTCCTGCATAAAAGCTGAGTTGCTGCTGTCATGCTAATAGTGATGTAGAATGTTTTCCTTGATGCTTTGTAAAGGCATTAGTGAGAATTGCGCTGTCACAAAATTATCTGTAGAAAGGTTTTTATGTATCAGGGTTAATAACAAGATAGTTTGTATCTTGTGAAAGGAGACATCCTCATTCATACCTTCTGAGAATTACTTTTGCACCCCTGACCACTTCTTCACATTATAGTAAATAGATTAGATCAGTGATTTGTGGTTTTCTGTTTAAACTCCTGGATTTTCAGTTGCTGTGCATGCATTGATGTGCAAAGGAAGACCCAGAAAGTTTCTTTGCAAACTGAAATTGGGAAGAATTCAAGGAAAGTAAGCAAGCCATATTTGGGTCCAAAACACAGTGCAGGAGTATTGAAGCTCAGTGTACATTCCTGTGTAATACAGACTTCAGATGTGTGTTAGGCTGGTGTTTGGGGTGGGAAGAAATATCTTCACTCTGCATGTGCTGGAGGGCAGCCCCAGGGCAGGGAGGCACTGCCCTGAAACTGCCACAGAGCCTTAGAAACAGCTGGATTGTCCAAGTAGTCTTCGTTTCTGATACATATTTCACTGGAACACTGCTTAGGGCTCTTGAGAAATGCTAATAAGCCTCTTGCACCTGGGGCAGATTCTGTGGGGAAATGCTTCCCTTGCATTGTCCCTCTGCTCCCAGTCCCGTGGTAAAGGTGCAGTGCCGGCCCCTGCGAGTGATGTGCTGGTTCCTGAGCTCGGTCATGCAAACAGCTCCTGTGCAGGCTGGGTTTGGGACTTTGACATTGACACAGTTCCCATTATAGTTCACTTTTGTATAGAAAGAGAAGACAGAAATTTGAAGGCAATTCTGCTAAGGGAGCCATTGTGCAGGTAAGAAATCCAGTTGTGCTGTAAGTGAAGGAAGGGAGGAGCCTGCTTCTGAACTATTGCTTTAGTTGTGTGGTCCCTCCTAGGTGACACTTGAGTATATTGCATTCAAAAGTGTCAGGCTGCTGGGGGTTTATAGCCCTTCCTGAAGAGTATATCATGCCTGTAGGTGTCTCTGAAATGCCTGATAACTGGACCTTGGAGGAATTTTTTGCTGCTACTGGTTATTGAGCGTGACACCTTAGCAATATCTCATTTAACAAATAAAAGAACAGAGCCCTCTGTGTGTGTGTAGTATTTCAAGGCAAAAGCCACAGATCGTTACACTGAAATTGTTTGAGGTTTTTCCACTGAACAAGGCCTGTAGGTGTTGTGTTCTGAGCTGGCTGTTGAACAGACAGGAGATGTCAGTTTTGTGAGTTAAGCAGCCTGAGCAGGTGGAAGGTGTCCCTGCCTGCGATAGGTTGGGCTGGATGATCTTTAGCGGCCCCTCCAGCCCAAACCCTTCTATGACTGAGTAAAGCCATAAAAGTCATAGGAGACAAAAATCAACACGAGAAGTGTCACATCAGAGTCTGTGCTGCAAGGGCTGCACTGGAGGTGGTCTCTGTGCTGGGGCACAGCTGTAAACACATAAAAAGAACAGGAGTTAGTGCACTGTCAGAATTGCCCTGTTCAGCTCCACATTCTCTGTTACACTACATTGCACAGGATTCGTCCTGCAGGAATAAATCCTTCCCTGTGAGGGTGGAGAGGCCCTGGCACAGGTTCCCAGAGAAGCTGTGGCTGCCCCATCCCTTGAAAGTGTTCAGGACCAGGTTGGATGGGGCCTGGAGCAACCTGGGATAGTGGAAGGTGTCCCTGCAAGACCTTTTAGCAAGATCCGCTTTAAGGTCCTTTACAGCCCAAACCATTCTGATTCTGTGAATACTGGTGTTCTGCACAAATCTGGTGAAAAGTGCAAAGTCTTAAGTGAGCCTAATGTGTTTTGCTATTTGGATTAGTTTAAAATGCACTTAAGCTGATGAGTTGGATCTTTGTCAGTTCTCTAGATTTAATTTTATCTTTGATGAACAGTTAGAACATACTTAGACTTAATAATTAAATTTCATGCCTTATTATCTTTAATTTGACAAGATTTTTGTGAAAGATGGTTTGAGCACCATTTTGTGAACTTTCTGAGCATTTCTTTGCATATTTTATTTTTCTCTGTCACGATTTTTTAAAAATTCCTCTGTCTAGGAAAGACTGTTACAAATCCTAAATTAGATTTTCTTCCCTTAGATTGCAAAGAACACATCACAGAAGATGCCAAACCAGAATCCATCAGTGACACAGCTGACCTGGCTCTGCCACCTGAAATGCCGATTTTAATTGATTTCCATGCTCTGAAAGATATCCTGGGGCCACCCATGTATGACATGGAGGTAACATCCTCATTTGTTTCTGCTCGACTGCTGTTCCTGGCTGCTATGATTATTGCTATTGACTGAGTGTGTACGATGTTAACAACTTTAAAATTTGTTAATAACAGCACTGTGTTCCTTTGTGTTCCACAAAGTGTGTTTTCACCTAAAGAAGTTTTTATTTTCTTTTAATTCAGGGTACATAAATAACACAATGCCCTGACTTTCCTGTTAGCAAAGGTTCCTGCAGCAGTGCTTAGGAGCGCGGTGCTGTTTTTTCAGGTTGAAACAATTTTGCTTTTGTTTGGGGGATGTTTGGTGGTCTTGGGAAAGAAGCCAAAAGTAGAACCCAGGAATCTTGTCTCTGCAGCAGCTGTGCTAAGGACTGTCCCACATACCTCCTTAAAGCCAGGCAGCATTTTTGGGTATTAAAACCACTTCAGTTTGCACCAGAAGTTCTCAGACATTCTTTAGGTTAATGTGACTCTTAGCTATTAAAATGTTTTATGATCAGTCAGGCACCTCCAGCTTTGTTCCTCAGGCATATTTCAGATTTTTTGCTTTCCCCCATCTGTATTTTGCTCCATTCCATGGCAATGCCATCAGTTAGAGTAGTTTGTTAGTTTGGGGTTCCCAGTGACATTGCAGTTGTGCTCTGTTTCTGGGAACTTTCCTCTTAAAATTCTTTTCTCCTAAATCAGAGGACCAGACTTCCAGTGGGATTTGGAGAACAAAAAGGGGACAAGATGTATGAAGGAAGCAGGAGAAAATGGATGATTGTTAAGGAATGAGTCAATTTCTAGACCTGAACTGAGGCTTTTGCATATGAAGATTTTGTCATAGAAGAGATTCTTAAAGAAGAGACAGAAATGAGGGAACAAACTGAAGGGAGACAGTGCCATTGATTGTGCCAGAGGATGGTGATGGGAGCAGGGGGAGGGGGAATGGGAGGCAAGGAAAATAAATGACCAAAAGGCCAGTGCCTGGTGACTCTGGGCTGAGATTATTCACATGGGTTCTTTGGTGATTTATTTCTTTTTACTTTCAGAAATTAGAAGAGTTTGCTCTTTAGGCAAATGGCTGAATTGTCAGCAACTTAAATTTGTTCTTTCCACCTCTCAGAAGCCACTATACCCAACAGTAAGATCATACAAATTTAAAAATTCACTGCTAATATGGGACTTTTCTTAGGTGTTCTGCCTGGTTTCGATTTTGTTTCTGGAGCTGATTATTCTTTTAAATTTGGTAGTATGGCTGTGTTGCAAAATAATTGCTGCTATTTTGTCTTTTTTCTACAGATCAAATAGTGCAAGTAAAAGTTTTAAAGTGTGGTTCCTAATTTCAAGTGTACAAATATAGGAGTGCTGGGTGGGGATTTTCATTTGTGGGTTTTTTGTTTATTTGTTGTGGGGTCCACAACAGATGCCATAAATTTGCAGATAAGCATTTCATGGATCTGCTGGCCTGTGTCAACAGCAGTGAGACTGATTGAAGCTTGTGACTTCTGTATCAAAAGGTTGTCTTAACATTTCTGTATTTAGAAGGCAAATTTAGTGCGTAAATAGAAGTAGAGATGAATCCACACAGATCAATTCCCCAAGCAGCCCAGGATTTCTTTTCATTTACTATTTGCTGTATTTATTAATGAGTGAATATTTTTCAGTACACACTTTGGCTTTTTTCATGTAAATTGCTCAAGTAACAACATAACTCCTGGTTTGAGGAATTTTCCCAAGTAAGTTGTTATTCCTTAGAATTTTCTCAAGTCCCCCCAAGATTCTTTCAGGTAGCACAGTTGCTGTGTCTGGCAGGTGTCTGAGCCTGGCTGCTGTGGGTTGCTGGTCTGTAGTCACAGGCTGTGTCTCCTCTCTGTGTCTGGCCTGAGAGCTTCACCCTGTGCCTGCATTTTGCCATTTGTCAGTAGCTGAAACAAAGACACCGAGGAGGCAGCCACTGTGTCAGTACCTGCGTGAGACTGAACTGAAAACACGACATGACTTAATTGATCTGTTGTCCTTCAGGGAATTCCTTACACAGGATTCATCTTCCACCTTTCCAGTGCTTTGCTTGGCTATTGTCTGCACAGGTCTCCCAGCAGGAAGACATGACAGAATAATCAGCTCCTACTTGCTGGATTAATTCATTTATCACAAATAAATAATCTTATGTGTCTCCCAACAGGACAAATGTTGGAATAAATCACATAGCGAGGCTCTGAAAGAGTAATCTCTACAGTTTAAAGTGTAAAAGATTTAATGAAATGTTTCAGCACAGCACACTGTGGGGGGAAAGAGTTCCTGTCATATCCAGTGGGTTTGTAATGAACTATTTGTATTTTTGGCTTGGATTTTAGTTTGGGTTTTGGGGTTTTTTTAGCTTTCTTTCAACCCTTAATTCTGCTCGAGTAACAAAACATTATTGGCACCACAGGAAGGCCCATCAGGATTAGTTTATATCCTCATAACTTGAGTGAAGTTGAAGGGACAGAAGTTGTAGGTCAGTGAAATTGCCTGTTCTAGGAAATGAAGGTGCAGGTGCCATAAAAGAATGGCTCTGTTTCATGCACAATTCTAATTAGGGAAAAAGTTACGATGTCTTTCAGAAGCGAAACCTGTCCAAAGCACAGGTTTAGGTTGGCATTTTTATCTAAGAACTATCAGTCTTGTGGTGATATTTCTGGGAAATGCTCTTCCCTCAGAGGGAAGCCACTGTTAATGTGCTGTGCCAGCAGTGATTTGCCAGGGAATGAATCAGAAGAGTAGAAAAAAAGGTTTGTAGAGTCAGGCTGGGAGAACCTGTGGAAGGAAAACAAGCATGCTAAAGGCCAGCAAGTGACTGAACTGGTTCTCATCTTCCCATTGTGAATCAGGGACTTAACAGCTTTTTGTCCATTACACTGGCTTAGTGTAGCTCCAAAACTGCAAATGATAACCTGAAATATTTTAAAATTATTGACTGTGCTGAATGTTAAGACTTTAATTTTGCAGTGTCCAGGCAGCTAAAATGCATCTGATGGTGTGTGCATGTACTCAGGGTACAGCTGAATCACAGCTGGGTTGTCTCATCTACAAAAATTTTCAAACCCCAAGACTCCATGTAGGTCAGTGGCACCTACATCGTCTGACAGACATGAGCAGTCAGCACCTGATTCGAATGGTCATTTTTAATTGAAGTTGTTTAGAAAGTGCAAGAAAAGATTTATTGTAATTTGAATTCATCTGACTTTTGGTGAGAAGAAATTACTCAGAGGTGCCAGGAGCGATTCAGTCTTGTGGAGCTCCCTGTAACACTTTGTGGGTGTTTAAAATGTAGTACAATGTGCTTTCCTCTGGGTGTTGGGGGTTGTGTGGCTCTGGGTGTGTTTAGGATTTTCCAGGGGCTTTTCTGCAGCCGGATCTCAAAGCTGCCAGGGCATTTGCCGTGTTTGGCTGTCAGCAGGCCTCCATACAGGCTCAGCTGAGGAGGTTGCAGCGGGGGTGGTCAAGTCTCTCTCCAGGACAGCAGGAGAGGTTTGCTTGGCTTTGGAGGTACCAGTTAATGCAAGGAGCAGTGGTCCGAAGGTGATCAACACCTACTGCACGTCCAGTTTCTTGTATCAGATCCCAAGTGACTCGTGAAAGGAGGAGGAGGCACCTGCCTGCTCTGAGGATAGAGGAGGGAGCTTGTGCTAAGTGATGTGTCTTTAGAACCATTTGGGTTTTGATTTGTTGTCCCATTTGCTGTTTTCTGCCTCTGAGCTGTCAAACAGTCTGTAAATGGTTTTGAATTGATCCAGAGTCCAATCCACAAAAGCTGAAACAAACCCCCCAAACCAACAAACCTTGTTGATGGCTGCTTCGGGCTGGGAGAGGGTGTGGACAGTTAATTTTGTTCATTATACCTGGGGTGTTTGAAACCATGGTGGTTTGCCAAAACACCATTGTCTCCAGTGCAAAGGGGAATGTTCCAGCGTTGTTGCATTTCAGTGTGACCAGGATGAACTGACTTCGTTGACCTGAGTTACCAAGCAGTTACTAGAATAATCAGAGTAAATCACTGTAACTAGTAACACACAGGGAATGAATATAGAAACTGATGTTAGCAAAAATGAAAATGCTTGATGAGGTATTTTGATACCTTAAAAGTGAAACACACTATTCTGTGCAATTTTCTAAAATGTTAGAGAAAGAAAGAGCTTTCTGAGCTAAATCATGCTAATGAAAGCAAATGGCAGGATGTTGATGCCAGTGCACAGGGAAGGGAGAGCCCCAGGAGAAGCAGGAGAAAGGGCTGTGTGGCTGCTTTGGCTTTAGCTGCCAGTGGAGCTGCTGACTTGCTTGGCTGCTTGTAATTCCTAATGGGACTCTGTCAGGTGTCCCCTCTGCCGGGCCTGGGAACACATCTGTGTTTCTGCTATTCCAAAGTGTTTGTAAATGTCTGCAGGGGACAGCATCAGGGCTTGTCTGGCCACAGCTCAGGCAGTGCCACCACCTTTAAAAAGGCTTTTAGGGAGCACTGGGGAGCAGAACTGGCTTTGTCACAGGAGCTACAGTCAGGGCAAACGCACTCCAGCAGATGGGTTGAGTCACATAAACATTCAGTCAGGATTGGCTGAATCCTTGGTCCTTAAGAAGAAGATTCTTGCGGTGCTTTTGGGGGTGGGGAAGGTTCCAAGAATGACACGCCCAGATGTTTGCCATGGCCTTAAGCTAAGCTGCCACATACAGCTCCTGTTGCATAATTAGCGTTTACACATCCAGAACTACTGCTGCATTGAATAATAAATTAGAAAATAAGGGATCGGACACTTGGCTTAACTTTTGTGTTTTAATGAGTGCGGTTCTTTCAAAGCCAACTATGGAATTGTTTTTGCATTGTGTTCTTTATGGCTGTGTCCTAAACTGCTCGCTGTGTTTCCCTTCAGGTGTCGGAGCGCCTCAGCCAGCCCGGAGTGGCCATAGGCCTGGCCTGGACCCCCCTGGGAGGGGAGATCATGTTTGTGGAGGCGAGCCGGATGGACGGGGAGGGCCAGCTCACCCTCACGGGGCAGCTGGGGGACGTCATGAAGGAGTCGGCTCACCTGGCCATCAGCTGGCTGCGCAGCAACGCCAAGAGATACCAGCTCACCAACGGTGGGGCAGCAGGGCTGCTGCAGGGCACTCACAGCCCCACAGCTCCGTGCTGGCAGCAGGGCTGCTGCAGGGCACTCACAGCCCCACAGCTCCGGTGGGGCAGCAGGGCCGCTGCAGGGCACTCACAGCCCCACAGCTCCGGTGGGGCAGCAGGGCCGCTGCAGGGCACTCACAGCCCCACAGCTCCGTGCTGGCAGCAGCTCAGCACATTGTAACACTGCTGAGTAACCGCTAGTTACTCACCGGGGAAAGGTTTTAAGTAGCGCGTTAACAGAGAAAGGGTTTCAGCCATCAGTGCTGCAGTGAAGATGAGATCAGCTCCAGAGTGCCTTTGTGTAGTTCTTTCCCAGTTGCTGCCAAGCCACGGTGGTTGTGGCCTGGCAGAACATGAGCCTTGCCTCCCTGCTGTAGCCTGGAAGGTTGTGGTCAGCCTCAGTGCCAAGGTGGTGCTCCTTGGTTGTGGCAGACACTGCCTCTGACTCATTCTTACACTGAAGCTTTCCAGCAGTACTTTCATGATGGAGACAGATAGGGCAGTCTGTAGTTTTTCCTAACAGGTTCTGTTAAAAGGTTTTTGTAGTCTTAGTATTTTGAGAATGTTGGGTTTGTATGGCAGCTGTGGAACTGCAGTGCAGTAGGACTCTGGACAAGAACATTTTAACTCTTTTTTTGTTTGAACCTCCCAGGACTTGTGGAAATGTGCCTTCTAGATTGATTGCCTGCTGAGCAGGCAAATAACTGACCAGTATCTGTCACTGTTTGTGGAAGTTTAGATTGGTTTTAAACCTCAATGGAATTAATGTATGAAATGCTGCAGGCATTACCTGTGTGCATGTTTACCTCTCTGGTTTACACTCCATGCAGCTCCATTACAGGTAAAAGGACATAAATGAGAGTTTCACTTTATTATAATTGTGGGTTTCTGTGGAGTCTTCTCTGAGCACTGACATTTATGGTTTGGGACATAAAAATTCTATGTAGAAATTCCTTGGTTTCTACATTAATCCATCCCTGCTCTGAATTTCCCAACACATGCAAGTGCCAAGCTTATTGGTTATCGTGTTACAGGTTTTTTCCTTGGAATATGTGTGTAGGAAAGCTCATTGGGTTTTCTCTTTGTTGTTTTTTCCTAGGGCCTCTGCAATATTGTGGGGGTTTTTTAGCCTACTGTTAATAAATAGTGCCAAGGCTTTTAGTTCTTGGTGGGCTTTTAGAATAAAGACCGGGAACAAAATGGGTTTAGATTTTTAACATTCAAACCATTCTTTTTTTCCTTAAGCTTCTGGAAGTTTTGATCTCCTTGACAACACTGACATCCATCTGCACTTCCCAGCTGGAGCTGTCACAAAAGATGGACCATCTGCTGGTGTTACCATAGTAACCTGTCTTGCTTCACTCTTCAGTGGGCGGCTGGTGTGCTCAGATGTAGCCATGACAGGAGAAATTACACTAAGAGGCCTTGTTCTCCCAGTAAGCATCATTTGAGAAAAGAGCTAAGTTGTATTAATTCTCCCTATTTTGGATATAAAATCTGTTAATAGCCACTTAGAAACCCAGAGTCTGGCTGGATCATCCCTTAGCAGCAGTGCAGTCTCTGCTGCTGCAGTTGGAAGAGGCCAGTGGAGGCCAGGCTGCTGCAGGACTGCCCCACTCCTCTGCTTTGCCTTTCAAGCTAAAGCAAACCTTGATGTGGCTTTTTGGGAAAATACATGAAAATGTGTAGTTGGAAAGGAAACCTCAAAGTGTTAGAATGCAAGATGGCTCCATGCTCTGTACTGCACTTTCTAAATGTGCTTCCTCAGACTGCTGGTACAGAACTACCTCTGGTGTCTTTGAAAAGTTGTGTCTTAAAGCTCCCACAGTGACCACACACAGGTTACTGCTGAATTCATGGATCTACTTCCAGGTTTCTCTTAAATTTTCCTTGTATATAGCTCAGCCAAATGGGGTTTCCATGAAGCTTTGTCAAAGCATGACGGCAAAGAAAGTTTTCAAACAAACAGAGTTTAGTTTAAAGTGGCAGTGGAGGTGCTGAAGCTGATAGGGGAGTTATCATCTCATACCCAGCAATGGACAGAAAGAGGATGAAGATGGAAATCAGGGACAGGATTTTGTTTCCTGCAGAGGAGCCAGAACCAGAGGTGCCATGGTAAGGAGAGGCCTGAGAGGCTCTGGGGGCAGGGAGCCTGATGAGACAGGCCAGTGGCCAGGGGTCTGGAGCACCCTGCAGTAACTCTGGTGCACGCCAGCTTAGCCCTGCAGCCAGGCTGTCCTTGCTGCCCCAGGCAGTGACCACGCTGTGCCTGCTGCTGAAGGTGCATGCAGAGATAAGGTACCTGTAAATATTAAACCACATTCTCCTCCTTCCCCAAAGTAGTCTGAATTGTGCTGTTATCAGCCACTGAATTCCCAGGAGTGTGCCAGGGGCTGCCCCTGCTGAGTGTGCAGCACTGCCCACACCCATGGGGTCACCCCGAGGATCACAGTTCGCTCCTGCCCTGTGGCACAGCAGCCAGAGGTTTGCCCTTTGTGCTGTAATTACAGGGCCTTCCTCTCCTCTAAAGCAGTGTAAAATCACAAGTTTCTGCTCTGAGATGGTCCTTAGGAATAGAAAGGAGTCTGGGGGGAGAAGCTACAGCTGCAAGAAAAACTTACTTAACCCCCCTGTTTACATCTCATTAGCAACTCAACCAGGAGGCTCAGTGGAGCAGTGCCTGGCATAGCACAAAGCATCTTTCCACTCCTGGAACACAGGTTTGCTTTGCTGTACGTTTTCTGTTGTAGAGCTCACGTTATTTTTCATGGGACATTGCTTCCTTAGGACTCTTTTCCCCCAAAATCTAACACTGCCTTTATCCGAAAAATCGTCTGTTCTAATGCAGGTGCAGGATTTCAGCACGTCATACAAAAAAATGGAATGAAGGCCACTTCTGTTTAAAAAAATTCCTGAAAAGCAATGACCTTTCCACTATTGATTCTCTTGTACCTGCACTCCTAGATTTATTTTTCTCTCATTAGCTGTTATAGAATATTGTAGCATATTAACGTATTTCCCTCATTAAGCACATAATGAGCTACAACTGACTGCATTTTTAATTGCTTTCCTAAATGACTGAGAGAGGCAGAACCCTTCACCAAAATTTAACTCCTGATGTGATCTTACAATAATTGCTTTATTAGATTAGTTCATTGTTTTTATATAGATTTCTTCTCCTTCTTAGGTTGGGGGAATTAAAGACAAAGTGCTGGCAGCACACCGAGCTGGGCTGAAGAGAATTATCATTCCTCAGAGAAATGAGAAAGATCTTGAAGAGATTGCAGTGCCCGTGCGGCAGGACCTGACCTTCGTGCTGGCCGGGTGCCTGGACGAGGTGCTGAACGCAGCCTTCGACGGCGGCTTTGCAGGCAGGGCCAGGCTTGAGCAGCTGAACAGCAAACTTTAGGCAGACAGGCCCAGGTTACTTCTCTCTCCAGTTCCGTAGTTCTTGATCTCTTTCTGCTACATTTAGGTATCGGGTACCACTCTGAGCTAAATGGGATTGTTTAAAGGGGGTGTCAGTGCCATCAAAAGGAAGGTGTTGCTGCAGCAGTTACCAACCTGAAACTGCAGTTTATGGGCATTTGCTGCTTTTTATCAGTAAAGAATCTTGAATCTCATTTCCTGATTGAGTCAAGCATAAGAATTCCTTAGCCTCTCTGTCACCTCTGTATGTACATGGCAGCAGCTGGTCACAACCTTAAAGAGGGAATAACGTGCAGCAGAAGAGGCTCATAGGTGGGGTGGTTACAAAAAGCAAACTGATTAGTGCAAGTTTACTTATTTACAAAATAACTGTAATAATAATGAATGTGCTAAGGAACAGCAGTATTGGGGAAAATAAGGTTTTTGAAATCTTAAAAAAATACACTTAAGGGACCTGAAGAGAAGCATGAAATTATTAAGTTCTTTCAGCACCTGGTTCTAGTTTGTAGCAAGGCCACTGCAGGCACCGTTTTTCAAACCCAGGAGGCAAAGCCAGAAGAACTGAAATGTAGGAATTGTTGTGTATGAAGGGAGAGAACACAGCAGTTCACACCTGCACAGCTGTCCTGCAGCAGCAGCAGGGGATGGAGCATGCTTGAAGCCTTAATGAAAAAACCCAGTAACATTTTGGAGGGACAGTACATTTCCTTCATTAATCACTACAAACTGACTTGATTCCTATGCTTGGAGGTTCACCTATGGAACTTAAATCCATATACACAAAGTCAAGAAAATTCTGAGTCATTATTCACTGGGAATAAGGTTCAAGAAGTCTGGCAGCCTCCCTGTCCTTTGATAGCCTTGTCTCTTGTCTCCCCTTGAACCTCAGCGAGAACCGCACCTCAGTGTGTGACCCGGACCTTTGGCATTGTTCATTCCAGGGTCAGCCCCACAAGCAAATCCTGGATGTTGTTACATCCCTCTCTTGTTCACTGGTTCCAAAGTGGTTATGAAACACAAACTGTGCCAGTGACAAGAGCCTGTTCTAGACGCTGCCTATGAATCAAAAGTAAGAGTTTGCTTTGCTTTCGTTTCCATAGATAAAGCTGATTTACCTGGAACATAACAGCACTGATAGTAATCAATTCAGTGGGAATTTCAACACCTCTTTTACAAAACATTTTACAACTTTGACAAAAGACTTAATCTAATAAAATGATAAAAATAAAACCGGCTTCTGTGTCAGTGTTGTAAGAGCTCCACTCTTAGTCACTCACAAGCCACGAGACTCAGGAGAACAGCCCCAGTCCCAGAACATGTTCTGCCTCACGAAAAACGTGCAGGGAAGAAATGCAAAGAAGCTTCTCCCTGGGTAAAACCCCAGCCTGGTAACTCTGTGCTGGTGCTTTGCTTTTGATCAAACCAGGAAGGAAACATCCTTTTCCAAACAGATGGAGAAACAATCCTGCACTGTGAGAGCACTGACAAGCTCAGAATTCCAGCAGTCTGTTTACACATGGACAAAACAAACCTGCATTTTTTGAAGAGAATACTACTAAAAAATGTTTCCACCACAGCAAAAGAGGGAGCTGCTCCCCAGAAAAGTTAAAGGATGACTTCCTGTCTGACACATCACTCCAAGTCCTAAGTCTTGTCCCCATGGACTCCACCTGAAGGTGGAGGCTTTAATACCATTCTGAAGATAATGCCAGGCATTTACTGCCAGCCTTTCCTGTCCCTGCTGCCAGAGCTGAGGAGGTTCTGTTACTGTGTTGAGGTTTTTTTTGAACAAAACATAAGCATTACCCACTCTAGCAGACACTACAGCCACACTTTGGTGCCTTTTGTTTTGCTTTCACTGAGCAGAATAATCCTGCGCAGCAGCGAGCCAGAGCAGTACAGAACTTCTGAAGGGATGGCAATACACTGGGGCTCAGCTGCTTAGGAACTATCAGTTCCATGGACCTGAGATTAAATTGTGTCCCTCAGACAAACAGCCCAGGATAGCTGGAGCTTATCCAAGGTAAAAGCAGTGGTAGCTCGTTGCATCAACCCTCCAGACTGCTACAGACAGGAACTATCCCACACGTGCAATTCCTGCTTTCATCGCAGCAGCTTGGAAAAGACTGGATAAAACAACAGGACAGGCAGCAATACAAAACCATTCACCTGCTTTAATTTTAAAGCACTACTGCAAACAAGAACTAGCAGGAACTGTCACAACATAACCGAAATATTTACATCCACATTTGTCAAACATTTTAAGGCCTTTTTTTTTTTAAAAGGGCAATGAAAAACCACAGAGGTAGTGCTAGCAGACAAATGCAAGATCTACTGCATTTCATCTTTTAGAGACAAATTTGAATACTCCTTCCCAATACAGCAAAGTAAAACAGCACTTTCTAAAATAAATAGCTAATGTTAAGACAATGCCAGGCTTTAATACAGCGTTTATTTTAGATAAGGTAGTAAACTGTACAGATTTCTAGCATGGTTTCTTTTTTCACATATAACAGTGTAGTTGACTTACCAGATCCTCACACTCTTTAGAGGAGATCCACTGAATTAGGCTTCTAATACTTTTGAGGATCTGGGCCTAAGGGTAATTTCATCATTCTATCTGCTGATGGATATCAAAGGTTTTATACAATTATTTAACACCAAATGGAGCAATACTAATTTACATTACAGTAAGTCAGCATACAGTAGTTATGCTATAGCTCTTGTCCTCTGTGAAACATGAACCAACCTGTCTGAGCACACCAGGCAGCTTCTACAGCTCCCTGCAAAGGCCATTCCTGAAGGCCCCTTACAGCCCTGACCTTCAGCCCACTGCACCTCAATCGAACTGTGGCTGGGCACAGGGGCTCAAGGGTCACGGTGCTCCTGGGGACACGGCCCAAGCTGAACCCTCCCACACACAGGCAGCAGCAGTGACCAGCCCTACACAGCCCTGGCCTCTCAGGGCAGGCTCAGAGGCTCCACAGCTTCTCCTATATGTTCCCTAAACTAAACCAGAGCTGGAATAGCCCAGCCAGCCAGGCACCAGGGAGCAAGGGAGATGTGGGCTCCTCTAAAAAGGGTATTTAGCCAACTTTCTGTTAAAGACAAACTGGAGGAAAATGTAGACAAGCTTAATTAGGTGAGAATAATTACTGAATTTAGAAGACTGCAAACAGTTGGCTGTATATTCAAAAGGAAAAAAAATGCTAGATTGCAGGAGTTTTGGAAGCATTTATCTACTGCCACAAGGTACACCTTTTAAATTACATCTGTGCACAGTTCAAACAGCCTAAGTATCAAATTTTAAGAGTGAAACTTTTACTACATGAAGCTATGTCTGTAGTATTTTATTAATCCAACCCAATGGATTTTATGTTCCTTACCTGTAGAACTACTTACCTCATCATGCATCAAAAATAATAAGAACAAAAGTTGTCTTAACAGATCAACTTCTGATAAGAAAGTTAAGACAGTGCACAGTAAATAAACTGTATTTTAATGTGTTACAAAAGTAGTTAATAGCCAGACCAGCTCCCCGACACATCTGCTACCACTCGGTTTGACAAAGATTTCCTTGCGATAGCTCAAGATGGAACAGCTTTGCCCCTGCTCTTGTCTGTGTCTGTTTGTAACACAAATCCTGTTTACATTCGTGGTTCAGGTCTGCACATACAGGCAGTCTGCATACAGCCCAGTATCCTTCCAAAGCCTGTAGGGCTGGGCACTCACACCTGGAAGAGATTCATCTGCATTGTCATGTGGATCATGTCACCAAAATGATATACAAAAGTCAGTTCCAGACAGTTACTTTAGTAACAACCAAAAGACATGAAGACAAGAAACTGAGCAAGAGCATCAATGTGTCAAACTTTGAGCTAAAGCAAAAAGCAGAAGTTGGCTGTGTTTTTTTCATTTGCCAGGTAATCTTTTAATGACAAATATAAAAAGACTGAAAACATCTCACTCTGACTGCCTTTTTTTTTTTTTTTTAAACAAATGGTCTGCTTTTATAATTACAAATACTGTGTAATACAATACTTTCTTTGTACTGCAAACCAACAAATACAAGGATGCAATCAAATTTCTAAGCATCTCTAAATTTGAAATGTGAAATTTTTTTTCTTTTTTTAATTCGGAAAGTTCTTAATAATTGTTCATTTTTGTTAGAAGATAACTCAAAGTACAACAACATCTAGACCTGTTTTTAAAGGAGCTGTCTTTCCTGACACATCTTTGAACATAAGCACTCCTTTCGAGTTCAGTACATTCACAAATAGCTCAATTAAGAACAGTATCACCAATGAATTGACTACTGGAAAGAGACAAAATTTACCAAACATACAGAAATATAAGTTTTACCATAGCAATTATGCATATCAAAAGATGACACCTGTAATTAACTTTAAAAAGATACAAAAAAGAGAAAAACCTGAATTACAGAAAAGAAAGTCATATTTATTTAATGAAAAACTAGAAGTTAATAAAAATTAGCAAATACACAAAAAATATACACAAACAGCAGCAATACTATGTAGTGACTTACAAAGGTGGGGTGGGGAGGAGGAGGGGAAGCAGCGGCCAGAGACCAGACCGCTCAACATGGCTTGTCAGTCAAAGGGGGAGGAAAAAAACACAAACAAAAACACGAAACAGTATCCTTTTCAACAGTACAATCAATCTACAAACAAGTTTTTAGAATTATTTTACAACATTTCCTGTAGAATCAATTCTTAATACAAAAGATGCCCATTTTGGGTGTATATATATTTTCAGTGGTTTACTGTTGACTTATTTTAAATATATTAGTTACTACATGCAACTGCTTCCTGTAATTTAACAGCCTTTCCTTTTATTTACCTTCATTTATGTCTACCCTCCATCTACCAAATAATTTGTCTGACAGTCAAAGATGGTTACCCTATTTCTGCTAAATTAAATGCAACGGTTTTAAACACTGGCCTGAAGAGGTTTGATTGCCATTTCAGCACATGGATATAGTTACATTGATGCCTAAATTGCCATTTTCTGCAAAGAGCTGTGCAATGCTGGTGTCAAAGACTAGACAGTCACTATTCATAATGGCTGTTGCAATTCCCTCATGAATGGATCGAGGAGTTGCTTCCCAAGTCAATCGCCGCCTATGCCCGTTTAGCTCGAGTCGATAAGCAAAGTTTTCTGCTTGCTTGCGTGTTCCTATCAGCTGTACAATTGCAAAGAACTGCTGGTGACCATCATATTTTTCCTGTTTCTCCAACACTAGCATGAAATGAAAGCCAAAACAAGACTGCATCATAACCCAGTCAACAGCACCAGGAAGATTAATGTCCGTGGCCAGGAACACTATATCCTCTCCCTGCAGCGTTGTAATTGACTTATGCTGATGCATCAGGTGTGGCATTACAGCATCCAGAGAGCCTTGCCATTTACACGAAGCACCGGGACAGGGACAGGAGTAAGGCCTAAACTCACACAGCTCCTCGTGGTCTGCTTTTTCTGTGTGTGGCAAAGTTATCTCGCAGCCGGAAGAGGCGTATTTACACGGGAAGAGTACGGAATTGGCAACTTTCTCCATCGCCAGGTTACGGATGGAGCCCAGCGGGCCTCGGCAAGTGGGGCAGCACGTGAGTTTGGGGCGACAGTTGCTACAGACCAGATGGCCACTCTGACACTGCAGAATCGGTGGCAGCACATAGTCAAAGCACACAGGACACTCAAAGAGACTGGCCAAGTCATTGTTGGAAGCTGTGGTGCCCGTCAGCGCAGGCACCCTCTGCGATGGCGTGCACTTGGAAGTACCTGTGGGTAGTGCTGTAGCGGTCTGACGGCTCATTTCTGCAACAGAACAGAGGAAAACAATTCAGATCTAACCATATTTCATTGCCTCTGCATACAGGATTTCCTGACTTACAAAGAAGCTTCAAGAGAAAATAAGATACAAACGAAAGCAAAACACCTCCCGTGTCACACAAAGTGCATATATGTTATGTGTAGACCAGTTGTATACCTACGGTACACTTGCAAGTCATGGAAACTGAACAAGTGAAGTTCTGCTCATTGTTCTGAAGTGGAATTTACCTACTGAAAGCTGCAAGGGAGAGGAGTAAAGAAAGATGGGCTAAAAATAAGTTTGTTATTGTTGGTTTGTTTTTTTAATATTAGAGTTATGAAATGCTTCACGCAGATCACTTGTGAGGATCAACTCTGCACATAGAACAATTCTAAGCTGCTGTGTAAGAGAAATGAGGCATTTTTAATGAAAAAAACTATCTTCTGGATAATGACCTTCTCAGTAATCATGTTTACAGTGTAATTTTTTAAAAAGAAGTTTAAAAATACAGCTCAGACAATTACTACACCCTGCTTTTTTCCCAGGATAGGACAATGACTCTTCACTTTCATTACTCTGCTACTGAGGCCCACAGCTTGTAAAGCACATCCACTGCTTCAGCTTCCTGAACTAAACCATTTGTGAGGATACCAGAAAAAAAACCCCAAAGCAATTATTTTATTTAATTTCCCAAATAAGACTAAAAATTCAAACTTCACTTGTTGAATTTGGGAATTCATTTTACCATGTAAATACTAAGGCATTTACAGTCTCTTGGAAAGGCTCTCTTGATGAAGTTCTATGTCCAGTGGAGCTCCCACTGAAGTTCTGTCCTTTCCTATGTCCCCAGACAAAAGTGACAGTTGTCTGACCAAACAGCTTACTTGAGCATTCCACAGATGTGGAATAAGTACTGTATTTCTTAACATTTAACGTTTTCCTGCACTCCTAACTCTCCTCCTTCTTGTGCAGAAGGAATTACGAGCACTATCTGAAAAAATAAACACAGTTTTGAAAAAATAAACCATACCTTTGTAGGTAAAAGGCAGTTAAATAAAATGCTATCCAAAATTGGCTTCTGTTTCACAGTACAATTCTCAGCCACCCTAAGTGCCTCTCTGCGAGTACAACCAGCTCTGGAACTGTCACGTACGTATAAAGCTCTCAAAATAAACCTCATCTTTAATCTCCTTGCTATTTGACATGGGAATATTAGGCAATAGGCAAGCTTCCCATATTTAGCATCATTTCACCCACAAACTTACTCATACTTGGACCAGACAGCTCGGAGCAGCATACTGGGCATGCTTTTGCAAGACATGCACTGTTCAGGGCACAAAGCAGAGGAACTAAGAGATTCCAACTTGCAAAATTACTTAGTCCTTGACATTCAAAAAGTAATGACAGACAAGTCCAAATTCCTCTACAGAAGTACCTCTCCCCAGAGCTAGAAAAGCATGAGTATCTAAGATTCGATATTCAGTCACTGATTCTATGAGTCTCACAAGCCCACTGACAGACAGCATCTTCTCAACCCACCAAACTCTCTTCCTCCATCTCAGGCTTGGTGGTCTAGAAATACCCAATTCCCATCCTTGGGAAAAGAACCCATGCAGCAGTTTTCAGTGCTGGGCCATAACTGATACTGCAGAGATATGACAAGAATGTTTGTGTCTTTCGGCTGTATCTTCCCACTGTGAGGCATTCCAGCTTAGATGAGAAGTTTAGGATGTCTGTGACAAATCAAGCATGTGTCCTGAGGAAGTGATGCTGCACCAGTGAGGGGGATTTGAGCAGCAAGGCCTCTGCCAACTGCACTGCTCTGTGTCCCCAGCACCTGCAGGTGGGGGGCACCCTGCAGTTGTGTGCCCCAGAACAAACCATCGGACAGGAGAACCAATGCTGACCACACTGGTCACTCGGGAAGAGCTTGGAAATCACAAGCATATTCGTATGTAAAATTCTGAAAGTGTTTCCCTTCAAATAGTGCAAACACACATTTCAGAGAAGTCTGTGTGTGCTTCCTCTTGCCTGACACTGTACGTCCTGATCCAGGGATCCCCCGTAACCTGCAGATAACGCTGGTGAAAACCACTGCGTCAGACCAGTTCCCTGGGCAGCCTGACGAGCTGGGTGAGCTCTGCTGTCTTTAATTACACCTTGCTGAGCCCATGCAACAGCTAAATGAAGCAACCTACAAACTTTGCGAAAGACCTTGCGCACAGATGCACTTCCCACTTGATCTTTCTAAGCTACAGAAGCACTGGAGACCAGAACTGTGTTACCAGCACTCCTGTGTGAGCAGCCTTCGCACACACCTTCCACAACACTCACAGGAGCAGGGAATGAAAACGAGCAGGAAGCTCTGAACCAGACCACTGAGATTAGCATGCAAGAAAGAAACTGGATAAGGCTATAAACTGTAATTTACCAAGCCTAAACCTGCACAAAGCCTACATTTTCATCACTCTTGTTAACATGGAGATGAATAATACATCTTTCATGGCTATCTCAAAAGTTACAAGTTAATCACAAGTAAAAGTTTTAAGAGTGGAATACATTTAAGCCACCAAACTATGAAAACCACACAATGGCAAACCAAGGAAAATCAACTACAGAACTGGAAATAAAGTTTAAAGCTAGTTTTAGTTACAAACCCCTTACTACAGGTAAAAAACCCTATATGCAGTATTTGCTATTACGTTGTCCTTATTTGCAACGGATAGGAACAAACTAAGTGACAAACAATAGCGACAAACTAAGGAACATGAAGGTGTCATTTTCAAGAGTATTAGTTCCTTTAACTCCAACTATCAAAAAGACTGTACGTATTCGAAAAAATTTAACCAACAGGAAGAGTGAAAAGGCGAAAATGCATCTTAAGATTTCCTAGTTCTAAATCAAGAAAAACTGTTCTTGGTAACATCAGAACGCAGCGACCTGTTGCTAAAAGTATTCTCGACACTGTTCCGGGGAAGGTGACACGCACAGGCTACCGAGACCTCCCGCGGGACACGACTTAGCAGCTCCTACAAGCCCAGCTTTAAATACTGCGCATAAGGCAATTTAAACGGCGCTACCTTTCCCCTTGCAGGTTTTACTCCCCGGCAAGCACGCAGACCAGACGCCCTTCCAGGAATACGGCCCGCTGGAGGCAGATCTGCCCGTCATGGGGCGCGGAGGAGCTCATGGCGTGTCCGCGCAGCACAGACGGGCTCGGGGCGCGGGGGGCGCGGGCCGGGCAGTGACGGCGGCGAAAGCCCCCGCGACCCCCGGCGG